>OW121752.1:41289545-41682045 GCA_933228765.1 Miltochrista miniata
TTAATTATCGTTAACACCCCGACTCAGTGCAATCCGACTCGGATAAGTTAGGTTAGAAGACTAAGGCGGGAGCGAAGCGAAGCGAAGTGGTTTTTTTTTTAAACCACCCAGAAGTAGCAGCCCCGCAGAGCGGGGCTCCGTCGAGCTTAGTTAGCTAGAGACGCCATACGAGGTTTAGTTTTAGGTTTAATTGTAAATAAAAATCTGTGTTGTATAAATTATCTTTATTTATATTATGGTGAATAAAAGTTATGGAAAATGGCATTATTGAAAACGAAAATTATGGCAAATACATTTATTGATTTAAATTATAATGACACTTGATCGATTATGACCAATGGAATTATTGAAAGTCATTTTATGTCATTTCACGATTATGGCAACTGAAGCGTTATATCTAATGAGATTATGGCAAATACCAGGCATATGAAATTATGGCATTTTAAATTATGGCAAACATTAGTAAACCCATTTTAAATATGCTGAATTAGAAAATTAGAATCTACGATATTAATAAGTAATGGGATATAATAAACCGAGCCTCAAAAGTTTTTATCGGCCACGGCATTTAGCTTCTGATTTAATAACTAAGCCACGCGAAAATGAAATAGCCTCTAAAATGCTAATTCGTCCTCTTTACAACGTCACCTAAAAATTTCCATAATAAGCATCAAATAAAGCTCAACAATTATTTTAACTTGTCCTGCGTATTAATATATTTACACCTAATTTACTAATTCAGCCACAGATTTAATATGTAATCACCATTTTATATTTTACAGCTTCAAATCGAGAGCCTCAAAGAATTATAATTTAAGCCTCCACAGACAACATCAGTTTTTATAACTTAGCGTGTAAAATAAATACATCACATTCTTTTTTCGTGAAAATAGCCACTGCAAGGTTTAATCTAACTGCAAAGGACGACAGCGATCAGCCATTTGCATCAATTAGAGACCGGTATTTGATGTCACTTTGTAACTAACAACAGATTACGCTTACCGAACAAGAAAGTGAGGTCAAGAAAGCAAATACTAAACTTAAAAGTGTACATTATACACTTTTGACTTTAGCATAGGTATATACATTAAGTGAACATGTGGATAATGTCGTCATAAATTTCACGATTAATGAGAAATTACTCGTTACATATAAACAGTGTTTAGCACTGCCACGTTTCTTTTTGAACTTTTGAACACTTCCACTTACATTTGAGTTTAGTATTTGCTTTCTTGGTCTTACTTTTTTGTTTGGTGAGCGTTATCTGTCTTTAGTTCTATAATCTGTATTAGGTACATGCATACACAACGTCACCGACCGAAATCTGTATAATGTCTGGGCATTCTATAGAATACCTGAAACTTGCAAGCAAGTCAATGTATGAAATAATTATATACGAGAGTATGGAAGGTTTATTGGCTGCTTGCGAAGGTTAGGTTAGGTTGGAACAGTTACCACTAACGCGCGAAGGTGAGCGAGTGAAGCGAGCATGCCGCGGCAGCGGCCGCCGAGCGCCAGATGTCAAAAATGTAATATTTGGCATTATGTTACAATTTATAATTTCTCGATAGTTTATAATTTTGCGGTTTTTACAATTTTATGGTGACCCCAGACCTATTTATTTTACGCATTGCCGGTGTACCAGCAGGTATACTATGCAATCCCTAGGAATTTTGTTCAATACCTTGACAAAGTATGAACAATCATATACTTATTCAAAACATTTCATACATTGTCTGGAGTCTGGGTCAGGTATTCCTTAGAATGCAGGTATTGTATAAAATATCTGAATTATAAAGACATCATAATAAATAAAAGCATTTATTCCCGAAAGTCTGTCCCACGCTCCCGTGTTGAAACTAACTCGCTTGTCCGTGACACCCCATACAGTCATCTTAACGTGCCATTCAAAGCAAGGAAACTCTCGCAAATCAAATGTTACAAACTGGTCACCCATCCGAGCACCAGTAATAGCGGTAGTTGCTTACTGCAGTGATCATTTACAAAAGACTTAGTCAGTGGCTACAAGTGGTTCTAGGTATTTAGGTAATATTAGTGGCCATAATTTGTTTTTTGATGGCAATTTTACTTAACTCTGATGATCCATTAATGTGGGATGAGTTACATTTTAAACACGCTGAATTAGGAAATTAGAAGCTAAGATATTAATAAATAATGTCTATTTTGATGCCATCTTTTAGTAATTTAGAAGTTCACTGTTTAAATGCATGTTACAAAATTAGATGCTAAAAAATAATCACGATGCTGAATTATATTAACAGTGGCTAAAAAAGGAGTTAAATGGTGGCTAGAATCTATAAATACTGACGCTCATTAATTGTGGCTGGCTTATTAATTTGGGGGGCAAAGTATTTTTTCGGAGGCCAATAATGCTATTAAAAAGAAGGTGGTTTAATTAGCACCCATAAGTAATGTCTATTTCGATGCCATTTTTTGGTAATTTGGAAGTTTACTGTTTGAATGCATGTTACAAAATATGATGCTAAAAAATAATCACGATGCTGAATTATATTAACAGTGGCTAATAAAGAAGTTATATGGTGGCTATAATCTATAAATTCTGACGCTCAATCGTTGTGGCTGACTTATTAATTTAGGAAGCAAAGTATTTTTTCGGAGGCCAATAATGCTATTAAAAAGAAGGTAGGTAGTTTAATTAGCACCCATCACGTCTCGTTTCCCATCGAGGCGAAAAGTGGACTAGGGTTAGCCACTTTGCTACATTAAATGTGAGAGGAGGAATGAAAGATAAAATTGAGGAGGTATGTAAGATGATGCAAGAGAGGCATCTTGATATTTTGTGTGTGAATGAGACAAAGCGGAAAGGATGTGACACCACGACACACGGAGCCTACACGGCCTATTGGTCAGCCAGGTGTAGCCACAACCAGCACAGCATGCCAGGGGGTCGGTGTACTACTTTCCGCGAGAATGAATGAGTGTGTGACGGAGTATGAATGTGTGAGCCCAAGACTCCTTTGGCTAAGACTGAAGGTTGGACTTACCCGCATCTTTGTTTTGGGAGTGTATGCTCCGCAGGATGCGCGGTGGCACCGGTCTTCAAAAGACCAAAGCGAGAGGCAGGCATTTTGGGAGAGTATGAGTGATATTCTAGATAAATGTAAACGAAACGAGAGAATAGTGATGTTAGGTGATTTTAATGGTTGGGTGGGAGTGAAGCGCGATGGATACGAAAGTGTATTAGGAAAGTTTGGTGATGAACGAGTGAATGTAAATGGAGAAAGCTTGCTAGAAGTATGTTTGGAAAGGAATCTTGTGGTAACTAATACCATATTCAACCACAAGGATATCCACTTGTATACAAGAGAGGAGAGAGATCAGAGAAGCATGATTGACTTTGTGATAGTAGACGCAAGACTGAGAAAGAAAGTGCTAGACACTCGGGCGTACCGTGGCACCGGGATCGACACAGATCACTTCTTGGTAATTAGCCGGGTAAGGGGTCTGTTTCAGCGGTGGCGACATCGTGTGCATGAACCCGTTAGTGTACTAGAGCGAATAAAAGTTGAGAATTTACAAGAGTTAGGCATAAAAGAGGCATTTGTGAGTAAACTGAGTGAAAAATTTGAAAACCTAGATGAAATATGTGAGATTGAAGAATTATGGAAGCCGTTAAAGGAAGGACTTGTGGAAGTTGCGATTGAAGTGTGTGGGGTTAGCAAAAGACGACAAGGATGTATGGCAAAGGGAATGAGTGCGGAAGTTCTTAATGCGTTGACTGGCAAGAAGAAAGCATGGTTGGACTGGTTGGCTACAAAGGCCAATCAAAGAATGCAAAAGGCAACGGATGAGGATGTAAAAATGGCAAAGGATGAATATAAAAAGTATAAACGTGTTGCAAAAGAGACGATGATGAGAAAGAAAGAGAATGATAGAGAAAAATTTGATAAAAGGTTATCTGAAGACTTCCAACGGAATATTAAATTTTTTTGGAAGTCCATAAGAACAGTGAGGAGTCAGCAAACAATGTCGCCGCTCAATCACATCAGAAACCAGGATGGAAGTTTTGTAAGAGGAGAAGAATGTGTGCTAAAGAGATGGAAGGAATATTTTGAGAGTTTATTCGAAAAAGAAGATATACAAGGCGATACGCGTGTTTTAGAACTGAATGAATTTGGCGATAAAAGCGAATTAAGTATGGGAGAAATAGTGGAAGCGTTGAATTGTATGAAAGTAGGAAAGGCTGCTGGAATAGATCGGATTTCTGTCGAAATGCTGAAAGCTGGACGTGGCGTGGTAGCTTGCCAGCTGTACCGCCTTTTTAACTTTTGTTGGCGAAGTGGCAGAGTACCAGCAGAATGGTGTAAAGCTGTCATTGTGCCGCTTTACAAAGGAAAAGGGTCGCAGCAAGAGTGCAAAAACTACCGCGGCATAAGCTTGCTCAGCATCGTTGGCAAATTGTATGCAAAAGTGTTGATAAAAAGAGTGATGAATGAAACTGAAGGAAAAATGTGGGATGTGCAAGCAGGATTTATGAAAGGAAGGGGATGTACGGATCAGGTCTTTTCCTTACGATGCGTAGCTGAGAAAGTTTTGGCTAAAAGTCAAAAGGTCTATTGCATATTCGTGGACTTGGAAAAGGCCTATGACAGAGTGGTGAGGAATGAACTGTGGTCAATATTGTCCATGTATGGAGTGAACAGCAACTTGATACGGGCACTGAGGTCTCTCTATGAGGGTTCTAGTGCTTGTGTCAGGATCAACGGGGCCTGCACGAACTTCTTTCACATTGAAAAGGGTGTGAGACAGGGCTGTGTAGCGTCTCCGTGGCTGTTTAATCTACACATGGATAGTTGTCTGAAAGAACTGCAAGAGAGTATGTATGGTTTAAAAATGAATGAACTGACCGTCAAATGCCTCCTATACGCTGATGATCAGGTGATATTAGCATCATCAGCGGAGGAATTGCAGCTGATGGTTAATAGTATGAATGACGCTCTAAAAAGTAGAGGAATGAAAGTTAATGTAAACAAGACGAAAGTTATGGTTTTTGAAAGAGAAGAAAGTATGACGAATTGCTCAATCTTCATTGAAGGGCAAAGAGTGGAACAGGTGAAAGAATTTGTATACTTGGGTTCCAAATTTGTAAGGGATGGGAAGTGTGACCAGGATATTGAGCGAAGAGTTTTGGCAGGAAATCAAGTGAATGGGGCTATGTACACCTTTATGAGCAGTCAAAATGTGTCTGAGAAGGCCAGGTTGGCTGTACATAGGGGAGTGCTCATCCCTACACTTATGTATGGTAGTGAAAGTTGGGTATGGCAGAAGAAGCATGAAAGCAAAATTAATGCAGTGGAAATGAGAAGTCTGCGAAGTATAGCTGGAGTGACTTTAATGGACAAAAAAAGAAATAGCGTGATAAGGGAAAAATGTGGTATAACCAAAGATGTAGTGACTAAGATCGAAAAAGGGATGCTTAGATGGTTTGGACACGTGGAAAGAATGGATGAGAATAGACTGACAAAGCAGATTTATGAGGCGAGAACGAATGGGCAAACTGGTAGGGGTAAACCTCGGCGTACGCATGCCGATCAAATCAGAGACGTTCTGGAAAAAGGCAAGGTCAAGAGTACCCTTAACCGGCGAGCGTGTATGAAAACAGTTATGAAAGTAGAAGAAGCGAAAGTTGTATGTCAGGATCGTAGCAAGTGGAAAGCCATAGTCTCTGCTTACCCCGATGGGAGACAAGCGTGATTATATGTATGTATATGTTGAATGTTACACTTTGCAAATTAATTATACGTCTACTTGTTATTTTAAACTACCCACATTTATGCTTTGCGGAAATGGTATCTATGGCTATATAAATAAAGGTTAATTTTTAAGGTTTCGTCCAACTAGATCGATCTAGTCTAATACTGTGTGCCGTAGGGGTTCCGCTTTTTAGGGTTTCGTAGCCAAATGGCAAAAACGGAACCCTTATAGATTCGTCATGTCTGTCTGTCTGTCTGTCTGTCCGTCCGTGTGTCACAGCCACTTTTCTCCGAAACTATAAGGCCTATGCTATTGAAACTTGGTAACTAGATGTATTCTGTGAACCGCATTAAGATTCTTATATAACACTAGAAAAAAAGCAGTAAATTTTGGGGGTCCAATACTCAGAACTGAAACTCAAAATTTTCTTTTTCATCAAACCCATTCGTGTGGGGTATCTATAGATAGGTCTTCCAAAATGCTGTTGAGGTTTCCAACATCATTTTTTTCTAAAGTGAATAGTTTGCGCAAGAGGGACTTCCAAAGTCGAAAAATGAGTGTCCCCCCCCCCCCCCTCTAACTTCTAAACTAAGAGAGTGATAAATCTAAAAAAAAATACATGATGTACATTGCCATAAAAACTACCAACGAAAATTGGTTTGAACGAGATAGAGCCGGTAGTTTTTTTTTAATACGTCATAAACCGCAATTTTCGGTTAGAAAAATCACTACCACTGCGAACGTGTTAAAACATCAATAAAAGTTACAACGAACTATAAGAACTTTTATATTATGTTACTTGCTGCTTGCTACGAAACCCTTCATGGGCGAGTCCAACTCGCACTTGGTCGGTTTATTCCTTTTGAGGTACAGAACCTTATTTGGTCCAATCTTTCTGAAATTATTTTCCACATCAACTTGAACTGTGTCAATTTTCACGTCTGCGTAAATACTAATTACCATAAAAGGGGTAAGTACCTACCTAAAGATTTTGCTTCATGTAATCACATTTTAATAAAATTATATTTTGTGTCGTTGTACCTATTGTACGAAGCGCTCGTGGCCTTGCGGACTGTTCTGTAAGCGATCTCTGCAGTAAGCAACATTTACTATGGCCGGTCCTCGGATGGGTGACCACCCATGTGACCACTGTGACATTTATTTGAGCGTTTCCGTGCTTCGGAAGGCAGGCCGACCTTAAGTCAAACTTAAAGGCCTTTATGGGGTGGATTCAAAAAGTTCAACAGCAGGCAGTCACAATCTGCGCCTGTCCATTTCAAAACAGCAATACCTACGGTTCACAATATGCGAGACAAAATCTTAAAAGTATGATCTCCCTGCCTCGGTTTTCCCAAACGCCTACAGTTTGAGGTTCTTCAAGAGGGGTCTTAGAAGGTTTTTAAAGGGTCGGAAGCGCGAGTGTGGCGCCTCTGGTGTTGCAAACGTTCATAGGCTGCGGTAACCACAGGTCCTTCTGGTGGGCCGTATGCTTGTCTGCCACATTAGTGGTATAAAAAAAAAGTCAAATGTGGTCATATACCTTATATGCCTCTGCCTACTCCTTCAGTGACTATATGTATGTATGTTTGTATCCCTAATCTAACACTTTTAATGATAAAAAACAATTGAATACCTATGTAATGGTGTCTAATTTTTATTATCATGAAAACTCATAAATTTTTTCCATAGAGCAACACAACCCCTAGCATAGGGCGACGCTGAGGCATGTTTACCCGATACGATACCACAGCGGACAGAAGGTTTTTTCTCTTTATACTGTGCCGATACTTAACTGTGTGTCATATTATGTTGCATGGAGAAATGGCATTCTTAACGTATCGTCTCAGTGTCCTTTTCTCGAAGTGTCCTTTCTCATAATGTACTTTTCTCGAAATGTCCTTTTCTCAAAGTGACCTTTTCGCAAAAAGTCCTTTTTCTCAAAAGGTACTTTTCGCGAAATGTCCTTTTCTCAAAATATGTGCACTACAGGATTAACCCCCCTCAATCCGACTTGGATAGGTTAGGTTAGAAGGCTTAGGCAGGAGCGGTGCGCAGCGGAGCTTACGCATTAGACTTGTGGTTATTTTAAACAAAACTCAGGTGGTTATAAAAAAAATAATTTTGAGAAAGGTACATTTTGAGAAAAGGACATTTTACGAAAAGGACATTTCGAGAAAGGACATTTTGGGAAAAGTACATTATGAGAAAAGGACATTTTGGGAAAAGGACATTATGAGAAAGGACATATCGAGAAAAGGACATTATGAGATGAGACGCACTAGAAAAGTCGGGAGGAAGCAATCTGGAACTTATACAAATCAATTAAAACAGTACACTACACTCATATTTGTTATTTCATTTGGAGTTGTGTATTGACATGGAAATGTACAATGCAAATACTAGAAGATATTACAATGTTTGCGCACCCAATCCAACAGAACTCATCTTTGAGATTAGATGAAACGGCTGATGAGAGCCCCGTTCCAGATGGCTACACCCAGCATCAGCTGATTGACCTTGGTACATACTAAGCAGGTACCTATCTGGGGGAGACTCCTGAATCAAGCAGCTGATGATCCATCACAATATACAAAGTTTCTGCTATGTTGTTTTGCCTTCAACTATGTGACAACTATGAAACAATTCTACTCCTCTCTTTTATACAACTTACAAATTTATTGAAGTAGGAAATGTGTCATTCATCTGATATTTATCAGAAACAAAACAAACATAGCAGAGTAAATGAATTGTAACAAATCATGTAAAATACAATGTACAATAGCTCATTATACAAAGTCAAGATTATGTACCTATATCTAAAAACACTCTGGTCGACTTTTGATTTCTGCAACAAGCCCTCTCTCAATTAGCGGCATTGTGAAACGGTCAAAAACAACACCACTACACACATAGACAGGTCTCGCTAGCGCTGCAGAGAGACGGCGCGCCATTGCCGCAGCAGAGCCCTCGACACCCATAAGCGTTGTGGCAAGTGCGTCTCGGTTTCCATTGTGAACCGTGGCTGGCAAACCAAGAGCTATTTCACTAAGCAGAGCCGGACCTCCATCGCCCAACCACAGAAGCAAGGCTCCCTCCACACGTAGAGACACTGCTTTGCACAACAGATCGCCACTCCATATCTCAAAATGATGTATGCGCCAAGTACTGGGCCTGTAGATCACTCGTTTTTTGGAGCTAGTATCTCTAGGTGATGTGCCCACTTGCATTCTGTAATTACAGCAGTATGATTACAAAAAAAACTCAGGTCACCACTCCACTGAGCTGTTATTATTAATAAATAATTAAATATCAATCACTTTATTTAAAGGAGATAATAATCTTTTTAAAAATCTAATATTTTCTTTCTCTGACTGACTTTTTCAAACTTGTTTTTTTTTTTTAATAGTTATGGCTTGGTTACAAGACCTTTAAGCCTTGTCTTTATTTATTATAATTTAAAGTTATATCTTCATTTTGCTTAAATAAGTCACAGTCCTCGTCCTTTAAGTCCAGTCAAAGTCAAGTACAGCCCTAAGTCAAAGTCAGTCTTCCTTCAGAAAAGCGGTGGATAAATTTCTGAAAGTTTCTTTGGATTTTTTTGTCAGAAACTGCAAAGTTGCGATTCACTGCGTTTTATCACTTCCCAACACTAGTGCACGTTGTCGAACGTTTATGTTTAAGAATCCACCATTAATACACACAAAGCACTCGAAAAAACACTAATTTTGCAAATTTATAAAACGATGCGATACGATTCCTTCCAAATCCCGCCAAAAAAGCCTTTTCAAACTTGAATCATTGATTGAATGAAATGGATTACCTACCCTACCTTACCGATTATTTTAAAATGTTGAATGGAAAGGAAATGACATGACTGACTGACAGTAACAGGACAGCTGACCTGACAGTCTGACAGACAAGACAAATTTCAAATTCATTTTTTTTTTTAGTTTATTGAAAGCTTTGGCATTTAAGCCATCAGCTTAATTTCAAATTCACATCTGTGTCTGTGGTGACATGACAGTGACAATGACATCGACCGAAGCATTTTTTCCCTTCCCACAGCAAACGCCGCCGCCGCGACGAGACGCACTGTGTGTCCCGCTAGCATGTACTATACTCTGTTAAAATTAGGATGATAATTTTGACAGCTCTTAGCAGGGCACCCCATAGTGCCCCCCAATCGTTAATGAATCTATTCGATTATCGATTGCGTCTAAGTTTTAATCGATAGTTACAAAAAAACGTTTTTATTATATTAGGTAATTAGGTAAATATAATTGCATTATTATTGTTTGTATTATACTTAGCTAATCATATTAAAAATAAATATTGTAGATACCTGCTTATTAACTTTACTTGCATTTAAATGAATATACTTAATTTCGATTTATTCGAATTATTTATCTATGATCGATTCTGCGGTATTGTTGGAAGACGCTTCACTACGATATGTGGGCGGTACTCGTCTATGTGCTACGATAATTTTTTGAAGTATACTTGCACTGATCTGTAAGGGCGAGGCCGCACTTGCGATTATCGCGGCGGTTTCTAACCTCAAAATGTCAAAACATTGACTTGATTTCATTGATTTTGACAGTTTGATGACATTTTGAGGTTAGAAACCGCCGCGGAAAAACGCAAATGCGGCCTCGCACTAATACAGATCAGTGTATACTTGACATTAACAAATCCGATACTTCATAGGCGTGAGCTGTCAAAATTATCAACCTAATTTTAACCGAGTATAGAGTACATGCAAGCGGGACAAAATTCATGACGTAATTTACCGGTTCCCATAATGGCTTATCGTATACAACCCCCCATAGGTATTGAATCTACTAGAATTGATTTGATGATCATCTTATTAATTCTTCATAGAAATTAAGCAACATGGTATTGACATTAATTGCTGTCACTTTACTTCGTCTAATTAAAAATTCGACTCTAGGATTTCCTATCGGGGGTGGAAGTCACTATTAAGAAATCTTAATTAGCATCGAAAAATTTGACACGTTTTTAGCACACTATTGACGTCATTGATTTACAATTTATAATAAAGTAATACAAGTTTTTTGTGATAGATCATTTTGCTCAAAGTGTGTAGGTACTTTTTTTGTAAAAAAACATTTCTATTTTTGACAGAATATGACTTTGAAAACTTTGAAATCTTTCACATTTTTCCTCAACCGTAAACTTTAAAGGACGGCAACTTTTTTATCCTCTGGTATCCAGCTAGATATTTTTTGGTATAACTACAACATTCAGGTATAGATCAAAGCATAATTTTTAGAACCCGAAAAGCCCCGCAACTTGATTAATGCTCTTTTTTCTGAACGCCTTTTACTTTGGAGTTTTTCCAAGAATGAGTGAAACACGAAAAAAAACCGGCCAAGTGCGAGTTGGACTCGCCCATGAAGGGTTTCGTAGCAGCAAGTATCATAACATAAAAGTTCTTTTAGTGCGTTGTAACTTTGATTGATGTTTTAACACGTTTCTAACCGAAAATTGCGGTTTATGACGTATTAAAAAAAAACTACCAGCTCTATCTCATTTGAACTAATTTTCGTTGGTAGTTTTTATGGCAATGTACATCATAATATTCTTTCTAGATTTATCATTCTCTTAGTTTAGAAGTTAGAGGGGGGGGACACACATTTTTCCACTTTGGAAGTGTCTCTTGCGCAAACTATTCACTTTAGAAAAAAATTATGTCAGAAACCTCAATAGCATTTTTAAAGACCTATCTATTGATACCCCACACGAATAGGTTTGACGAAAAATAAAATTTTGAGTTTCAGTTCTGAGTATGGGGACCCCCAAAATTTAATGCTTTTTTTCTAGTTTTATATAAGAATCTTAATAGGGTTCACAGAATACATCTAGTTACCAAGTTTCAATAGCGTAGGCCTTATAGTTTCGGAGAAAAGTGGCTGTGACACACGGACGGACAGACAGACAGACAGACAGACAGACAGACAGACATGACGAATCTATAAGGGTTCCGTTTTTGCCATTTGGCGACGAAACCCTAAAAAACAGAACATAACTGTCAGATTTATGATTTTTTATGAAATATTGAAGCATAAGAGGATTTTATGAGAAAGTTAAAAATTAACCCCCTTATTCATAATCGTTTATTAAACCTATTTTAGTTAAAACACACTTTAAGTCTATTGCTGTCTCTAACCAATGACAGAGTATGGTTAGAGACAGCAATAGACTTAAAATATGTTTTAACTAAAATAGGTTTAATAAACGATTATGAATAAGGGGGTAAAACTTCAAACTTTTTGAAAAAATACATGAAATGCCGAAAAAGTCTAAATGACAATGAAGTGTTCTGAAAACATTATATGCTTTGATCAGAGGGTTGTGGCATAAAAATCAGTTTATGTGTACACCAAGCTAATATTTCGAGACCATCAGAGGGCCACTCGGCTTAAAAATCTAAAAATCCATAAATGACTCCTTAGTAAAAGTAAGGATTACGCATAGTTATAGATTTTTTGGAATTGAGAAGTGCAAGTGACCTTGTTAATGCTCTAAAACTTACGACTTTAAAGTCTGATATCGTAGTGCTGCTAAACAAATTGAATTTTATCATCCAGTGAATTTTTACTTCTCTATTTGCATTATATACAGTTCTCTCTCTCTCTCTCTTAGTTGCTCTATATACAGTTGCAAATAATAAAAAAGTGTATACGTATTAAACTTTGGTGAGTGAATGGAGTTGTAATGAAACATCAGGCCAAAGCCTGTATAAGTATAGGTTTTAGAATATCAACGCCACTGATGAAGGTTTATTCGTGTACTGTCTCTGTTGTTGCTGACGATGATTAATGTCAAAGTATGTAATACATTTACTGGCACACGTTGAACACAAGTATTGCATTTGGAATGCCACTCCGCCTACTATGAACGAAGAGTCAAGAACGATTCCAGCAACGCTGGCTCCGCAAATCTGAATATTTACTTCACATTGGTATTATTTAGAAAAAAAGAAGAGCTCGTAGTTGCTCTTCAGTTACTGTTCGTGGTTGAGCTTTACAATAATTTTTATTCTATTAATTCTGTAACAAAAGAATAAATATTCACGAACACGACGATCACAAATAAACAAATCACATCTTCGACTTATATTTTTTATGATTTATTTTTCATTATAAAAATATCATTAATTTGCTTTACTGGTGTAATAAGCAGGTGGATGGAAGCAGCTAGTTATTGAACAAATTGTCGATTATAATAGAGACAAAATGTTGAAAGTTACGAGAACCCTTCAGTGCATTATCAACATGTGTCGCATTTAGCATTTAAATTTACATAAAATTGCATAAAATACTTTAATAATACCTACATAATAAGTCGAATTGAGTAAGAAAATAATTTTGTCCAGCTAGCTTGTACTGGACGAAACACTGTGCGACGCCGCAACAACGCGAAACGTGTCGCCTTTCCTTGACAATTCAGTTCGTTATTTTATTTGATTATGCCGTGGCTGTACTTTTGAATTTTAACTTACACAACGGCTGCGGTTTGTGTGATAGCTGCTAAAGAAATAGTAAATCATTGCTTGGCCTGCCAATTCATTGTAATGATTTCGATAACAAATTAAAACCTCATGCTTCAAAACAAAATGATTTTATTACTTACTAGCTGATGCCCGCAGCTTCGCCAGCGTAAAATTTGTTTCCGCGGGAACTTATTCCCGGGATAAAAAGTAGCCTATGTGTTATTTCAGACTAATAATGTATCTCTGTACCAAATTTCAGCCCGATCTGTACAGCGGTTTGAGCGTGAAAGAGTAACAAACATCCACACTCACTAACTTTCGAATTTATAATATTAGTAAGATCGATGTTTTATTTTATGTTTTATCGATCTATGCTCTACATTACTCGCGAAGTTGAACGAAGTTCGTCGGCGAAGTTGCCCGAGGCAAAGAAATTTTTTGACGAAGTAGGCCGAGGTGCCCCTCTACGTGGTTTATAATACAGATCAGTGCCCTCTACACTCTCGTACTCGTCCAACTTCGTTCAACTTCGCGAGTTTTTATTAAGGCCGAGGCCGCACTTGCGGTTATCGCGGCGGTTTCTAACCTCAAAATGTCAAAACATTGACTTAATTTCCTGGATTTTGACAGTTTGATGACACTTTGAGGTTAGAAACCGCCGCGGAAAAACGCAAGTGCGGCCTCGCACTGATGTGGAGAAAGCATAAATAAGTACGTTTTTATCCATAGAGCAACGCGTACTGTAATGGGCTCGCGACACGGTCAATAATATTGAGTGGAGTATGATATAATGAATACAAGTTGCTTCAGCGTGCTTTCTTTGCATGGGTGTGTGCATCGACGTGTATGTACACATGATATTGACAAGGCATGACAAGTGCAGTTTGACCGTGTCACAAGCCTATAAAGGCGCGCGTTGCTCTATAGTTTTTATCCCATCAAAGGAATAGGTACAGCTTGGCAAAAAAGTCTAGAAACGTAACTAATATTTTGCAGGCAATCGAATCTGCAAATGAGAATATCCTCGAAAACAGGAATATGTCGGGTCTGTATGGCGAGGCACATACATCCTCCGGTATTTTGTAGTGTTTCTCATGCGTGTCTACGAGTATGATCCAATCGGCGGCAGCCATCGAAATTGAGTATGGCTTTTGAGGTACTTTCTTTGAACAGCCTTCCTTTACAAACGCAATGTCATTTCTTTTGTTTGTGGTTAATCTCTTTTTAACCCACTTCAAAAAAGGAGGAGGTATTTTTTTGGTTTGAAGGAGGCTACTTCTGAGGTGGTCCCGTATCCAGGGTATCAGGATCTGATGCTGGGATCCAGGAGAAAATCGAGGGCAACCAACGAAAATTGCAGTGAAAACTAGTGCGTTTGTTAACTTTTTGATTAAGTGCTTTAATGTAGGTACTACAATTTAATGAAGTTCTGAAGTCGATCCGCCGGAGCCTATTCGTTACAAAGAAAAAAACAAATCTTTCCACTTTATAAGATTAGTATAGACTAGCTGGCCCTCAGAACTTCGTTTGCGCCACATAAGATGTATGAAAGAACATGTATTTTTTCAACAGACTCATGGGAGCGTATGAAACTGCCTTGTTTGCTTAATCATAAAAGAGCTAAAATATTAAGTCCATTCTAAAACAATTCAGTCCGCACCGAAGGCGTAGACTGAATTGTTTTACAATTTAAGTCAAAGTTTAAGTAATTTAAGCCAACACGCCAGTTTAGATTCAAATTCAAAGGAATCCTTGAATTCTAGGTTTTGCGAAGATTGAGATGTCTGTAATTCCTGAGCTACAAAACCCTCGATATTGAAACTTGTTTGAAACAATTCTTAAAGTAGGTACTCCCTTTACATTAATGAAAAAAAATTTGGAATCGGACCACGCATCGAGACGTTACAACTAAAAATCCGTTTTGTCTTTCATCCACTCTCCCAAAGGAACCGTGCAAAATATCGGAATCAAAAGTATTCTAGAACCTTCCTCGGATTATAAGCTCTAATTGTACCAAGTTTTATTCAAATCGATTCAGTGGTTACGGCGCGATACTTATTCGGGATACAGACAGACAGACAGATAGACAGACAGACAGACAGACATAAAAAAATTAAATTACATTTTCGGCTTCAGTATCGATTAGAGAATGCCCTACAATTAAAATTTTCAAAAAATCTTCCGTGTAGGTACAGACTCTCAATCGTCAAAAGTTTTATAGATATAGATAATTTTGAAGTTGGTGCCATTAATAATATCTACCTAAGCCTATGGGTTTACTTGGCGCCGACTTCAATATGATATTGAATAAAATCTGGTTAATCAAAATACATTTAACTTTGTGTTAAGTAAATTTAATTTTTAAGAATTTGTTTAAAGTCGGTTCTATTTTTTACTAATTTTTTCTCGCTCTCTCCACCGCCAGACTGACAGCCTCCCTCCCGTATGATTTCCAATACCCTATCATGTCGACCTGAGTAATGACCCCGGTCTAATAGCGTCCTATAACCTACCAGCAGGTGCCTAGCAGTTCCAATCGCTTCTCCACATGCATTACATGTTTTATCTGTGGCTTTCCTCCACCTGACCAGATTACTTTGGTCGGGGAGGGTCAACTGAAACGCGTTTAAGTAGAATCTAAGCAAAGCCTGTGACCAGTCGTACAACAAGGTACGCCACTGCAAGGTCATGGGAATATAAAATTCGCCTAGAGCAAGCCATTCATTCTGCATCTCCAGGTTCATCGCGTGCACCGTATAAGCATCGCTCTCATCTTGCTTCAGAAAAGATTGTGTAATGTCTTTATCTGTTTGTCTCCGGATACTACCCAAACCCACTCGACCAGTCTGCGAACCCACCATGAATTTCTTGTGGAATTGGAGGTGTGACTCAAGTTTATTTATTTATTTATTTTTTTACTTTAAGTTCTGCTATTACAGAGTTCCGACGGCTTCTTAAACGTCATTCCGAAGTTATTTAAGGCTCTGTATAATGCCGAACAGGTCGGCCGATTGAGCTAGCCCTAGCCACGACTTCAACGTCTTCGTAACATTCGCATCCAATTTTCTGAGAAGGTTTTGTTTTATATCGTACACCAGAAACGGCCAGTTCAGGCGTGATATTAAATTGTTGTCGTATATCCAGGTGGATAACTCAGGTGGTCGGTTGGGAATGGGGGGCTTTTTGACGTTACTTATTGGTTGTTGGTCTACCTTTTTTATGTCGACAATGAAGCTTTCAATTATGTCATACAAAGCTCCAGCTTTGGATGACATAATTGAAAATTTTCAGAAAGATATCAAGATTGGCAAAAATTTGAAAAGCACGGTTTCAGTTATTGGAAACTTGGTACCCCACCTACCCTGACATAGACAGTAGCATTTGCTAGGTTTTGTCCAGAGATATGTTAAGTAGGTTAGTACGTATTCTTAGGTTTTGTCCTCATTCCATCCGTCCATGTACAGAATTCGTCCACTTTACGCAGTAGGTCTTGGCACTGCTTTGGGCTGCGAGTAAGGATTGCGAGGTCGTCAGCAAACGCCGGGATGGATTCTATAAATTAAGTATCACGCCGAAACTACTGAATCGAATGGATTGAAACTTGGTACAATCTGAGGAAGGTTCTAGAAAAGATTGAGACGTCAATTTACGAAGATGCGTCTCAGCTGTTACCTCGATAATGCATGAGTTACAGAAGAGAAATCTTTTTGGCCAGATACATGGCAAAGCCATTTTGTTTTTCGTGTGGAAATCCTAATTTAAGGATGTCATGCCGGAATTTCTACCTAAAACCACACGGTGCCTTGCCATCTGTCTAAGACCAGGAGTCCCGGGCGGCCGGGTAAGCCCTCAGAAGGATAACCCAGGGTTATGTGGCTCAGCCCAAGGGAATCTCGGAATTTGTCTATGGTAAGGTTCGGGTGCATAGCAAAATGTATTATTTTGTAGAATGCTACTTGTGTAAATACTTTGGTCCCATTCCATTTGATTGTGATTTGACTAGACTAGAACAATGTTAAAAGTTTTCTGCCGCTTTCGCTGCAATTCTACTTAAAGGCCATAGAATAGGTATTGCTTGCAGTGAAAAGGTATTGATGCCTGTCTTCTGGGCTTTTGGCGGAACTTGCCACACATATTGAAAAAGCGACACTTGTACAAGCAACACTTGTATATTTATTAATTAATTATTCCTGACAGGTTTCGCCTCACGGCATTTTCAAAGATATGAGATGAGTATCATTTGCGGGTAGTATGTACCACCTAGTCACTGTATACTGTAGTTTGACTCGGCCGGATTTTAGAAATAAATGCCTACAGCCGCGCGGTACGTAAGCATGCGATAGGGCTGCCCACCTACAGCATTTTAATAATATGTGCCTACTTTGACTTTCTATTTAGTATTGCGATTGTAAATATGTACATACATACATTCATATAGTCACGTCTTTATCCCTGAAGGTGTAGGCAGAGGCATAGTATACGCCCACATTTTACCTTATAGTTTTACGTACGCGTAATAGATAGTGAGCCTAATGCAGTTGATTTTTTCAATCCGCCCACAAGGCCTTCAATTTGTATTAAGGATTGTTGTTTTACTGACAACCGGCTTTCATTTCGAGTAAATATGTACCTTTTTTATTTAAACAAAAAAATACTTTGTGAGTAATAATATAATATCCCCGCAACGGCTGGCGGCGCGGGGTGGCGGCGTGGCGGCGCAGCGCCCGTTATCTACTAACGATTGAGTGAGACGGGTGTAGAAATTAGAAAACGGCGTAGACAATAATAATCGGCTCACCACATGTTTCGTCAGTGATAGAATCACGGAATTCTAGTCTTTATAATCATTGCGTTAAATTTTTGATTTACAAAATTAAAACTATATTTCGATTTGAAAGTACTAGTCAGTCTCTAGTACACTAGTACTTTTCGTACATTGTCAAGTTGTGTTAAACTTTGGAAGTTCATATTTGTCTCTATGCGTGTAGTAAAAATCAAAGGTAACAAAAATACTGTAATTTTTTTTTATAAATAAATAAATAATCACGGGCATTCTCCCACAACGCTATCTGATCCGAAAGTAAGCTAGGAATAACCTGCTTGTGTTATGGGTATCAGACCACGGATATTAATACTAATATACTTTTTAAATACATATATATTATACATAGAAACAACCAGACTCTTGAGACAAACATTTATGGGTCACACAAATATTTGTCTCGGGTGGGAATCGAACCCACGACCTCCAGCGCCGCAGGCGGTATCAATACCGACCGCGCCACAGAGCCAGTCATACGGTGCTAAGTGTACTGTAACATCGGTCATCCACAAAGAAATGAATACTCTTGAAACATACCTAAATCATTGCTCTCAATTAAATAACTACGATCTGACAACGGAACTAAATGTACTACCTACACGTACTAGAGTTCTGAACTAGTTTTTTTTTGGATATTGTACTATATTGGATCGCACCGTTCACTGACTGAGCAAGCACAAGTCTAGTTTTAAACACAAACATACCTACTTCATGTAACAACCTAGTTCACTCGTGTCAATCACTTTGCTTAACTTTAGTCAACTAGTGGTATAGTACCAATTAGTACTTAAGTAAAATCAATTTATAGTCTTACCTTTCGGAGTTTCCAGGTAATCTAAAAAACGTTATCTCTGGGTGCGTTATTGACGAATTCATGCAACCAAAACAAGCACAATAGACACTAGTTGTCATATTAAATATATTTAGTAAATAAAACACGCGCGGTTACTATCTAAAAAACGACACACCTTCCATTCGTCTACTCGGCACAATCGCGACTGCGGACGCTGCTTGCTTGCTGAAAGGCATGCTGAATACGAGAATCGTAGGTACAGCTTGCGCTTCGTCCGTTTGTAGGGAGCTACAATACTGGTTAAACATATATTTATACTGTGACCTAGTCACAGTATAAAGAGTACTAACCAGTATTGTAGCTCCCTACAAACGGACGAAGCGCAAGCTATACCTACGATTCTCGTTTTCGGCAGGCCTTTCAGCACGCTAGCAGGCGATTGTGCCGAGTAGATGAATGGACGGTGTGTCGTTTTTTAGATAGTAACCGCGCGTGTTTTATTTACTAAAAATATTTAATATGACAACTAGAGTCTATTGTGCTTGTTTTGGTTGCATGAATTCGTCAATACCCAGAGATAACGTTTTTTAGATTACCTGGAAACTCCGAAAGCTAAGACTATAAATTGATTTTACTGAAGTACTAATTGGTACTATACTACTACCTAGTTGACTAAAGTTAAACAAAGTGATTGACACGAGTGAAATGGGTAGTTACATGAAGTAGGTATGTTTGTGTTTAAAACTAGACTTGTGCTTGCTCAGTCAGTGAACGGTGCGATCCAATATAGTACAATATCCAAAAAAAACCTAGTTCAGAACTCTAGTACGTGTAGGTAGTACATTTAGTTCCGTTGTCAGTTCGTAGTTATTTAATTGAGAGCAATGATTTAGGTATGTTTCAAGAGTATTCATTTCTTTGTGGATGACCGATGTTACAGTAGACGCTAAGTGTACTGTAACATCGGTCATCCACAAAGAAACAAACCGTATGACTTTGATTGACAGCATTTTTGTTACCTTTGATTTTTATTACACGCATGGAGACAAATATGAACTTCCAAAATTTAACACAACTTGACAATGTACGAAAAGTACTAGTGTACTAGAGACTGACTAGTACTTTCAACTCGAAAAATAGTTTTAATTTTGTAAATCAAAAATTTAACGCAATGATTAGTATGACTAGAATTCCGTGATTCTATCACTGACGAAACATGTGATGAGCCGATTATTATTGTCTACGCCGCTTACTCGTTTTCAAATTTCTATACCCGTCTCACTCCATCGTTAGTAGATAACGGGCGCTGCGCCGCCACGCCGCCGCCGCCCCGCGCCGCCAGCCGTTGCGGGGATATTATATTATTACTCACAAAGTATTTTTTTGCTTAAATAAAAAAGGTACATATTTACTCGAAATTGAAGCCGGTTGTCAGTAAAACGACAATCCTTAATACAGATTGAAGGCCTTGTGGGCGGATTGAAAAAATTGAACTGCATTATGCTCACTATATATACGCGTACGTAAAACTATAAGGTAAAATGTGGGCGTATACTATGCCTCTGCCTACACCTTCAGGGATAAAGGCGTGACTATATGAATGTATGTATGCACATATTTACAATCGCAATACTAAATAGAAAATCAAAGTAGGCACATATTATTAAAATGCTGTAGGTGGGCAGCTCTATCGCATGCTTAAGTACCGCGCGGCTGTAGGCATTTATTTCTAAAACCCGGCCGAGTCAAACTACAGTATACAGTGACCTAGTCATCGCTTTATTTTTTGTGAAATTATCATCATCAATTTTGTGATACCAATTACCCAAGAGGTTAGGCTGTTAAATCTAAAGGCCGTAAAATAAATATAAAAAAAAGAGCACTGCGATGTATGATGACGTTGACATGACAGCTTCATATTGTTTTAATACAAATTTTACAATGAGCCAATGAGGTATCGACATTTGTATTTCTATATCTTCTATTTGTCAATTCTATGTCGTGTTTAAACACGATTGGTCAATAAAGACCTATCTCACCAATAGGATGATAGCATCTAGCAATCATCGATGTGAAATGTCAAGTTAAATCCAAAACCTGATCTAATTATTGCAAACGCAAAGTAGACGGGTTCAGTAATACGCGTTTTATAAATTTAATTAGATGTCTAGAAAACTTTAATTCATATAGATTATAGGGAACAATTTAATTAGAAACTAGGACTTCCAACATGAAATATATTTTGTTTCTGGGAGTCGGCGTTCTGCTGCTTGCAGGTGAGCTGTCTACGTATAATCTACCAAGTTTGTTTTTATATCGGTCTTCTGTTTTAAAACTGTTTGATACTCTTTGTGAATTAAATATATCTGTAATGATACACAGGAATCTATTGCGATCTTTTCTATTATAGAACATGACGTACTTGCACAGATATTTCAAGTTCCAAGTACCTATACGTTCGGCGGATACAGGTGTTTTGTGTTACAGGATGGTCGTATGCTCAGGAAGACGGCTTGGGCGTCGGCACAGCGGAAGAAGTGACCGTGGACGCCGACTTGGGCGCGTCGCGCGAAGGTTCCCGTACAGGTAAGTACCACTTGTTCATCCAACATAATCTGCTACATATCAGTAGGGAAGTATCAATCATTTTCAGTAACGTATTCATTTAATTAATATGAACGTTATCATTTGTCTTGTCTGTTCTTAGTAACCAATAGATTTTTTGCATATGATTTCATACATGTAAGTAAATTAGTAAAAAAACCTTAGAAGCCCCCCCCAATATAAACTCAAGGCCCTAGTATATTTTTAATGTGGAGAAAATGTCATGATTGAGCAATTTCACATGGTCATTGGCTGATGTGACACATGTTACTTCTTTTACATCGAAGGCAGTTAAAGGAAAGTCATACCCTACTTAATCCTGAAGATCTTTGAGTTTGAAAAAGTAGCTTTAATAAAGTAATTTTATTCTGAATGTATGCCTGAACTTAAGTCAGCGCTATCTATTCTGCCGTCCGAACTTGATTGAGTAAGAAACATCTGAACCCCTTCACAAACATTCACATATACAATATTATTATTATTATTTATTATTTCTGTTTTTAACCCTAGAAAGATAATCTTGTTTAGATGTATGGAAAAGAAAATCATACATCAAAATTACTCCTTAGTTTTAAATGGCTATTATTTCCATCTTTTGATGAACTATGTGTGTATGTATTTCCCATATCAGTTTAAATTAAAATACAACATAACTATTTATAAGTACTGTTTATTAATTATTAAAAAAAGTAACGAAACATATTGGCTATCTTTTAAAGTAACAAAACATTGGAACTTCTCTTGTAATTGCTCTATCCCACTTTAATCCACTAAACAAATCCATCGATGGATTTATTTCCACTTTTTTTTCCATGAAATCTTATATTATGCACAAGGCCATCATTCATGCCCTAGTGTTTGACCACCAGTAGTGCAGTTAGCAGAGCCAAATGTTAATCTACTGTACTTGGATTTACTATTTATCATGTTAGCTAAGCCACCGTTATTTATTACCTGATAAAAACCAGATGCCCATGATAATTGATAACCAGCTATATAATGATACTGTATTATGCCTCTGCTTACATGCACTAAACTGGTAAACTGTTACGTGTTGTTGTATGTACTGTACACAAGTGATTTTCAACTCACCTGTCTATTGCTGCTCTTGCTAGTTTTGGTTACTATAATATTAATTTGAGCCAGATGGTTTAGGTCGAGGCGGACAGTCACTCGTTTCAAAGTTCAAACACAGGCTACAGCCTGCTTTAGAAATCAGATGAGTCTGTTATGAGTCAATGTAGGTAGTTAAAACAGCACTACTTAAAAAATAGTGCTGTTTTAACTTTTGCTTTAATCAGATCATTGTTGTATTTATTCTGGGTAAACTAGGTACTGGTTTATACTGTTATAATTATGTAGATAAGTTAAAGGTAGGTGATAATTAAGTGAGTGTATGCTTGCCAACAAACTGCGTTTGCAGTTTGGCAACATGTTTACTTTGTAAAATGTGTAACCTGCTTTTAAATAAATGAATAAATATAAAAAGGCTAGCTACATCGACTAAGACAATGCGGACAATACATTTCACTGTCTACTTATTGAAATGAAAGATGAATCAGATGTAATCAAGTATGCGTTTCAATACTTAAGAATAATATGAACAGGGCGATAGCTTCTGGAGTCCATCGATCGTAAAGTTTGAACCCCCTCGTACAAAGCCATGCTACCGCGGCCTGAGGCGGTCGTCGGCGGCCAGCACGGCGAGGCGCGCGCGCAGCCACGCCGAGTCGCGCACGTGGCGCGCCAGCCGCGGGTCGCGCCACCCCGCCCCCTCCGGCGCCGCCGCGTGCCAGCCGTACCTGCACACACGCGCCGCTGTACTACCTACTACCTACTCGTGCGTGTAGTGGTGAGGCAGGCACGCGCGCTACTCACTCCTGGGCGCTGGTGGCCGGCGCGGCGTACCGCTCGCGCGGGCCGCGCTCGAACATGTCCTGGATGCGCCGCAGCGCGCCCCGCGCACCCTCCTCGTCCACGGGGGTGGGGCGCTCGCGGCGGTAGAACTTGCCGGTCACCGTGGCGGCTGCGGACGAACGCAAGTAACGCAACATTAGATCGCACCGTCTGACGGAGGTGGCCGAGAGCATTGAAAGTAACTGACGCAGTCCGAGAGGCTTGGTGAGGGACACGTAGGAGCGGCCCAGCTCGCGCTGGCTGGCGAAGCGCAGCTTGAAGGAGCGCGCGTGCAGCGAGCGCGCGTCGGGCGCGGGCGCGGGCGCGGGGCCGGCGGCGGTGGCGGTGGCGGGGCCCGGCGCGCCCTCGCCCTCGCCCTCGCCGCACTCGTTGCGCGCGCTCGCCATGTTGTCTCACCTTGCAGTTACCTCGTCTGACCTTATAGTCAGTATAGTCGCACTACTCACACTTGTCCGCCCGGTGTATCGATATCCTGCGTTGCTATGCGGGACTTCGATAATAGTGAGTGAAATGAAGGGGTCGACGGGCAAATGTTGCGTGTGCAGCTTCGATTAAACAAATGATAGATGCGCGGTTGGGACTCCAATAAGGGCACCATCTACAGAAGCCCATAATAAAAGCCTTCTGTCGCTCACGGCCATCACGTGTTGGTGTAGTAGACGTTTCACGAATTGTACATTACTATGTGAATGGCTCAGACTAAAAGAATCTGAGGTGAATCAAAGACTAAAACTCACTAAAAGACAAAACTAAAATAATCTTTTAATCTGAGGTGAATGCGTTTAGTCGCATAATGCCTAATTCGCAAAATGGCACCCGAGTCTGAAAAGGACTAATTCGCAAAAGGACTAATTCTTAAAAAGACTAATTCGCGAAATGGCTAATTCTGAAAAGGACTAATTCGCAAAAGGACTAATTCTTAAAAAGACTAATTCGCGAAATGGCTAATTCTGAAAAGGACTAATTCGCAAAAGGACGAATTCTTAAAAAGACTAATTCGCGAAATGGCTAACTCTTAATAAGGTATAATGTTGGTGTTGGTTATAAAAAAAAAACCACGAAGGCTAATGCGGGAGCTTGGCTCCCTCCCGCATTTAGCCTTCTAACCTAACTTATCGAAGTCGGGGCGCGCAGAATTCGACTTTACCTACCAATTTCGATGCAGTACCTCCTAAACGGTTGCAAATCGAATGCTGCGCGCCACGACTTCGATAAGTTAGGTTAGAAGGCTTAATGCGGGAGCTCTGCTCCCGCATTAGCCTTCGTGGTTTTTTTTTATAACCTACACCAACATCATACGCTGTTAAGAGTTGGCCATTTCGCAAATTAGTCTTTTTAAGAATTAGTCCTTTTGCGAATTAGTCCTTTTCAGAATTAGCCATTTCGCGAATTAGTCTTTTTAAGAATTAGTCCTTTTGCGAATTAGTCCTTTTCAGAATTAGCCATTTCGCGAATTAGTCTTTTTAAGAATTAGTCTTTTTGCGAATTAGTCCTTTTCAGACTCGGGTGCCATTTTGCGAATTAGGCATTATGCGACTAAACGGGTGAATGGTTTCTAGGTTTACGACGAAATCGATGGCTCTCGATGTGAAAACTAAGGCAATGTGCTTAAGTCTCGCGACAAGATTTTATATCATACTAGCTGATGCCCACGCAGCCCACGGCTCCGCCCGCGTGGACTGTGGTTCCCGACCACCCCACCCACTTAGTGGTATTAAATAAATTATGACCGATATACAGTCCTAACCAATCGAATATACATATCTATACATATAATAAAATGATAAAAAAGTCGAAACTGTACATTGGAAATATTTAAAAAAAAACCTCGCTGGGTGTTCGTGTTCAACATAAGATACCGAAAAATTTTTGTCTGTTTGCTATGCTTTGTCTCGAAGGATCTCAAAAAGTACTCAGTAGATTTAATTCAAATTTTGCACAAATATTAACTAGGGGTAGGGTCTTCAAAGGTTATATATTATTATCACGCTAAATATACTAGGTAGGGGCTAAGCAGAGAGCAATCAAATTGGCATTAGAACATAATTTTCACGCGTACGAAGTCGCGGGCAACAGCTAGTAAAAAATAAAAATAGGTCAAGGAGTTGGTGGTTGACAAACACAGCGATAAGAATTTACAAATCAGATTGTGTGTAATGACGTTATATAAGTACTGGTTGAATTAATGGTCGTTCTGGACCCGAAAGGGGGTTACTTGGAATCAATCATGGAACCATTTCGGGGGGTCAAAAGTGTTGTATAGGCTATAATAAAAAAAAATACTTTTGTGTTATCATTTTCACTCGTTCGAGTTGTAACATTAGTACGAGTAGCGCTTCGATTATTCATTGTCATTCTTCAGTGAATGAAACGCCGAAACATGTGATTAGTTCATTGACCGATAGCATTTAGTTATTTTCTTAATAAAGAACTCCAATTTCTAATTAATACTCAACACGGGCTTAGGGCCGTCGGAAATACTTCATTATTGTGCTGTTTTAGCTGTTTAACGATAAATTAAGAAGGTCTATGTACTAATAGGTAATGAAAATAAACGCGAACAAAATAATCAACTTAAACATCTAGACCTACCCTATTTACAGTTCAACGCTTCCCTGTACTGCAGCCAGCCAGCATCTGCTCAAAATGGAGTCCAGAACTTGTGATACATAAACGGGCACGTTTTATGCTATTGTCTTCACTTTTACTATTTCAAAAGCGTCCACTCGTAATTATCACACTGCGTAATTCGTAATTCATCACAAGTTTCGTACCTACTTCAAGAGTACGAAACTCGTGATGTGTAACACCCGACCAACCCCAAAAGAAGCGGGCTAGCATCCAAACGCCCTACATGAGGCCGCAGTGGTAGCCAAGATTTGTTGGGAATCCTGGGGGTCATCCTTACTAGGGCTTACCCGGGTCTCCCAACCGTAGGAATTAGGTACGGAACGTGTGGTTTTTAGTCGGTAAGTGTCCGGTATAGCATCCATGTAGGATGTTCCTCACGTTAAAAAAAAAGGTATTCACGCTCTGTTCGTTTGAATATGTCGCACTGAATGACGACGACTCATTTTTGAAAATCGTGTCGAACGTTCAGTATGCGCGGGAGTCGCGGCCGGCGGCGGTACTGACGGTATTGCGCGCGCGCCCGCAGTCAGTCAGCTGGCACCGCCGAGCGAGCGCGTTACCTACCTACAAGACGTAACTAGTCGAGTACCTACCTACGTTACTTGGCAACGGGTCCACGTTGACTGCGTTCATGCGTGTGATTGGTGGAAATTTCCCGGCGCGGCGGCTCGACTTAGTGATTGGAACGTTAAACATTGAATGAAAAATTATAGCAGAAAATAGTAGTAAGCGTATTCCGTGAAATTTAAAGGAATAACCACAAGTTCTCACTTTGACTTCGGCAAACGATATAAATTTTGACATTTTAGTAATTTTTTTTGTTGATTTTCAAATTGACAGGTTTCTCGTCGCGTGTATTCCCGTTACATTATTTTTAAGAACAATTTCGTTTATGAAAGAGGTATCCCGTGGCATTATTGTAGAAAAAGAATTGATTGCTATTAAAATGGTTATTGTGCACCAACCCAAAGATAGACACCATGCTATCGCCGAATTTTTTTATAAACTATTTTTAAGAGAAACAATTTTGTAGTACATATTTTTTACATAACTATAAATATTTACGCAGCACACGCAACGAAGCTCTCAAAAGGAATAACTTTCCCCCGTTTTTGAAACATTTACTATTACTGCTCCGCTCCTATTCGTTGTAGCGTGATGCTATATAGCCTATGACACTTCACAATAACGTAGCTTTCTATTGGTGAAAGAATTTTTAAAATCGGTTCAGTAGTTCCCGAGATTACCCCTTACAATTTAACAAAATTAAATATACAAACACACAAACTTTACTTCTTGATAATATTAGTATAGATGTATTCAAAACTACGTGTCAGAGAGAGAGAGAGAGGAAGGTTTCTCGTCGCGTGTATTCCCGTCGCATTATTTTTAAGAACAATTTCATTTATGAAAGAGGTATCCCGTGGCATTATTGTAGAAAAAAATTGATTGCCATTAAAATGGTTATTGTGCACCAACCCAAAGATAGACACATGCTATCGCGCAATTATTTCAGAACTTTTTAAGAGAAACAATTTTGTAGTAGATACATATTTTTTACATAACTATAAATATTTACGCAGCACACGCAACGAAGCTCTCAAAAGGAATAACTTTTCCCCCGTTTTTGAAACATTTACTATTACTGCTCCGCTCCTATTCGTTGTAGCGTGATGCTATATAACCTATGACACTCCACAATAACGTAGCTTTCTATTGGTGAAAGAATTTTTAAAATCGGTTCAGTAGATCCCGAGATTACCCCTTACAATTTAACAAAATTAAATTTACAAACACACAAACTTTACTTCTTGATAATATTAGTATAGATGTATGTTGACCGTTTTATTTCTGCACAGTTCCTTGAGCTGAGTTGCATTACATCGACAGATTCCCTTCGTCACTTTACGTCTTATTACCGGAATGTCCTGTCTGTAGTATCCCCTTTTAAGCTCGTCCTCTAATGCCGTAATGTTCAAGCGTTACTTTGTTCCCCATTGATACCCATATTGCAAAAGGACATTACAAATAACTGTTTAGCCATCTCGAGTGTGGCTGGTGGGCAGCTTTACTTTATTTTCATGGTATTTTAAGCAAGCTCTTTTATTTGATACACATTTTATAGAAGGGTGTTAAGAAAATGTAGTCCGCCGTTTTTAGTTATCCACCATATTGGTTTTTGAGAGGCTTCACTCTATTTTTCAAGCTATTCTCAGCAGGCTCTTTCATTAGATACCCATTATATACAAGGTCTTTAAAAAATTACCGCGCAATCTTGAGTCCGCCATGTTAGATTTAGAGTGACGTTTTTTATTCCATAACCTTATTTTTTCAACAAGCCCTTGCATTTGATGTCCATATGGTACATCTTGGGGTTTCGGCTATGAATTTCTAATAACGTCAAATAGCTTAAAATGTCTTGGCATCCAAAATCAACGTGTATACGAAATTTCAGAGACATCAGTTGAAGCTATCTGCTTCAAAATTGGGTTGCAAGATTCCAACCGAACAAAACATATACGGCAAGTTAAAAGAGCTTAAAAAAAAACTAAGTATAGCATGTCGTCCTTTGCATTTGAGATCCGCGAGATGGAAATCGAAACCATCAGATCCAAGGTATTTTCAGTTCCAACACGCTCTGCGTACGCGTCGGCAAATCGCTATATCAACAATTAGTTGTACCTTGTCTACAGGTAGGTGTGTATGTTTCACATCAAAACGTTCACTTTTTGTACAGATGCCGAAGCCGTGTTGCGCGAAGAGGAAGCTATATCTCCGGACGAGCTGAGCGTTGCACAAATGCGCGAGCTCAAGGAGAAGGCGCAGAACTACACCTTTCAGACCGAGGTCAACCGCATGATGAAACTCATCATCAACTCGCTCTATAGGAACAAGGAAGTAAGTCCGTCCGTTAGGCTAGGTTCATTGCCAGCCTCCCAGCTCTACTGCCACACGATAGGTGGGTCAGCCACCGTATCAGGTCTAAATATAGTGATTACCAAGAGAGGATTACTAAGGAGATAATTGAGAACAATCTTTAGTAGATACAATACAGCAGTTGAACCTGCGTTTATTAAAAGATCAGTTTATAGAACAGATTTATACAAGTAGGTACAGTTAGTTAGAGAGCGAGTAGGGGAGGGTTCTTGAGGTATCCTTAGACCACCAGATCCAGCCGAGGTGGTGATTGAGACGAGTACATCACCTGTGGATCAGCCGTAGTAGTGCGAGGGCCCGCGACCGCTTGCAGATCCTTATAAAGGGCGAGGAGTTGCCGAGGGGCGAGGGGGTGTAAACGTGCGCGCGCGCCGGCGCGTAGGCTGCCGTGACGTCACACTAGTGACCAAGGTAATTAACATTTTCAGATCTTCCTTCGCGAGTTGATCTCGAACGCATCGGACGCGCTGGACAAGATCCGCCTGCTGTCGCTGACGGACCGCAACGTGCTGGACGCCAACAGCGACCTCAGCATCCGCATCAAAGCGGACCCCGAGCGGCGCCTGCTGCACATCATGGACTCGGGCGTGGGCATGACGCGCCACGACCTCATCAACAACCTCGGCACCATCGCCAAGTCGGGCACGGCCGAGTTCCTCTCCAAGATGCAGGACTCCGAGAAGGTACTGCGTAGGGCCCGCGCCTAGCAGTGGCGTGCCGGTGACGGCGCCCGAGTAACGGTTGGCTCGTGTTGCAGAGCGGCGCGCAGGAGATGAACGACATGATCGGCCAGTTCGGCGTGGGCTTCTACTCGGCGTTCTTGGTGGCCGACAAGGTGACGGTGGCCTCCAAGCACAACGACGACGCGCAGCACGTGTGGGAGTCCGACGCCTCCGCCTTCAGCGTGGCCGAGGATCCGCGCGGCGACTCGCTCAAGCGCGGCACGCACATCACGTACGTACCGAGCTCGCAGCTGTACCTGCCTAGCCACGCCGCCACTAACCGCCGCGCTCCCGCAGGTTGCACATCAAGGAGGAGGCGGCCGACTACCTGCAGCCCGACACCATCCGCAACCTGGTCAAGAAGTACTCGCAGTTCATCAACTTCCCCATCTACCTGTGGGCCTCGCGCACCGAGACCGTGGAGGAGGCGGACGACGCCGACGCCGACGCCGACAAGCCCGACGACGATGACGACGCTCAGGTACGTACCGGCCGGGCGGGAGTAGGTCCCGGGCGGCGACCCTCCCCGCTCCCCGCTCCCCGCTCACCGCTCTGTCGCGCCGCAGGTGGAGGACGCGGCGGAGGAGAAGCGCAACACCAAGAAGACGGAGAAGACCGTGTGGGACTGGGAGGTGATGAACGACAACAAGCCGCTGTGGACGCGCAAGCCGGCCGACGTGGCGGACGCCGAGTACACGCAGTTCTACAAGAGCCTCACCAAGGACGCGGCGGCTCCCCTCGCCCGGGCGCACTTCGTGGCCGAGGGCGAGGTGACGTTCCGCGCGCTGCTGTTCGTGCCGCGCGTGCAGCCCGCCGACTCCTTCAACCGCTACGGCACCAAGACCGACCACATCAAGCTGTACGTGCGCCGCGTGTTCATCACCGACGAGTTCAACGACCTCATGCCCAACTACCTGGCCTTCATCCAGGGCATCGTGGACAGCGACGACCTGCCGCTCAACGTGTCGCGCGAGACGCTGCAGCAGCACAAGCTCATCAAGATCATCAAGAAGAAGCTGGTGCGCAAGGTGCTCGACATGCTGCGCAAGGTGCCCGACGACGAGTACGCCGCCTTCTGGAAGGAGTACTCCACCAAGTGAGTTCCGCGCTACACTCGTATACGTGCTCGTAGTAAATAAGCACATCGCACTGACCGACGACGCCGCTCGTTGCAGCGTGAAGCTGGGCGTGATCGAGGACCCGTCCAACCGCTCGCGGCTGGCCAAGCTGCTGCGCTTCCACTCGTCGCACGGCGAGGACATGACGTTCCTGGCGGACTACGTGGCGCGCATGAAGCCGGGCCAGCACCACATCTACTACATCGCCGGCGCCTCGCGGGCCGAGGTCACGCGCTCGCCCTTCGCCGAGCGGCTGGTGCGGCGCGGGCTGGAGGTGCTGTACCTCACCGAGGCCGTGGACGAGTACTGCCTGTCCTCGCTGCCCGAGTACGACGGCCACAAGTTCCAGAACATCGCCAAGGAGATCTTCGACCTGGACGAGAGTGAGTGTCGCCGTCCCTCCCCCACCCCGCACCCCACCCTCCGCCCGCCCTGACCGCCGCGCCGTGTGTCCGCAGGCCCGCAGGAGCAGGAGCGCATGGAGGCGTACAAGAAGCAGTTCGAGCCGCTGACCACGTGGCTGGGCGGCAAGCTGGGCGACTACATCACGCGCTGCACCGTGTCGCGCCGCCTGGACCGCTCGCCCGCCGCGCTCGCCGCCACGGCCTTCGGCTGGACCGGCAACATGGAGCGCCTCGCCATGTCCAACGCGCACCAGAAGGTGAGTCCGCCGCCCCGTCGCCCCGCGCGCCACGGTGCGTGACGTCACGCGCCCACTGACCGCCCCTCCCGCCCGCAGGCCGACGACGCGCAGCGCCGCCACCACCTCACGCAGAAGAAGATGATGGAGATCAACCCGCGCCACCCGCTCGTGCAGGAGCTGCTGCGCCGCGTGCGGGACGAGCCGGACCACGCCGACACCGCGCTCGCCGCGCACACGCTGTACCGCACCGCCGCCATCAGGTACTGTGGCGCACACACACACACACGCCGACACCGCACTCGCCGCGCACACGCTGTACCGCACCGCCGCCATCAGGTACTGTGGCGCACACACACACACACGCCGACACCGCACTCGCCGCGCACACGCTGTACCGCACCGCCGCCATCAGGTACTGTGGCGCACACACACACACACACGCCGACACCGCACTCGCCGCGCACACGCTGTACCGCACCGCCGCCATCAGGTACTGTGGCGCACACACACACACACGCCGACACCGCACTCGCCGCGCACACGCTGTACCGCACCGCCGCCATCAGGTACTGTGGCGCACACACACACACACGCCGACACCGCACTCGCCGCGCACACGCTGTACCGCACCGCCGCCATCAGGTACTGTGGCGCACACACACACACACGCCGACACCGCACTCGCCGCGCACACGCTGTACCGCACCGCCGCCATCAGGTACTGTGGCGCACACACACACACACGCCGACACCGCGCTCGCCGCGCACACGCTGTACCGCACCGCCGCCATCAGGTACTGTGGCGCACACACACACACACGCCGACACCGCACTCGCCGCGCACACGCTGTACCGCACCGCCGCCATCAGGTACTGTGGCGCACACACACACACACGCCGACACCGCACTCGCCGCGCACACGCTGTACCGCACCGCCGCCATCAGGTACTGTGGCGCACACACACACACACGCCGACACCGCACTCGCCGCGCACACGCTGTACCGCACCGCCGCCATCAGGTACTGTGGCGCACACACACACACACGCCGACACCGCACTCGCCGCGCACACGCTGTACCGCACCGCCGCCATCAGGTACTGTGGCGCACACACACACACACGCCGACACCGCACTCGCCGCGCACACGCTGTACCGCACCGCCGCCATCAGGTACTGTGGCGCACACACACACACACGCCGACACCGCACTCGCCGCGCACACGCTGTACCGCACCGCCGCCATCAGGTACTGTGGCGCACACACACACACACGCCGACACCGCACTCGCCGCGCACACGCTGTACCGCACCGCCGCCATCAGGTACTGTGGCGCGCACACACACACACACGCCGACACCGCACTCGCCGCGCACACGCTGTACCGCACCGCCGCCATCAGGTACTGTGGCGCACACACACACACACGCCGACACCGCACTCGCCGCGCACACGCTGTACCGCACCGCCGCCATCAGGTACTGTGGCGCACACACACACACACGCCGACACCGCACTCGCCGCGCACACGCTGTACCGCACCGCCGCCATCAGGTACTGTGGCGCACACACACACACACACACACACACACACACACACACACACACACACACACACACACGCCGCGCACACGCTGTACCGCACCGCCGCCATCAGGTACTGTGGCGCACACACACACACACACACGCGCCGACACCGCGCTCGCCGCGCACACGCTGTACCGCACCGCCGCCATCAGGTACTGTGGCGCACACACACACACACACACACACACGCCGACACCGCGCTCGCCGCGCACACGCTGTACCGCACCGCCGCCATCAGGTACTGTGGCGCACACACACACACACACACACACACACACACACACACACACACACACACACACACACACACACGCCGACACCGCGCTCGCCGCGCACACGCTGTACCGCACCGCCGCCATCAGGTACTGTGGCGCACACACACACACACACACACACACACACACACACACACGCCGACACCGCGCTCGCCGCGCACACGCTGTACCGCACCGCCGCCATCAGGTACTGTGGCGCACACACACACACACGCCGACACCGCACTCGCCGCGCACACGCTGTACCGCACCGCCGCCATCAGGTACTGTGGCGCACACACACACACACGCCGACACCGCACTCGCCGCGCACACGCTGTACCGCACCGCCGCCATCAGGTACTGTGGCGCACACACACACACACGCCGACACCGCGCTCGCCGCGCACACGCTGTACCGCACCGCCGCCATCAGGTACTGTGGCGCACACACACACACACGCCGACACCGCACTCGCCTGCGCACACGCTGTACCGCACCGCCGCCATCAGGTACTGTGGCGCACACACACACACACGCCGACACCGCACTCGCCGCGCACACGCTGTACCGCACCGCCGCCATCAGGTACTGTGGCGCACACACACACACACGCCGACACCGCACTCGCCGCGCACACGCTGTACCGCACCGCCGCCATCAGGTACTGTGGCGCACACACACACACACGCCGACACCGCACTCGCCGCGCACACGCTGTACCGCACCGCCGCCATCAGGTACTGTGGCGCACACACACACACACGCCGACACCGCACTCGCCGCGCACACGCTGTACCGCACCGCCGCCATCAGGTACTGTGGCGCACACACACACACACGCCGACACCGCACTCGCCGCGCACACGCTGTACCGCACCGCCGCCATCAGGTACTGTGGCGCACACACACACACACGCCGACACCGCACTCGCCGCGCACACGCTGTACCGCACCGCCGCCATCAGGTACTGTGGCGCGCACACACACACACACGCCGACACCGCACTCGCCGCGCACACGCTGTACCGCACCGCCGCCATCAGGTACTGTGGCGCACACACACACACACGCCGACACCGCACTCGCCGCGCACACGCTGTACCGCACCGCCGCCATCAGCTACTGTGGCGCACACACACACACACGCCGACACCGCACTCGCCGCGCACACGCTGTACCGCACCGCCGCCATCAGGTACTGTGGCGCACACACACACACACACACACACACACACACACACACACACACACCACACACACACACACACGCCGACACCGCGCTCGCCGCGCACACGCTGTACCGCACCGCCGCCATCAGGTACTGTGGCGCACACACACACACACACACACACACACACACACACACACGCCGACACCGCGCTCGCCGCGCACACGCTGTACCGCACCGCCGCCATCAGGTACTGTGGCGCACACACACACACACGCCGACACCGCACTCGCCGCGCACACGCTGTACCGCACCGCCGCCATCAGGTACTGTGGCGCACACACACACACACGCCGACACCGCACTCGCCGCGCACACGCTGTACCGCACCGCCGCCATCAGGTACTGTGGCGCACACACACACACACGCCGACACCGCGCTCGCCGCGCACACGCTGTACCGCACCGCCGCCATCAGGTACTGTGGCGCACACACACACACACGCCGACACCGCACTCGCCGCGCACACGCTGTACCGCACCGCCGCCATCAGGTACTGTGGCGCACACACACACACACGCCGACACCGCACTCGCCGCGCACACGCTGTACCGCACCGCCGCCATCAGGTACTGTGGCGCACACACACACACACGCCGACACCGCACTCGCCGCGCACACGCTGTACCGCACCGCCGCCATCAGGTACTGTGGCGCACACACACACACACGCCGACACCGCACTCGCCGCGCACACGCTGTACCGCACCGCCGCCATCAGGTACTGTGGCGCACACACACACACACGCCGACACCGCACTCGCCGCGCACACGCTGTACCGCACCGCCGTCATCAGGTACTGTGGCGCACACACACACACACGCCGACACCGCACTCGCCGCGCACACGCTGTACCGCACCGCCGCCATCAGGTACTGTGGCGCACACACACACACACGCCGACACCGCACTCGCCGCGCACACGCTGTACCGCACCGCCGCCATCAGGTACTGTGGCGCGCACACACACACACACGCCGACACCGCACTCGCCGCGCACACGCTGTACCGCACCGCCGCCATCAGGTACTGTGGCGCACACACACACACACGCCGACACCGCACTCGCCGCGCACACGCTGTACCGCACCGCCGCCATCAGGTACTGTGGCGCACACACACACACACGCCGACACCGCACTCGCCGCGCACACGCTGTACCGCACCGCCGCCATCAGGTACTGTGGCGCACACACACACACACGCCGACACCGCACTCGCCGCGCACACGCTGTACCGCACCGCCGCCATCAGGTACTGTGGCGCACACACACACACACACACACACACACACACACACACACACACACACACACACACGCCGCGCACACGCTGTACCGCACCGCCGCCATCAGGTACTGTGGCGCACACACACACACACACACGCGCCGACACCGCGCTCGCCGCGCACACGCTGTACCGCACCGCCGCCATCAGGTACTGTGGCGCACACACACACACACACACACACACACGCCGACACCGCGCTCGCCGCGCACACGCTGTACCGCACCGCCGCCATCAGGTACTGTGGCGCACACACACACACACACACACACACACACACACACACACACACACACACACACACACACACACACACGCCGACACCGCGCTCGCCGCGCACACGCTGTACCGCACCGCCGCCATCAGGTACTGTGGCGCACACACACACACACACACACACACACACACACACACACGCCGACACCGCGCTCGCCGCGCACACGCTGTACCGCACCGCCGCCATCAGGTACTGTGGCGCACACACACACACACGCCGACACCGCACTCGCCGCGCACACGCTGTACCGCACCGCCGCCATCAGGTACTGTGGCGCACACACACACACACACACACACACACACACACACACACACACACACGCCGACACCGCGCTCGCCGCGCACACGCTGTACCGCACCGCCGCCATCAGGTACTGTGGCGCACACACACACACACACACGCCGACACCGCGCTCGCCGCGCACACGCTGTACCGCACCGCCGCCATCAGGTACTGTGGCGCACACACACACACACACACACACACACACACACACACACACACACACACACACGCCGACACCGCGCTCGCCGCGCACACGCTGTACCGCACCGCCGCCATCAGGTACTGTGGCGCACACACACACACGCCGACACCGCGCTCGCCGCGCACACGCTGTACCGCACCGCCGCCATCAGGTACTGTGGCGCACACACACACACACACACACACACACGCCGACACCGCGCTCGCCGCGCACACGCTGTACCGCACCGCCGCCATCAGGTACTGTGGCGCACACACACACACACGCCGACACCGCACTCGCCGCGCACACGCTGTACCGCACCGCCGCCATCAGGTACTGTGGCGCACACACACACACACACACACACACACACACACACACACACACACACACACACGCCGACACCGCGCTCGCCGCGCACACGCTGTACCGCACCGCCGCCATCAGGTACTGTGGCGCACACACACACACACACACGCCGACACCGCGCTCGCCGCGCACACGCTGTACCGCACCGCCGCCATCAGGTACTGTGGCGCACACACACACACACACACACACACACACACACACACGCCGACACCGCGCTCGCCGCGCACACGCTGTACCGCACCGCCGCCATCAGGTACTGTGGCGCACACACACACACACACACACACACACACACACACACACACACACACACACACACACACACGCCGACACCGCGCTCGCCGCGCACACGCTGTACCGCACCGCCGCCATCAGGTACTGTGGCGCACACACACACACACACACGCCGACACAGCGCTCGCCGCGCACACGCTGTACCGCACCGCCGCCATCAGGTACTGTGGCGCACACACACACACACACACACACACACGCCGACACCGCGCTCGCCGCGCACACGCTGTACCGCACCGCCGCCATCAGGTACTGTGGCGCACACACACACACACGCCGACACCGCACTCGCCGCGCACACGCTGTACCGCACCGCCGCCATCAGGTACTGTGGCGCACACACACACACACACACACACACACACACACACACACACACGCCGACACCGCGCTCGCCGCGCACACGCTGTACCGCACCGCCGCCATCAGGTACTGTGGCGCACACGCACACACACACACGCCGACACCGCGCTCGCCGCGCACACGCTGTACCGCACCGCCGCCATCAGGTACTGTGGCGCACACACACACACACACACACACACACACACACACACACACACACGCCGACACCGCGCTCGCCGCGCACACGCTGTACCGCACCGCCGCCATCAGGTACTGTGGCGCACACACACACACACACACACACGCCGACACCGCGCACACGCTGTACCGCACCGCCGCCATCAGGTACTGTGGCGCACACACACACACACACACGCCGACACAGCGCTCGCCGCGCACACGCTGTACCGCACCGCCGCCATCAGGTACTGTGGCGCACACACACACACACACACACACACACGCCGACACCGCGCTCGCCGCGCACACGCTGTACCGCACCGCCGCCATCAGGTACTGTGGCGCACACACACACACACGCCGACACCGCACTCGCCGCGCACACGCTGTACCGCACCGCCGCCATCAGGTACTGTGGCGCACACACACACACACACACACACACACACACACACACACACACGCCGACACCGCGCTCGCCGCGCACACGCTGTACCGCACCGCCGCCATCAGGTACTGTGGCGCACACGCACACACACACACGCCGACACCGCGCTCGCCGCGCACACGCTGTACCGCACCGCCGCCATCAGGTACTGTGGCGCACACACACACACACACACACACACACACACACACACACGCCGACACCGCGCTCGCCGCGCACACGCTGTACCGCACCGCCGCCATCAGGTACTGTGGCGCACACACACACACACACACACACGCCGACACCGCGCACACGCTGTACCGCACCGCCGCCATCAGGTACTGTGGCGCACACACACACACACACACACACACACACGCCGACACCGCGCTCGCCGCGCACACGCTGTACCGCACCGCGGCCATCAGGTACTGTGGCGCACACACACACACACACACACACACACACGCCGACACCGCGCTCGCCGCGCACACGCTGTACCGCACCGCCGCCATCAGGTACTGTGGCGCACACACACACACACACGCCGACACCGCGCTCGCCGCGCACACGCTGTACCGCACCGCCGCCATCAGGTACTGTGGCGCACACACACACACACACACACACACACACACACACACACGCCGACACCGCGCTCGCCGCGCACACGCTGTACCGCACCGCCGCCATCAGGTACTGTGGCGCACACACACACACACACACACACACACACACGCCGACACCGCGCTCGCCGCGCACACGCTGTACCGCACCGCGGCCATCAGGTACTGTGGCGCACACACACACACACACACACACACACACGCCGACACCGCGCTCGCCGCGCACACGCTGTACCGCACCGCCGCCATCAGGTACTGTGGCGCACACACACACACACACACACACGCCGACACCGCGCTCGCCGCGCACACTCTGTACCGCACCGCCGCCATCAGGTACTGTGGCGCACACACACACACACACACGCCGACACCGCGCACACGCTGTACCGCACCGCCGCCATCAGGTACTGTGGCGCACACACACACACACACACACACACACGCCGACACCGCGCTCGCCGCGCACACGCTGTACCGCACCGCGGCCATCAGGTACTGTGGCGCACACACACACACACACACACACACACACACACACACACACGCCGACACCGCACTCGCCGCGCACACGCTGTACCGCACCGCCGCCATCAGGTACTGTGGCGCACACACACACACACACACACACACACACACGCCGACACCGCGCTCGCCGCGCACACGCTGTACCGCACCGCCGCCATCAGGTACTGTGGCGCACACACACACACACACACACACACACGCCGACACCGCGCACACGCTGTACCGCACCGCCGCCATCAGGTACTGTGGCGCACACACACACACACACACACACACACACACACACACACGCCGACACCGCGCTCGCCGCGCACACGCTGTACCGCACCGCGGCCATCAGGTACTGTGGCGCACACACACACACACACGCCGACACCGCGCTCGCCGCGCACACGCTGTACCGCACCGCGGCCATCAGGTACTGTGGCGCACACACACACACACACACACACACACACACGCCGACACCGCGCTCGCCGCGCACACGCTGTACCGCACCGCGGCCATCAGGTACTGTGGCGCACACACACACACACACACACACACACGCCGACACCGCGCTCGCCGCGCACACGCTGTACCGCACCGCGGCCATCAGGTACTGTGGCGCACACACACACACACACACGCCGACACCGCGCTCGCCGCGCACACGCTGTACCGCACCGCGGCCATCAGGTACTGTGGCGCACACACACACACACACACACACACACGCCGACACCGCGCTCGCCGCGCACACGCTGTACCGCACCGCGGCCATCAGGTACTGTGGCGCACACACACACACACACACACACACACACACACACGCCGACACCGCGCTCGCCGCGCACACGCTGTACCGCACCGCGGCCATCAGGTACTGTGGCGCACACACACACACGCCGACACCGCGCTCGCCGCGCACACGCTGTACCGCACCGCGGCCATCAGGTACTGTGGCGCACACACACACACACACACGCCGACACCGCGCTCGCCGCGCACACGCTGTACCGCACCGCGGCCATCAGGTACTGTGGCGCACACACACACACACACACACACACGCCGACACCGCGCACACGCTGTACCGCACCGCGGCCATCAGGTACTGTGGCGCACACACACACACACACACACACACACACACACACACACGCCGACACCGCGCACACGCTGTACCGCACCGCGGCCATCAGGTACTGTGGCGCACACACACACACACACACACACACACACACACACACACGCGCGCCGACACCGCGCTCGCCGCGCACACGCTGTACCGCACCGCGGCCATCAGGTACTGTGGCGCGCACACACACACACACACACACACACACACACGCCGACACCGCGCTCGCCGCGCACACGCTGTACCGCACCGCCGCCATCAGGTACTGTGGCGCACACACACACACACACACACACACACACACACACACGCCGACACCGCGCTCGCCGCGCACACGCTGTACCGCACCGCCGCCATCAGGTACTGTGGCGCACACACACACACACACACACACACACACACACACGCCGACACCGCGCTCGCCGCGCACACGCTGTACCGCACCGCGGCCATCAGGTACTGTGGCGCGCACACACACACACACACACACGCCGACACCGCGCACACGCTGTACCGCACCGCCGCCATCAGGTACTGTGGCGCACACACACACACACACACGCCGACACAGCGCTCGCCGCGCACACGCTGTACCGCACCGCCGCCATCAGGTACTGTGGCGCACACACACACACACACACACACACACGCCGACACCGCGCTCGCCGCGCACACGCTGTACCGCACCGCCGCCATCAGGTACTGTGGCGCACACACACACACACGCCGACACCGCACTCGCCGCGCACACGCTGTACCGCACCGCCGCCATCAGGTACTGTGGCGCACACACACACACACACACACACACACACACACACGCCGACACCGCGCTCGCCGCGCACACGCTGTACCGCACCGCCGCCATCAGGTACTGTGGCGCACACACACACACACACACGCCGACACCGCGCTCGCCGCGCACACGCTGTACCGCACCGCCGCCATCAGGTACTGTGGCGCGCACACACACACACACACACACACACACACACACACACACACACACACACACACACACACACACGCCGACACCACGCTCGTCGCGCACACGCTGTACCGCACCGCCGCCATCAGGTACTCCACTTACAATTTAACAAACACACAAACTTTACTTCTTTATAATATTAGTATTAGAGATGCGCCGAATGTGGATTGAACCGAATTCGAACATTCGGCCGAATATTCGGTAAAAAATATACCGAACCGAATATTCGGCCGAACTATTCGGTTCAAATTAACGCGGTAAACAGGTTACTGCAGTTTGGTCGACGAGACTGGGGACATTCTTTCAGCGCTGGGCGCGCAGCCCTCAACCCTAGGGCGCTGATTCTCAATCGAACAACTTGCAACCGTGAAGAAAGTTTACAGTCGAAATGTCTTTTGTCTAAAGATTGAGAGTAAGACAGCACTCCCTTATGTGGCCACACGCGCTAATAGAGTAATTGGTGGGAGATGGTGAGCTGAACGGGCTTATTACTGACTCGAAAACGTTTTCGAGTCAGTAATACTTTGTCCTTCCATCTAGACCTTTGAAAATGCTGTGAAGCGAAACCGGTCAGGTTTATAATAATAAATATTGTGGAATAGTACAAGTGTCGTTTTCAATATGTCACAGAGATCAAGCTACATTTTACAGAGTATATTGGAACTGCTCTGTTCGCGGTGAAAACCGGGGTTTACTAATGTTTGACAAAAAACATTCCCCAAAGTGCCACATGCCAAATTGGCAAAACAACTTTTCGCAATTTTACAGTTAGCAATACTATTTTTGGCAATTTATTGTTTAACAAATAATTACATGGCAAAGTTTTATTTTATCAAGTATAAGGTAGTTCAAGTTCAAGTTTATAACATACTTTTTCCAGAATATTATATATCCATATGGTTTACTCAAGAGTCTAAATTCATTGCATTAAAATATGGCTAATTGCTATTATAAAAAAAAAAGATCCGGTGCTTAGCTTAACCTAACCCACTCTTACATCAGAGTTTTCATGTTTTTACAATTTTTCCCCCATATTAAAATAAAATTTTCAACGAACGTACTTTGGAATACATTTTTTTTTACAAAATAAATCATTAGCTTAATGAATAATTGACTTAATACAAATTGAGCAAGTAAAAAATTGCCAAATGAATATTTGACGAAGTGATTAAAATGCGAAATACAAATTCGCTAAAGATTTTTTTGGGAAATGAAACCATGCGATAAGTTTATTGGGAAGTGTGAAATTTGAAGGAACATATTTTGCCAAACGGCAGGATCCCGAAAACCGGGCATTCTTTAGGTAAGCAATGTTGAGAACTCCGAGCTTTTTCATCTAAATGACCATGTTACTGTGCATCACCAGAGATATCTGTACCATGACGTTAATTATGGGAAAATCCCTACCTGTTCAATAATGATTAATTTTGTTAATAATAATTTAAACATTCGGTAATTAAATAAATAAATAAATAAATATTCACGGACATTTCACACAACGCTATCTGATCCCAAAGTAAGCTAGGAATAACCTGCTTGTGTTATGGGCATCAGACCACGGATATTAATACTTATATACTTTTTTAAATACACACATATTATACCTAGAAACACCCAGACTCTTGAGACAAACATTTATGGGTCACACAAATATTAGTCTCCGGTGGGAATCGAACCCACGACCTCCAGCGCCGCAGGCGGTATCACTACCGACTGCGCCACAGAGGCAGTCTCGGTCTCAGTCTCGTCAATTATTCGGCAAATAAACCGAATATTCGGCCGAATACGAACTATTGAAAACTTGCCGAATGTACCGAATTCGAATATTCGGCCGAACATTCGGCGCATCTCTAATTAGTATAGATTATACGATTTTGTCGAAATATCTCTTTAGTTTTTAATCGGAGATTTAATGTGATTTGGACATTTTGGGACATGGACACTCTGGGATATGGTCGTTCTGGGACATGGACATTGTGGAATTTGGACATTTTGGGACATGGACATTCCGGGATATGGACGTTTTGTACCCTCTGGACATTTTGGGATTTGGACATTAGGAACCTAAACCGCCTGTGGGTTATTTCACACTATTATCTATCCCTTTACCGGAGTAGACGCAAATTTTAGCCAGATCCGTTCAACCGTTAGAGCGTGAAAGCGTAACAGACATGAACACATTTAGAAACTTTATAGTATTAGTAGAAGAAGGTTACTAAAAAATAAAGAGTAATTTCAAACGATCTCAAAAAGTAATTCTGCTCCGATAAAGAAGTAATAAATCGTTAATCTTCTGTAAGATTCAATGGATGAAAACAATCAAACTCTGGTCAATCTGTAAGTTAGATGAGCGATCGCACATTGTGGTGAGTGTGCTTGTGCTTGTGTGGGCAGGTCGGGCTACCTGCTGCAGGAGGGGCAGGCCGTGGAGTTCGCGGACTCCGTGGAGCGCATGCTGCAGGCGCGCCTCGGGGTGGACCCCGCCGCCGCGGCCGACGCCGAGCCCGAGGACGAGCCGCTCGACGACGAGCACGCGCCCGGCGACGAGCTGGAGGTGGACGCCGACGCCGGGGACCACACCGAGCTGTAGGCGCCCCGTGTGTGTGTGTGTGTGTGTGTGTGGGAGAGAGACTTTTGTACTGCGAGTGTGGTGTGCCGCGTGTTACGCTATTGTACTGCGATAATTTAATGTAAATATATTAAAGTGTATGCTGCGACGACTCCCTTTTTTTTTCCTTTCGTCCTTATCGTCCGTGTCCACGCCCGCGCCCGCGCCGAGGACGGACGGGCGTCGCCGTCGGGAGCCGGCTCGAATCGTCCAGCGGTGAGTCCCGGCTATTAAAATCCCTCTGGCCGCTTTGGCAGCCGCGATTTGTAACTAGTTGCAAATAAAGAATTATTATTCGTTGTTCGAATTCACTCTAATTCAAGAATTGCTTGTACGTATTCTAAGTCTAGTAGACTCTTCACGTTGCCGACGGGTTCTTCGGTCACAGTAAAAAAAATAAAAATATATATATGGTTTTTTTTTTTGGCAGTAGGTGTAAAAAAGTGAACACATCTCTGTATTTTGAAAATTTTAAATTAATCAGAATTTCTCAAATTTTATAAAGTTTCACTGTATTATCTATTAGTGTACATCATAATAAAGGAGTACTAACGTTTACATGTGAGCTATTGACTACAGTTGCAAACACCACCTACCAGCTAACTTCGCACTACACTTTTAAGAGTCATTTCACTGTGGTTTACCATATTTAACATCATGTCCCAGCTTGATGAGGTGCAGACTGTGCAGAAGAACCTGGAGGAAAGCTTTATGCGCAAGATGGATGAGCTCCACTCCCAGCTGCAAAGTAGTACTGCGGCTAAGGATACTGTGGCTAAGGTTGCCGAAGAGTTCCGCACATTCCGGCAGTTGATATTCAATATTCTTGGTCTTCTACGGAAACAGATCTCGGAATGTGTTCGGGCCACTGATGCGGTTGACAGTTGGCAGCGAAGGAAGGCGCTTGTGTTCAATGGCATCTCAGAGACAGACCAGGGGAACTGCAGGGCTGCAATCATGGAGGTACTGCACACGAAGATGGCATTAAAGGATATACCAGCTACATCCATAAAGGTCTGTCATCGCCTAGGTGCCGTTGGCAAAATGAGCACTACAATCAAAATGTTCAGTATGCAAAATGTTCAGAACGCAAAATGTGCAAAACGCAAAATGTTCAATATGCAAAATGAAAAATGTGCACCACAAGCAAAATGTGCACTAGATACTTATGACATGTTCACAAGATTTTTGAATTATTATGTTTTCTCCCTGACCGCGTGGTCCGACTGCTTCGTCCGACTGATCGGAAGAGGCTGACTATTTTTTCCCCTTTAGGTCTCTTAGGTCTAGTTCCTATGCACGTCTAGTGTGTTTGTTACGACTCACAGTGATCAATTATTGGATATTAGGTGGATTTTGTTCAAATTTGACATTGTGAGGGTATGTAAAACAAATTATGTATATGCGATTGGGGGTACTTACCTCATATTATTGTTTAATATGAACGGTTGAAGGTAAGTCATTAATGAGATAACAGCTAGTGTATGCAGTGTTCTCGCTAAATGTATCGATTTGTTCAATTTACTTTCTGTTTTCGCGCACAGTTATCTAATTGTTGTGACTTAACAGTGCAATATAGCGCATCAATAAATATGGTACACATAAATAAAGGTATGTGCTTTATTTTGTATACCACATAGTAGCTGTAAATTATTACAGTAATTTAGGAAAAAATATTCAAAACTTAACTTAAAATTTAACATTTTTTTTTATTTTAAAGCCTGTATCTTACGAGGAACATATTAGAACATAGTCATTTTTATACCAGTAGATAATTGAAAGTCTGTAGTATGATATTCAATTAAAAAATTTACCCCAAAGTACCCCTGCCTGAACAAACTTTTCATTTATACAGAAAACGGTAGTACAGTTAGAAATACCGATTTCTTTAAATATCTCAAAAAACACCCGCCAATTAAACCTGCAACTAAGAAATCTAAAGATATGTTATTGAACTATATTTATGAGGTCATTGGAGTATCAGATTTGACAACACAACATCAAAATGAGTTACGAAATTCAGTACATATCTTTTGTTTATCACCTTCCAGAAATTGGATTAAAATCGGCAAAGATGTTTCCAAATTTGAAAAAAAAATATTAGGATTGGTTGTCTAAAAGCACAATAACATCTGGAGATCATAATATTGAACAGCCTTCAACTTCTGGGTCCGTAGGTAGAGGACGCCCGAAAAAGGATTTCATGGATTTAGGTGAGAGAACTATGCGTAGAAGGTTAAAAGCCGAAGTATCATCCAGAAGTGAAGAAGAGTTGTTCCTAGCAGCTGAGATGAAACTTCATTCAGTCGGAAGACGTAGGGCTGCTTCAGCACTTCATAATATTTCATCATCTCCTGACTGTACTGTTAAGCTACGAGACAGTGTACAAAATGAAATTTCTTACGCAAAAGAAGCACTAGCACTTTTTATTCAATTTAAATTAACGCGTCTTCAATATATTGAACTTAGGGCATCAGCTATACGAAAAAAAAATCAGAAATTGTATCCAACGTACTATAACTTTTAGAAGAGACGGCCAAGTGCTATCCACCGAACATACAAATTACAAACATATCGGCTGATTTGCAAAGACATACTTGATCATTTCTTGTTGCCTATTGGACAATAAGGGGAAGACGCACAGGAATGTCGCCATAAAGATGTAAAATATTATAGAGAACACAATACCCAAAAAATATCACGCAAGCAGACTAATGATGATTTGTTTAAAATATTATTGGTGTCATCAGATCCTCTGATGTCGATTTTACGCCCCTTACCCCTAAAGCAGAAAGATATTTTTCCTGCAGAAGTCATAAAATTATTAGAACAACCTAATTTGATACAAACGAGGAAGAACCTTTACACAATTTTTTTTTTGTATGTTGGAATATCAAAAACTAAATTTAAATAAAAATTAATTTATTTTAAATATTTTAATAGCAATATTTTCAATAACAGTAGTAGATTATTGTAATTTCAAGTTAAAATATTTTTGTCATCCTAAATTGTAATTATTGATCACAGTGCGACTATTTCTGCGAAAGTCTATTTATTTAAAAGTCCATTATTGCGAATGTCCATTTCTTTGTACGTCTATTTATTTAAACGTCCATTAAACGACGATATTGCTGAAATTCAGATTCTATAATACTTATTTATCTGAAATGTAACCCTTTAAAAAATAACATGTAACCCTTTGTCCACTAAAATCAATCAATCATAGAATAAAAAGATCCATCATAGATCTTTGTGGACATATCATGTCCACAAAGTATTTGGGCGTATATGGGCGTCAAAGTATATGGGCTATCGATTTTTACACATATTTTTAGATAAATCAGGGAGCTATAAAGCGCTACAAACTCAAACTACACTGTAAATTTTTCAGTACACATTTTTTTTTCTTCAATGGTAAGTATACTATACAGCGTCGAATTAAGGGTTAAATGCTCGTTTTGCGTTCTGCACATTTTGCTTGTGGTGCACATTTTGCGTTTTGCACATTTTGCGTATTGAACATTTTGCATTTTGCACACTAAGAATACTAACTACCTAGAAACCCTCTCGCCTCGTGATCACTGCAACAAAAACTGCCGTACTAACGCATGATTGTGTGCGTGAGCGTGCTGTCTTAGGCTGAGCGCAGACTATAGTCACAACAGTTTTAAGACAGACTATCTCTCTACGAGATAAATAGAGAGGCGCACACTTAGAACAAAACGTCTCTTAGACAAAGCTGTCTTTACCTACAAGGCGACAAGTCTGACTAACGTTTGTCGGCTTCCCTTTTATATGCATGCGGGCGCGCACATCAAAGACAAAACTGTCTTGCGCAAAACAGTACCCGATGATGTCCTGACATATAGCATAGCTTTCCGAACCGTGCCATATGGCATTCGAACAGTACCCGGACCAGTACCCGGTCTTTCGTACAAGTACATTGTGGCGTAAATCATGGATTTGCTATATTAGTTTATTAGGCGCTATTAAGCGTAGGTATAATGGTTATACTTAGGTCGGTATAATGGGTGTGTCCTTAATAGTGTCAAAGTAGGGATAGTTGATGGAAGGAGATATGGTGGGATGTAAGCTATATATAGGCGTGCGCATTAGTAGAATAGGAAAATCAGGAACTAACTAAATTTTTATTTTACTTCATACTGTCGAAGAAAATTTACATCAAAGTAAATTATTCTGTAAAATATATTCCACTGAAATAATCAGTGAGTGGCTTAATAGCCCAAGTATTTAACTAAATTTTTATATGTGAAAACGGAAGCGCTGGTAAGCATCAACTTCATCAATTTTATTAAGTAAATTAATTGTGGGTAATTTTTATGTAAAAAAGTATATTTTAAGTAAATTTATTTTATCAGGCAGGCGTTTGTGAAATTTAGAAAAGGGGGTAATGTTCTTTGTATATTAAATGTTTTAAAATGGGGTTAAAAATAATGTAAGGGAAAGTTTAGGGAAATCTATGGTTGAAGAGGGTGTATATAAAATATATTGTTTGTTCTTTTCAGAATGAGCTTCCAAGTTTATATTTAAAAAAAAACCTTGCTTATACCCGTGTGGCAACTATTAAATAAGCATCCATTTATTGAAAGTATAAGCGTATACCCATATTACATATCCTGGAGGAAGGAAATCGTCCCAGAATCCGGATGAGTACCTAGTATTTTAAGATAGATTTAAGTATTTTGTGAAATCGCAAATAAACTCAATTATTATATAATCGTTGCGTTATTGACTCCAGGACAAATTATATACCCTTACCTAAACTACTGAACCGCCTGGGAACTCCTGGGATCACTCTGGACTTCCCAGAAGCGTGTCATGGCGCCCGAACTTAAGTAATTGTCCTGGTAGTTGATAACGTGTGATTAATATCTACAGATTTGTTAGGTCTAGTGACCCGTAATTAAAATTTACAGTTTAATTTGTTGCCCGCTAGCAGGTAGCCTCCCCCGAAATTTGTGCTACTTCAAGGAACAGACGCCCTTGGCCTATGCGAGTCTGGATGCCCGAAATTTGAACATTTTTTTGCATTTACATAAATTTTTGGCTAAACGGGTATTCCGAAATTTGAAAATTTGCTAACATCATTTTTATTAACGTAGCTTGTCCCCAAATTTAGTTACAGTTATTTTTACTTGAAACTGTAATAGTAGAATATCTTTTATTATATAATTGTTGGCTTACAGTCATATTCATATTTTATATTGTTCATCGTAAGAAAAAAATTCTACCCTCATTGTTTTTGAAAATTCCTTGTAATAAATTTAACGCAAAAAATATACCCACATTAATAAAATTGTTACGAACCTTATTGTAGAAGTAAAATTGTTGTTAATGTTTTAAAGATATTTAATGCAAAACATTCACGGTAGGTTTTGTTTTGTATGATTTGTGTATTGTAGTATTTTAAGATAGATTTAAGTATTTTGTGAAATCGCAAATAAACTCAATTATTATATAATCGTTGCGTTATTGACTCCAGGACAAATTATATACCCTTACCTAAACTACTGAACCGCCTGGGAACTCCTGGGATCACTCTGGACTTCCCAGAAGCGTGTCAACATACAGCGTTCTGATTGTTCTGACAGGTTTGTTGACCTTCATAAATTCCCGCTTTGCAAAAAATAAGGGAGGGGGGGGAGGGGGCGAGGGTCACTTATGTTTGTATGTGTTTGCCCCTTATGGTTGGGGCTTTCTTAAAGGGGATGAAAATTTTGTTGTATTTGCAATATCAGGATATCACGCACGGTTTTCGATATACAAGATTTAGAAAAAAAATCTAACTAACTAACTAACTATCTTTACGCCAAATCCCTTGCGGGGTAGGCAGAAAGAACCGAGCGCCACACGGCACGGTCCATACACACCTAACTTGCTTCTTCAACTTTCATTTTTCTTTTCATGCATGCACGTCGGTTCCTACGGCTCTTGACACCACCTTCTACTAACACACGATTAATTTGGTCGTTGTAGGTGTGTCGTGGCCTTCCCCGACTCCTACGTCCATCCACTTTCGCGTTGTATATCTGTTGTGTCATTCTTTCATCACCCATTCGTTCCACATGCCCGAACCATCGTAGCATGCCCTTCCTTACTTTAACACCGACACTCTCTTTCAGATCAACTCTCTTTCTTACATCTTCATCCCGAACGCGATCTGCGAGCGTTACTCCGCAGATTTTGCGTAGCGCGCGCATCTCGACCGCGTTTATTTTACTTTCATGCGTTTCCTGCCATACCCAACTCTCGCTTCCATACGTTAGCGTAGGTATCAGCACCGCATTGTGTACTGCGAGCTGGGCCTTTTGACTTAAGGCCTTGGTACCTAAAAGTTTGCCTAACGCTCCATTCACACTATTGTGCACCGCAGTTACCCTCTTTTCTACATCAGCGGTGTACCGTCCATCCCTGCTAAATGCACATCCAAGATATACAAACTCATCCACCTGTTCCAGCACTACGTCATTTACAGTTATCCTGGCATTCGTTCTGTCCTCTTCTCTTTCAAATAAGCCTCTCATTAGACAATCATCTTTCATCGTTGTGACTAGTTCTGATGGCGATTCGAAATAAAATCTACCTTGTAATCATTCTCTTATATGAAACTGCTAGCTGATGAGGATGACTGCAACACCGCCAGCATGGACCCTTTTTGACGATTGGTATCAAACCAACAAATAAACCTACAGGCAACATTATGCCACCTTAGTGGTATAAAAAATCGTTATTCGTAATGTATATTTGGCGGATGGGGGCTTTCAAAGGGGGGTCAAAATTGCCATTATTTTAACGATAGCACGCACCGTTTTCGAGATAATTAAAAACTGTAACATGATTACACAAAAGATAGGTATTTGTTTATCAGAACGAATAATATTACCAGCTGCAATGTAGTTCCAATTCATTTTTTAGATATACAGAATGATGTATATGTCACTTTTTCTTCATTTATCATAATAATAAATATTATTCGTTTAATGTATTATTATCTGGCAGGTACTACACGTGCCTCGACTAATGAGCTCTTATATGGTCAATATGCACTTGACAAGTCGATTAAAATATGAATGAAAGTAGCTTCAGTGTGCATGATTTCTTTGCACGTGTGTATGCATCGACGTGTATGTACACTTGATATTGACTCAAGTCGCTTGACCATCTCCTGAGCCCAATAAGCTGGCAGGCGTGCCTTAAGTATTCATATAACATTCAACAGTATTCCTTACTTACTACTCGTACGCTTTAAGTTGAGATACACTACGGAACAAAATGTTCCCAAGCGTGCATCAATCCGGTCACCCGGTCGCTCGGACCACAGATAGTATAATATATTCTATCTCGGACTCGGACGCGGCCGAACGTCGACTGTACGCGCCCGAGCGGTATATCGCGTCCGAAAATGGTCTTGGGTCTTGTTAAATTTTGTCGCGTACTGGGTACTGAACCAGTACTCGGTTTTGCCATATAACACGTCCGGCAGTACGAACAGTACCTACCCACGGTGTTCGTGTGATGCGTATCGTAGACAAAACAGTTTTGTATAAGGTGTGCGACGTGTCGTAGACAGAACAGTTTCGTTTTAATCTTAAAACAGACTTGTCTATGTGAGGCAAGTCTGTCTTAAAACTGTCGTGACTATAATCTGCGCTCAGCCTATAACATACGCCTTGCGTCAGTGTATAGTGACGCCGGCTAAAGACACTTCCCATTTTTTCGGGAAACTAATCATGCTAAAGTTTTGTTCTCAAGTGATCATAAAATGGAAATAATTTATAAAATGGAATTGTAATGTCTATCTGTATGATTAAGTTAGACATTTTAGATGTTTCTAGATACGCGGATGCATGTCCGGCCAAGTTATGTAAAAGAAACTGGCGATATTTACATCAAGAGCTCTTTATAGCCCTCTACAACTTGAGACGTATTTTCGCGAATAATATATAAAATGTCTATCTGTATGATTATAGATGTTTCTACATACGCGGATGCTTGTCCGGCCAAGTTATGTAAAAGAAACTGGCGAGTCGAGAATTACAGCCGGTGAGGGAGGTGAACCGAGCATTGCAATGCGCGCCTTGTAATGATACAAGACGAGGTTACACCAGTGAGGGAGGAGAATCGAGCATTACAATGCGCGCTTTGTAATGATACAATGTGTATCGTTTTGATGCAACTCGTAACATCAATGCGCTTTGCGCACCTTGTAATGATACAATGTGTAATGTTTTGATACAACTTGTAACATCAGTGCGCTTTTTTTATTGCGGCTGGCCGGCTGCACACTGGTCCGTATTTAAAATAGGTGGACATACGATCTAAGATGTCAAATGCTTTTGGGAAAAAAATAGTAGTACGAGTACGCAATTTTGCAATTCAATATGGCCGCCGCGCCACCGTTGTAAAATTTCATGTTGGATACCGTATAAGGGGTTTTTTGGTATGCTGAGTTCGAATTTCGGGTTAATTTAGAGATCCAATTTGGCCGCCGCGCCGTTATCACAAACTTTCATGATGGGTATCGTTTAAGGGGTTTTTTGGTATGCCGAGTACGAATTTCTGGGTAATTTAGAGAACCAATATGGCCACCGCGCCGTTATCACAAAATTTCATGATGGGTATCGTTTAAGGGGTTTTTTAGTATGCTGAATACGAATTTCGGGTTAATTTAGAGATCCAATATGGCCGCCGCGCCGTTATCACAAAATTTCATGATGGGTATCGTTTAAGGGGTTTTTTGATATGCTGAGTACGAATTTCAGGTCAATTTAGAGATCTAATATGGCCGCCGCGCCGTTATCACAAAATTTCATGGTGGGTATCGTTTACGGGGATTTTTGGTATGCTGAGTACGAATCTTAGGTCAATTATGCAATCCAAGATGGCCGCCTTACACCATTGTAAAATTTCATGCTGTTAATCGTATGAGGGTTTTTTTGGTATGCTGAGTACGAATTTCAGGTTAACGTTTGCCATCCAAAATGGCCGCTGTGCCACTGTTGTGAAATTTCATGTTGTATATCGTTTATGCGATTTTTTCGGTATGCCAAATACGAATTTTTCATGTAGCATATCGTATAAATGGAATTTTGATATGCTGAGTACGAATTTAGGGTTAATTTTGCAAAATTATCTTGAAATTTGTACTCAGCATACCAAAAAACCCCTTAAACGATACCCATCATGAAATTTTGTGATAACGGCGCGGCGGCCATATTCGAATCTTTAAATTAACCTGAAATTCGTACTCAGCATACCAAAACACCCCTTAAACGATACCCATCATGAAATTTTGTGATAACGGCGCGGCGGCCATATTGAATCTCTAAATTAACCCGAAATTCGTACTCATCATACCAAAAAACCCCTTAAACGATACCCATCACGATATTTTGTCATTTCGGCGCGGCGGCCATATTGGATCTCTAAATTAACCCGAAATTCGTACTCAGCATACCAAAAAACCCCTTAAACGATACCCATCATGAAATTTTGTGATAGTGGCGCAGCGGCCATTTTGGATTGCAAAATTATCATAAATTTCGTACTCAGCATACCAAAAAACCCCTTTAACGATACCCATCATGAAATTTTGTGATTTTGGGGCGGCGGCCATATTGGATCTCTAAATTAACCCGAAATTCGTACTCAGCATACCAAAAACCCCTTAAACGATACCCATCATGAAATTTTGTGATTTCGGCGCGGCGGCCATATTGGATCTCTAAATTAACCCGAAATTCGTACTCAGCATACCAAAAACCCCCTTAAACGATACCCATCATGAAATTTTGTGATTTCGGCGCGGCGGCCATATTGGATTGCAAAATTATCATGTAATCACCTACAGAGATAGATTATAGTCTGAAATGATACAAGTTTTATCCCGGGAATAAGTTCCCATGAGACGCGGAAAAGAGAACAAAATTTCACGCAGGCGAAGCTGCGGGCATCAGCTAGTCTATAATAAATGTTACATTACACGCGACTGCTCGTGTCGGTCAGGGAGGTAGCATCGTAACGTTATGCTCGAGTCGAATCTATAAATGTTACATTACATGCGAACGCTCGTCGGTCAGGGAGGTAGCATCGTAACGTAATGCTCGAGTCGAATCTAATTTGTTACATTACAGGCGAATGCTCCCGGTGAGGGAGCACCTTAACACGTCCGGCAGTACGAACTGTACCTACCCAAGTCTAGTGGTATGAACTCCATAAATGAACTAACGAAACGTAAAAGACTTTTTGAAATCCAACCAGTAGTTCCCGAGATCCTAGCGTTTAAACAAACGAACAAACCCTTCAGCTTAAGAACATTTGTACAGATTTCACCATTTATAACTCACATTTAGGTATTTCAAATGATTTCCTTAATTTAAAGTATGCCAAGTTTCTCGTTACTGAGTCCGAACAATTGTATAGGTCGATTTTCACTGTTCTCGACTCACACTTGACCGTTTCCAAATTATTTATTTTACGACTCTCTAATAATTTAGTTCCATTTCCATACCTAGGTAATTCTTTACTTATTTAATTTGGGGAATTCTGAATTGGAAACTGGCAACACCAACAAAAATGTCAAGATGGAGTCGAAGAAATTAGACATGCGTAAATAAATAGATTTCATAAAATTGTGATAAGTTTCGAGTTACTTACAGACATTCCTGGCTGTTTTTAAATATTTTCTGTAATTTCGACACACTTTTATTGCACAATTCGACATTTTAAACAATAAAAATTTGTCACGTGACACAAGCTTATCCCTTGACAACAGAATGTGCACTAAATGGCGGATCGGCACTTATCCGCCAACAGTTAGCGCTTAAAATTTTGGACGCTTTGCTGTCGTTCAGAGACTATCTATTTGCACATTTTGCGTTCTGAACATTTTGCATAATATTGAACATTTTGATTGTAGTGATCATTTTGCTTTTTGGTCGTTATGCTCTGAAGGGGTTGGAACCACTCAAAATCGTCCCATTCTTGTGAGATTTAGTGACATGCAACTTTAAATCTACAGTCTGAAACGCCAAGTCAAAACTCAGAGGGTCCTCCATATCAGTTAGGGAGTTCCTAACCAAGATCCGGCAGTCGGTGTTTGTCAGGGCAAGATTGCATTTCGGCATGCGTTGTTGTTGGACACAGGACGGAATTGTCATGGTTAAAACGCCGGATGGACGTCGTCACAGGATTACTTCTTCTGATGAACTCTCGACAATTATGGCAAAGTATCCTATAGTGGTTCCTGATATGGGTGCGAACGTAAACACTACGGACACTCGCAGGCCATAATATTCCCCTTTTCAACATCTTGTGATCCTGATCAAGTGAATTTCTATTTTTTTTACTCTTTATATAATTTTAAAAACTTTGTTCGCTATTTCGGATTTACATTTCGTAATCATGTTTTGTTTACACTTTATTTATAGCTTTCCGTACTGAGTGAGGTTATACCTACTGACTGACTAACAATAACATTTCAACTTTACCTTCAATGTACTTATTTGTTTGTTATTGTCAATGTCAAAGTTGTCAATTGTCACGTTGTTAGGGTCAACACACCGGGTGCAGTGGTTAAGCTCTCTGCACACTGTACATACAGCCATGGAGGTACTATACAGACCTCGAGGATTGAACAGTGGATAGCTAGCTATTTACTTATATTTCGTGTGTGTGTAGGGTCAAGTGTTCAACAATGAAACAGTGGTACACAATAAAACATAGTAATATTTCCAAAACGCGACGTTGGCAGTTAGTGCAATATATCGCGTAAGGACACTCAATAGATACCACCGGCGTATCCCAGTTTGCGGCGGCACCGCGTGAGAAAAGACGCGTCTGCGGCTCATTTATACTATTTTCGTCAAAAATTGAAGTATTTCTGGCTATCTTTAAAGATTTTTCATTATTTAATGGTTAGGAATATTATATTTTTTATGATTATCCTGCATTCTACATGTTTTGTAGATTATTTTGGCATATTTCATTTGTTTCAAAGTTACAATTTTGTGAACATAAATTAAAAGTTAGTTAGATAAACCCTAGGTAGTCAACAATGAAACAGTTTAACAATGGACACAATGAAACACTGTTTTATAGATTTTTATTGGTTGATATTGTGAAACCTTATCTATTAAAATTTGTTTTAATTTTAAGATGGCGCGTAACAAAGCTGTAAAAAGGACGAGGGGCGTATTGCTTACCAAATGGCAAAAATTAACAATATTCGATATTCTGTTAGCTGGGAAAATGGCTGGAATCGAATGTTTACGGTCTTATAAATCAGGGCATGCATAACTGTCATTAAAAAAGCCTGAAGCATGCAGCATGGCACGTCGTGCCACTGCATTTAACGTAGAAACGGACTGCTCTTTATTTAATAACTACCTACATTAAACAAAATTTGAATTAGGCACAGTTTATTTCTGGTGTTTCATTGTTGAATATATGGTGTTTCATTGTGTACGCCTATATGGCAACAATGACACAAATCCCATTTCTTAGTTTTTATTTCTTTGTCGATTCAAATCGCTTTATTTAAAAAAATCTATAAATGACATTCGATACCCAATCATATTGACTACATGCCTGTAAAATTATAGACTTCTATCAGCAAAAACATGAGATGTACGAGGCTATGAACTTTTAGTGTTTCATTGTTGAACACTTGACCCTACCTAATTTTTAGTGTCCGACCGAAACTGGTTTTTCGGCCGAAACCGAAACCGAACTTTCGGCCCCAGGGTCAGTTTCGGCCGAAACCGAAACCGAAACTCACGTGTACCTACATATTGAAAAAAAAAACCAGGCAAGTGCGAGTCGGATTCGCGCACAGAGGGTTTCGTTTACAGAAATTTTTACTTACGTTTATTGTATGTGGATTTCTTTTTTCAGATTTTACATACCTACACAATATACTACTACAATATAAATACATACACAAAGGGGTAGGCAGAGGCATATATGCTCACGTTTCACATTTTTTAGAATTTGTCCCACATAATAGGTGGTAAGCCGTATTGCCGTTTTGAGATGGACAGGCGCAGGTTGTGATTGTGACTGCTTGCTGTTGAAATTTTTCAAGCCGCCTAAAAATGTCCTTCAACTTGGCTTAACGACTGTCATTTTACTGGCAACCGGAACCAATGGCTTAACGTGCCTTTCAAAGCACGGAAACGCTCAAATAAATGTCACATGGATGGTCACCCATCCAAGGACTGGCCATAGCGAAAGTTGCAGTGATCCTCCGCGGGGTCACGAGCGCTTCCGATTTTAGTAGGTATTTTTTATTATGGCGGCAACAGAACAGGGTGAGGTGGTGGTGGCAGTATCTCTTGACAACGCCAACGCCTTAACACCTTGCCCTGGAGCTGCGTTAGGGAGGCGCTTATTTACCATGGAATGCATCCATACCGTTAGGGATGCATTCCATGACAGGGCCGGTGATGCATGATAGGTGATTCCAAGATAGGCCCGGACAGTTCGATGGTTACCACCATCGAACTGTCCGGGCCTATCTTTCCGAGCCGGCCTATCTTTCCGAGAGGGCTATAACTTACCTACCCAAGCTGGGTAGGGCCGGGTCGGCGAGATGTGTCGTTCGGTGTTCCACAGGGATCGGTCTTATACATATAGGACCGCTTCTGTGAAACATTGGTTACGATACGATTGAGTGCTGCGTGGTTCTTTGCTCAGAAGTGTGAGCGTAACGTGTTATGCCCGATGACACCCTCGTTACAGCGCTAGGAGCATGGTCGAATACGGCAGCTGGGTGTTGAGGTCGCTCTTCACAAACCCGAGGATCTGTGGTTTCACGGACCTTGGAAGGAGCTACCTGCGGGATCTAACTTACGGTTAGAGAGCGTCAGCATCGGCATCGAGCCCTCGATGACGTATCTGGGGCTCGTACTCAATAGCCGCTGGAACATCAGATACCACTTCTGAAGTTTGGTCCCAAAACAAAGGGGGCATCAGGCGCACTCTCGCGGTTGTTGTTCAAGATCTAGGGACCGAACGTTTCCTGCAGGAGACTGTACCTTGAGATCATCCGTACGTTATTGCAGATTCGTTTCAACGTCCCGGATAACTATATAGACGTAGACTGCCACGGTTGTTTGATGTTCCGAGAGGACGGACGAACCTACTTCATAGGGCACCGATGACGCGCGCCTTAGGTACCTACTCTCAATAAGGTTGCAAATAAAGTTGACATATTTACTTGTTGCTTGAGTGAGTTCACTAGGATAACTTTGTATGTGCTGTGCTATGTATCAGAGTGATTTACTTTAGAATACGTTACATTAGAATGCTTAGGTATAGGTACATATTTTATGCACATACCATAACTGGTATATACATATTGTAAATAGGATATACATATTGGAATTTTTACTTAAGTTGTATATTTATTGTAAATAGTAGTTTTTGTTGATTTTATAACACTATTGTACAGTCTAACTGTACAGTTTTCAGCACATCATCATTTTAATACAGTTTTCCATTTCATCAGCATTTTTGTAAACGCTCATTATAATTCATATTCGTTAAAATCATTAGTTCGCGTGTAGCTAGCAAGAACGCCGCGTGTCCTCACTAATCATCAAAATAGCATATCAGTTCATTTAGCAATAATTAATTAATTACAATAAAATTAGTTTTCCATCCAAGTGACTTTACATTCAAATCAACACAAAGGCGCACAGGTTGCCAAGAACCCGTACACCTTTTTTGGTCCTTCGAAGTCGTCGTGGTAATTTGAAACCAAAGTCGTTCTTGCCGTGCCGTCGGGTTTATCGGAAACGTTCTCGTCCTACGGTCGACAAAGTACACTTTACCGCGAGTGAATAATCAGCCAATCTATAGACTCTCTTAACTATCAGTGCTATCAAGTGTTACTGTTAGCTGTCTACGGAGAGCCTGTTTATTTCCTGGTCAACAAGGAGCAGGTGAAAAGCAGAACAAGCTGCAGACGTAAGAAGCCGACGAGTATACAAGTAAGATCGTTGCCTTTTACTTAATTTAAGTCCCAAGATGGAGAGCATCGTAGCAACGCAGATGGAGTTAGCAGGACTCATGGGTAACATGACCCGGAACATAAAAAAGGATTCTGCTGATCGTAAGTCTGTGGACTACTTCAAAAGGCGTCAGGAAATGCTGGAAGCCTATTGGGCTGACTTCCAGTATAACCATGACCGTCTTACGACAGAGGTAAGCCCTAGTCATCCATATTTTACTGACAAGCAGTATGATAGGGTTCAAAACACTTATAGTCAAACTAAAATGTACATCAATGACAAAATTAAGGCGTACTTAGAGCTGAAGCAGGGCCAGCAGGGGACCTCAGCAGTGACAGCTCGAGAAGAAACCGCTACCGGGACCGGTGCGACTGAGCACAGTCAACCACCCCAACCATTGGAGTCACGGTCAACAGGATCATCTAGCAAACTCGACGAAATGCGGAGGAAACAGGCCAGTAATTTTAGAGCTTTTCTCCGTACGATGGATAATATGGATATTGAGAGTTTCACACAGAAGTGGGAATTAGAAGATGCGTTGAAGACGTTGAAGTCTCGATGGTCAACAATCGACACTTTGCATCTAGAAATAGATAGTGAACTGGAAGGTTCAGATGACTATTACCAAAATGCATTCAGCAGGCACGAAAGGGCATTCAATGAGATGAAAAGGCAGCTGAATGCCAAGCTGTGGTCAGTTGTTCACAAGGACAGTTGGACCCCAAAAATGGAAATACCCGTCTTTAATGGGGACTACAAGAATTGGGTCTCTTTTAAAGATCTATTTACGGAGGTAATACACAACAACTTATCCATTTCAAACGCCCAGAAGATGCAATTTCTCAAAGGCAAGTTGAGAGGAGAGGCTGAGCGTTTGATCCAGCATTTAAACATAAGTAGTGATAATTACTCCGTAAGTTGGGAAATACTGAATAATCGGTATAACAATATTCGATTAATATTTACGTCACATGTTAATACGTTACTGAACTTGCCAACCAGTCAACAACCTGCAATAACCCACATAAAAAGGATACATGACATTACCCAGGAATGTATGAATGCCATTAAAAATCTAGGCGTCGATACTAGCAGCTGGGATCCCTTGATTGTCCACATATTACTCCAGAAAATGGATACAGAGTCTCACAATCATTATCTGGAATTGCTACCGAAGCCTAGGGAGTTGCCAAAATTACATGATTTTTTGCGTTTCCTAGAAAACAGATTTACAATGTTAGAATCTGCTAAGAAAAAGCTCGACAATTCCAAACCTACAAATAATAGCTCAAGCAATACAATTCATAAATATAAACCATTTACATCAAATAATAACGCTAAGCAGTCTTTTCCCGCATACAAAGAAGGTCAATCAACTTCCTATGTCAAGAATTTCACAAGAAATAATACAATTTGTGTACTCTGCAAAGAACCGCATGGAATTTATTTTTGCAACAAATTCATAAATATGACTCCACAACAAAAATTAAACACAATCAAAAAATTCAACATTTGCGAAAATTGTCTACACGTTCACAAAGACAAAACATGCACATCAGCAAAAACATGCAATGAATGCAATGCAGCCCATAATACTTTATTGCACGAATCGTTCAATAACCCCTCTTGCAACATTACACTTGAAGAGGAAGATTTCAACAAAAATTCTTTGTTGCAACATGGCAACAGGGAAACATTACTAGCAACAGCGATGGTAAGGGTTCAAGCCAGCAATGGAACTTATCATCAGATGCGAGCCCTTATAGACCAGGGGTCCCAAGTCTCCCTTATTTCAGAAAAAGCGGCACAGATTTTAGCACTAACAAGACGCCACTGTAAGGGAGTAGTATCAGGTATCGGAGCCAAGGAAAGCAGTTGTAAGGGCCTCGCTAAACTATCATGTTCTTCTTTATATAGCGATTTTTCACTAACAACAGAAGTTTTTATCATGAAACAGCTCGTGAAAAACTTGCCTAGTTGTTCGTTTAGCAAACCGTTCTGGTCGCATTTGGAAGGCGTCCAACTTTCAGACCCGGACTTTAATGTTAGCCGTCCAGTGGATATATTATTTGGAGCAGATGTATATTCGCACATCATTATGGATGGAATAAGCAGATCAGATCAAGCAGTACCTATAGCACAACAAACCCGCTTAGGCTGGATTTTGTGTGGAAATGTGCAAACACTGCACTGCAACGTGGTCTTGAATCACGTTGAAGATATTCAAAAATTCTGGGAAGTCGAAGATATTTCTGAACCATCCACGTTATCAGAAGAGGACAGCCAATGTGTTCAACATTACAAGTTGACTACCACTAGGCGATCTGATGGTTCATATGAAGTCGGAATCCCACTGAAACAAAACTTTCAGGAGCATTTAGGAGCCTCTAAAAACAGTGCTATTGCCCAATTCCGCCAATTAGAACAAAAATTTAAACGGAACATAAATTTGGAACAACAATACAAATTATTTATAAACGAATATAAGTCATTAGGTCATATGAAACAGTCGATCGGTAATCAGATACCGGAAGTATACTTACCGCATCATGGCGTAATACGGAATGAATCAATAACTACGGCACTTCGAGTCGTCTTTAATGCCTCGAGAAAAACTACTTCTGGGTTTAGTCTGAATGACCTTATGCTGAAAGGGCCCAACCTACAACAGGACCTGCAGTCACTTTTACTTAAGTGGAGACAGTTCAGATACGCCTTCACAGCCGACATAGAAAAAATGTTTCGATTTATTTGGGTGAGAGAGCAAGATCAAGCCCTTCAAAAGATAGTTTGGCGCGATGAGGATGCTGTGCTTAGAGAGTACTTTCTCTGCACAATTACGTACGGTACCAAGTCGGCCCCCTTTCTAGCAATGATGACGCTAAAACAGTTAGCCATAGACGAAAGGTCAAAATATCCTTCTGCGGCATCTGTACTAGAAGATTCATTCTATATGGATGACGTTCTTCACGGAGCAGATACCACCGAAGCAACATTAAAATTACAACACGATTTGATTGAGTTATTGAAACTGGGTGGATTCAATCTCAGAAAATGGAAATCAAACTGCCCTGCATTATTACTGAACAAGACAGAAACGGCGCAGAATTTTGATTTTAAGCAACACGAATCAACAAAAACATTAGGCATACGCTGGAATCCAACTCTGGATTTATTCCAATTTCAATCGCAAGTCGAACCTATCATTAAAAAGCACACAAAAAGAGCCTTATTGTCTGATATCTCCAAACTCTATGACCCACTGGGTTGGTTAGCCCCCATCTCTACAAAAATGAAGCTCCTATTCCAAAAGGTATGGTCTTTAAATATTAAGTGGGATGAGTGCTTATCAGAGGAAATTATCAAGGAATGGAAAAATATAAGAGACGATATGGCAATCATTGATCAGTTTCAAGTACCGAGGTGGTTTGGCACCTCTAAACAAAATAATAAAATAGAGCTGCATGGATTTTGTGACTCTTCCACCAAGGCCTACGCATGTGTTATTTATTGCAAGATAAAAAATTGTAATGAAACCAAAATAACACTCGTAGCCGCTAAATCAAAATTAGTCCCAGTGAGCAAAAATATATCGCTGCCCAGATTAGAGCTATGCGGTGCCTTACTATTGGTTAAATTAATGGCAAAGGTACAGGGATGCCTCAGCAGCTATAATATACAAAGTTACGGCTGGACAGACTCAATGGTAACACTAGCCTGGATTCAGGGTGACCCAGGAAGATGGAAGCCCTTTGTAGCCAATAGGGTAAGAACAGTTTGTCAAGTTATGCCGTCAAACACCTGGCGTTATGTCAAGTCGTCAGAAAATCCTGCCGATTGTGCTAGCCGTGGCATTAGCGTAGCACAGCTTAAGAATCACAATTTATGGTGGAATGGACCGTTGTGGCTACCAAATTATGAAAGTGAGCCATTAAAATCTTTCACTACTAATGAAGAAATCAAAAGCATACAAGTAAATCATGTCATCAAGGACGAAACCATTTTTAGTAATTTGATACCCAAATATAGTTCCTTCCAGAAACTAGCAAGAGTTTCAGCCTGGATTTTGAGATATATCTCTTGCATAAAACGAGAAAGTTTTCATCATGGAAAACACTTAACTTTGCAAGAAATTAATAATGGCAAACGATTGTTAATAATACATGCGCAACGCAATGAATTCTCAGAAGAAATAAGCACATTAAAACAAAACAAAAACTTACATTCAAAGAGCTCACTATTACAATTTAACCCATTCCTGGACCAACATGGAGTTCTACGAGTGGGAGGTCGACTGAAAAAGGCTGACCTGAATCCCGACATGATGCATCCCATAATTCTCCCTCATAGCCATTACCTCACAGTCACGTGGTCATCACGGTACAACGTGTGATGTGACGTAGTGGAAGCACCCTAATGGACGTGTATCAAGGCAGGTTCAATTTCCATTTGATATCACAAGATCAGCTAAGAGACACGCTGAGTACAATTGCTGGTCATTTAACAAAGGACCTTACCTTACCGATAAACACTCTACAGTCTAACTTTTCAAGCATTTATCGTTTATTACGTGTCAAAGCAAGAATGTGCAAGGACTATTTAATATTTGAATTAAAGGTCCCTCTCATCACTCGAAATTCCTTTGAAATCATGAAAATTTTCCCAATTCCTCGCGTTATTCATAACTCAACAGTGGCCACAGTCATACCTGTAGCTGAGTACATAGCGTTGAATATTATAGACAGGATCTACACTACTATGACGAGTTCAGACATCAGCCATTGTGAATACGATGCAGCTGAAAATTACATGTGTCATGTCCACAATCCTATATTTCACCTAAGCAATTATGAAAGCTTCTGTAGAAGAGATGACTATACTGGAAAATGTGCGGTAAACACTTCACCGTGCCTGAACGAGTGGAAGGAACTAACTGACACCAACCGATATATTTATTTCTGTTGTGGCACGTGTCAATTTCGCCTACTTTGTGATGACAAGATCACTTCCGGGCACATACATGGAGCAGGGATATTTAGTATGGGGCCAGAGTGTTTGATCCAGACTCAGAATTTCACAATTTACTCACACAACGTAGGATTAAGCAGTAGCATTTACATTAAACCAAAAATGTATGCACCCGAAATCGAGCCCATAAACAGCATCTTAAATATTAGCATTCCCATTTCTGTAGACCAGAACTATTCATCGCATCACGAACAGCTCGAGCTTCTCAGAAAGGAAATAGACCTCCTGAAAGCAAACGAAAACGTAGCGAATCCAATTTCCTACCATGATATTCACCAGTACACAGTCGCTTATATCATGGTAGGTTTCATGTTACTGGCTGGAGTAATCTGGATAATTAGAAGAGTTCGCAGCAGACAGCCCACTCAGGCGGCGGCGAAGGTCGACCAAGCGACTTCAGAGCCAATTGTGATTTATGAGCGGCCTTTATCAAAGAGACCGTCATCATCTAAGCTTCGTGTATATAGTATTAGTAAGAATCATGATCAAGACAATGTGCCGAGTGTCAGTGAAAATCAAAGCAGTGGTGTCAGTGAAAGACAAAGTGAATGTGGTTACAGTGAAGTTACTAAAATAAATACAGTGGACAAGTCTCTTACCCCAATGCCTAGAAAAACGCAATTTATTTAGAGACTTTAAATCACCATTAATTTAAGCAATCAATGGTATCACCTTGTAACCTAGATATAACTCATTACTCTCATTTTCCCTCGGGAGCATGTACAGTCTAACTGTACAGTTTTCAGCACATCATCATTTTAATACAGTTTTCCATTTCATCAGCATTTTTGTAAACGCTCATTATAATTCATATTCGTTAAAATCATTAGTTCGCGTGTAGCTAGCAAGAACGCCGCGTGTCCTCACTAATCATCAAAATAGCATATCAGTTCATTTAGCAATAATTAATTAATTACAATAAAATTAGTTTTCCATCCAAGTGACTTTACATTCAAATCAACACAAAGGCGCACAGGTTGCCAAGAACCCGTACAACTATTGCATTAGGGAAACCTGTAATGATAGATGTTTTATGGAATAAATAAATAAATATCTCGGCTAGAGGGCGAAGTTTTATCTCTATTCGTACATCAGAATACCTACATACTTACGAATTTTACGAAGGTCTGAGTCCTTCGGAACGAATCATTAAAAATAGTTGTTCAATACAGCGTGTGGGACTGTTATTAAACTCGTTCCGACTGTCTACCCTCGCCTTCGGCTCGGGGCAACACCTGTCGGAACTCGTTGTAATGACAGAAATCCCACACTTGTATCGGAAACTACTATTTCGGCTTCAAAATACCTACATGGATTAGAGAATACCCTTTTTTTTGTTTAACGTGAGGGAAAATCCTCATGGATGTTATGCCGGACTCCTACCGATTAAAAAACCTCACGTAACGCCCAACAGCCTATGGTTGGTGGCCCCGGGAAAGCCCTCGTAAGGATGTCCCAGGACTCCCAACAGTTCTTAGGCCGCCACCGCGGCCTCGCCTAGGTGGTGGTTCTCTCGATTGTGGAACTCGGGTGGGAGAGTTCTCTCCCTTACCCGCACCCACCCACCCGGCGGCGCAGTCCCTCTTACTCCCGCTGGAGAGCATGGCTCGCACCATGGTCTCGAGCAAGAGAGTGTCCACGTCCAGACCCACTACGAGGACCATTAGAGAATACCCTACAATTAAAATTTTCAAAATATCTGCCATGTAGGTACAGATTCTCGACCAATAAATCTCCTGGAAAGGATGGAATTACGACTAAGCTCCTGAAAGCGGGTGGGACTCCGATCTTTATAGAGCTTACGTGCATATTTAATTCCGTCCTCCAGCAGGGTCAGACACCCAAAGCGTGGAGCGGGAGTGCGGTGGCTCTGTTCTTCAAAAAGGGTGACAAATCCTTACTGAAGAACTCCCATCTCATTCCTGAGCCATGTCTACAAGTTGTTCTCGAGAGCAGTAGCACAGTATAAAGAGAACTACCAGCAGCGTCTCGCCTTTGAAGTCGGCGAAAATGCCGACAACGTCTAGACAGTGATGCGTGTAGGGTTGTCACTAATATACAATACTGATTATTTATTTATAATAGGTGTCATATTAATGAAACGAAATTCTAGAATTTCTTTTAATTTATAAGCATTATTGGCCTCTAAAATACGTGTCTTAATTTGCCTTCTAAATTACTAAGTCAGTCACAATTAATGAGCAGCTGAATTCATAAATTTTAGCCACTAGCCACCATCTTTGTATTTTTGTAAGCCAATTTAAATACAACTCAGCATCCTTATTATTTTTTAGCATCTGATTTTGTGACAAGCATTCGAATAGTAAATTTCTAGAATATTGCACAATGATATCAAAATAGATTTTATTTATTTATATTTTAGCTGGATGTTGGTAATTTACGTTTGGAAATCCTCAAAACCACATGGTGCGCTACCATCTGCCCATGGCCCTAAGTTCTGGGTACGCCCTTGGAAAGGATTCTTCTACCTACTTACTATAGTTACGAGTACTCGTAGGTATATCAAACACTCAACAATACATGGTAAATATCTAGTTAACTTTAATCCTACTTCCTGTACCTACCTACTTCCAACTATTAGGTATTAAATGTGAAAGTTTGGGAACACGTTTGGATGTTTGTTACTTAATCACGCTCCAACGGCTGGACGGATCAGGCTATTTGGTACAGGGATGGATTATAGTCTCAAGCATAAAACACCCAAACTCCGCAACAAACATTTTTTTGGTTCATACAAATATTTTATTGGTTTATTAGTAGATATAACACTACACCTAACTAGGGCTGTTGGTGGTCCCACCAGTACGACCCACTAGTGGGACCACGGGGATTTTCTTATTTTCCCGTAGTCCCACTGCATTAGAGATGTTTATTTTATTTTTTTATACCACTAAGGTGGCAGACAAGCATACGGCCCACCAGAAGGACTGGTGGTCACCGCAGCCTATGAACGTTTGCAACACCAGAGGTGCCACACTCGCGCTGCCGACCCTGTAAAAACCTTCTAAGACCCCTTTTGAAGAACCCCATACTGTAGGCGTTTGGGAAAACCGAGGCAGGGAGGTCATTCCACAACCTAAGCGTGCGCTTAAGAAAAACACCTATCGGATCTAACCGTGCTGGAACGCACCGGACGCAGAGTGTGAGGATGAACTCCCTGTCTGTGGCGAGCGGTGCGATGATAGAACGTAGCCGTGGGCATCATATCAAACAATTCCTCAGAGCACATACCATTGTACAGGCGGTAGAACACGCATAAGGAGGCAAAGTCTCTCCTGTCGCGAAGAGGTTCCACACCAGCTGTAAGTACAGGATCGTTGACAATTCTTACAGCTCGTCTTTGCACCGAGTCAAATGGACGAAGCTGATATTCAGGTGCTCCCGCCCAGAGGTGACAGCAGTACTCCATATGCGGCCGCACTTGCGACTTATAGAGAAGCAGTGTTTGCGCCGCAGTGAAGTACCGCCGCGCCCTGTTGAGCACACCTAGCTTCTTGGACGCCAGCTTAGCCTTGTCCTCCAAATGACTACGGAACTGAACGTCACTGGAGATGTCAACGCCAAGGATCCCTATACTTTTGGAGATGGAAAGAGATGTGCCCTGAAATTGCGGCGCTACAGTAATTGGGGTTTGCTTAGCGGTGAAATAACACGCTTGTGTCTTGGAAGGGTTGAACTGGACAAGATTTTGTCCACCCCAATCGGACACTCTAGTAAGAGTAGCCTCGATTTCAGACACAAGCTGTTCACGATTTTCCTCGACTGTGTCCCGAGAGATACCGGGGCGGCCCGTGTAACAAGTGTCCCCCGTACTGTCGTCCGCATAACAATGAATGCAGTCAATAGACAACATGTCATTGATATGCAGCAGAAACAGAGTAGGGGACAACACTGAGCCTTGCGGTACTCCAGCGTTTATGGCCATGCAGTCTGAACAGCTGCCGTCAACGACGGCCCTGATGCTTCTACCGGCCAAGAAGCTGGACACCCATCCGCATAATCTCTCGGATAGTCCATATGAGGGCAATTTCGTAAGAAGACCACGGTGCCAGACCCGGTCAAAGGCCTTAGAGATGTCGAGGCTCACTGCTAGAGCCTCACCCTTACTCTCGATAGCCGCCGCCCATCGGTGTGTTAGGTACACAAGAAGATCGCCCGTCGTGCGACCGTGACGGAAACCGTACTGCCGGTCGCTGAGCAGGTCGTGTTCCTCAAGGTACCCCAGTGCCATGTGCCGCAAAGAGTTTATTATCAACATACGTAATATACTTATATTCCTTTTATTATTTATGTGTCAATATGTCATTACAAACCCTTATTGCAACTGATGGGGCCCTATCCTAACAAATTTGCATGGTTACACGGGCCCCGAATGGTCTAGTTACGCCACTGTCTGGAATAACACAGTTCACACAGTCAAGAGTACCTAACTTGTTCACTTTCAAAATTTTCATCATCCTAACTTTACCATTTCTAAAGTTGTCACTTCCTAGTAGTGTCCGACCGAAACTGGTTTTTCAGCCGAAACCGAACTTTCGGCCCCAGGCCAAACCGAAACTCACGTGTTCATATTAAAAAAAAAAGAAAAAAACCAGCGAAGTGCGAGTCAGATTCCCGCACAGAGTTCCGTTACAAAAATCAAGTTTGTTGTGTGGATGTTTTTTTTTTCAGATTTTAGTAGGTATTTTTGGTTATAGCGACAACAGCACAGGGTGAGGTGATTGGTGGTGGCACTGTCTTTTGAAATCTTCAACAGCACAGGATGCACATACGCGATCTTCCCGGCGTCGTGGAAGATCGCGTATGTGCATCCTGTGCCCAAGAAGGGTGATAGGACCGACCCGGCCAATTACAGGCCTATAGCCGTCACCTCACTATTGTCTAAGGTGATGGAGCGTGTAATTAATACACAGCTCCTGAGGTACCTTGAGGAAAACGACCTGCTCAGTGACCGGCAGTACGGTTTCCGTCACGGTCGCTCGACGGGCGATCTTCTCGTGTGCCTCACACACCGATGGGCGACGGCTATCGAGAGTAAGGGCGAGGCTCTAGCAGTGAGCCTCGACATTTCTAAAGCCTTTGACCGGGTCTGGCACCGTGGTCTTCTTAAAAAATTGCCCTCCTACGGACTGACCGAGAGATTATGCGGATGGGTGTCCAGCTTTTTGGCCGATAGAAGCATCAGGGCTGTTGTCGACGGCAGCTGTTCTGACTGCATGGCCATAAACGCTGGAGTACCGCAAGGCTCAGTGTTGTCCCCTACCCTGTTTCTGCTGCATATCAATGACATGTTATCTATTGACGGCATTCATTGTTATGCAGACGACAGTACAGGGGACACTTGTTACACAGGCCGTCCCGGTATCTCTCGGGTCGCAGTGGAAGAAAGTCGTGAACAGCTTGTGTCTGAAATCGAGGCTACTCTTACTAGAGTGTCCGATTGGGGTAGACAAAACCTTGTCCAGTTCAATCCCTCCAAGACACAGGCGTGTTTCTTCACCGCTAAGAAAGCTCCAATTACTGTAGCGCCACGATTCCAGGGCACATCTCTTTCCATCTCTAAAAGTATAGGGATCCTTGGTGTTGACATCTCCAGTGACGTTCAGTTCCGCAGTCATTTGGAGGACAAGGCCAGGCTGGCGTCCAAGAAGCTCGGTGTGCTCAACAGGGCGCGGCGGTACTTTACTGCGGCGCAAACACTGCTTCTCTATAAGTCGCAAGTGCGGCCACACATGGAGTACTGCTGTCACCTCTGGGCGGGGGCACCTGAATATCAGCTTCGCCCATTTGACTCGGTGCAGAGGCGAGCTGTGAGAGTTGTCAACGATCCTATACTGACAGGTGGTGTGGAACCTCTTCGCGACAGGAGAGACTATGCCTCCTTATGCGTGTTCTACCGCCTGTACAATGGTATGTGCTCCGAGGAATTGTTTGACATGATGCCCACGGCTACCTTCTATCATCGCACCGCTCGCCATAGACAGGGATTTCATTCTCACACCCTACGTCCGGAGCGTTTAAGCACGGTTAGATCCGGTAGGGGTTTTCTTCCGCGCACGCTTAGGTTGTGGAATGATCTTCCTGCCTCGGTTTTCCCAAACGCCTACAGTATGGGGTTCTTCAAAAGGGGTCTAAGAAGGTTTTTACAGGGTCGGCAGCGCGAGTGTGGCGCCTCTGGTGTTGCAAACGTTCATAGGCTGCGGTGACCACCGGTCCTTCTGGTGGGCCGTGTGCTTGTCTGCCACCTTAGTGGTATAAAAAAAAAAAAAAAAAAAAAAAAAAACTTTTAAAACCTTGCCCATGGAGCTGCGTTTGAGAGGCGCTTATTTACCATGGAATGCCTCAATACCTCCGTCGAATTGTTGGGGCCTATCTTTCTGAGAGGGCCATAATTTACCCGAGCTGGCTAGGGCAGGGTCGCGTCGGCGAGATGTGTCGTTCGGTGTTCCACAGGGATCGGTCTTAGGACCGCTTCTGTGAAACATCAGTTACGATTGGGTGCTGCGTGGTCCATCGCTCAGAGGTGTCGGCGTAACGTGTTACAACTACACCCTAATTACAGCGCGAGGTGCAACGCACCGAGACGCAGCCCTAAAGGCCACCTGCGGGATCAGGCTTACATATAGAGGGCGTGAGCATTGGCATCGGCTGATGCTGACGCCGGATCTGGGGCTCGTATTCGATAGCTGGTGTAACTTCGGATACCACTTCCGAAGTTTGGTCCCAAAACTGAGGAAGGGGAGCATCAGCCACACTCTCGCGGTTGTTGCCTAATATCAAGGGACCCAACGCTCCCTGCTGGAGACTGTACCTTTGGGATCATGCGGAGCATGGCCCTACACAGGGCCAGCCCCGGATCTAGAGATTTTTTAGGCGGGGCAAAATGTGAAAATGCCGCCCCACAATCCCCCCCCCCCCCCTCTATTTTTTTAGGTTCCTCAGTTCAAGGTTGAGAGTAGTATTAGCGAAGGTACAAATCTGCGTCTGGTACAACAGACACCTCTATGGTCAACATCACCTTTTATATTTAGAGCTCCTATGTTCCGCGAGAGATGAATTCGGAGTCGAGAATGTCTAGATAGTCCTTCAGTAGTATTATCGCATCCTGAAGAGAGGGTTTTTTAGATAGGTACGTATAGAAAACCGTAATGGATGCTATGCCGAACTCTTACCGACTGAAAGCACACAAATCCTACCACTGTCTACGGTCTGGGGTCCCGGTTAAGCCCTCGGAAGTATGTCCCAGGATTCGCAACAGACTTTGGCTACAATTGCGACCTTACCTAGGGGGTTAAGGTCCTATCCCGCATCTTCGGGGGTAGATAAGGTGTTATCCCGCTTCTTGGAGCGTTCCGGGCTTGGACTTCTGTTAAGAAGATGAGCATGCACTCGCCGTCCTCAGGTCCTCAGGTCATGGAGACTGAGAGTCTTGGGCGAAGATAAGGCTGCGGCGCGGGCGCCACAGTTGTCTTCAGTTTCACGCTTTCTTCCCAATACTCCTCGCCACGCCACTCACGAACATGAACTGCCCGCAGAAAGTAGAGGCGACATCCCACTTACTCACACTGGAGATCATGGCCAATGGCGTTCCTCGCAGTGCTGTCAATCAGCTGTAGTTTCCCGGTGTATTTGTCACACAGAAGATCCCAGTAATCATCTGCGACAACCGGTAGAAAAGGTTGCCGTTGCTTATCTCCTTCTGAAGAGGTAGAGAAGTAAATAGGATCTTTCAGCTGTAAACACACATTCCTGTGTTTCCTGGCATTTAAATCTACTAGGTTTTCTTAATAAAATTGGTAAATGCGGTCAGTCCCGGTCGAGATCCGCCACGAGATGCCGCCTCTTTTCTTCTACGTCGGACCGCCCCCCTCTGAACGGTTGGAGGATGTCTAGATATTCCTTTGGTGGCATTATCGCATTGTGAAGAAAGGGTGCAGAACGGAAAGGAGATCTTTCAGCTGTAAACGCACATGCCTTTAAGTTACCTTCTACTTATACTATAAGGCACACGCCATTATTTCCTGGCATTTAAATCTACCATGTTTTCTTAATCCCATTAGGAAATGCGGTCAGACCCGGTCGAGAAACGCTACGAGCTGCCGCCTCTTTTCCTCCAGGTCGGGCCGCCCGCCCCTCCGTTGGACGGGCAGGTTAACTCTCCTGCAGAGTACTTGTCGTCTGCATAACAATGAGTGCACCCAAGGAATAATATGCCGAAGAAATAGTTTTGGACAACACAGATCCTTGTGGTACTCTTGAATTAAACTGCAGAAAGCAGGAACCTGACCAGCAGAGGGGACTAGTAGATAAACGTCACCCGTTCAAGGAACTGGCCATCCAGCGCCAGCGGCACGATTGAGGTCAGCACTAAAGTGCCTAATCCTCAATTTTTTTCGTATTTTTTTTTTTTTTTTTTTTTTTTTTTTTATACCACTAAGGTGGCAGACAAGCATACGGCCCACCAGAAGGACCGGTGGTCACCGCAGCCTATGAACGTTTGCAACACCAGAGGTGCCACACTCGCGCTGCCGACCCTGTAAAAACCTTCTAAGACCCCTTTTGAAGAACCCCATACTGTAGGCGTTTGGGAAAACCGAGGCAGGGAGGTCATTCCACAACCTAAGCGTGCGTGGAAGAAAACACCTATCGGATCTAACCGTGCTGGAACGCACCGGACGCAGAGTGTGAGGATGAACTCCCTGTCTGTGGCGAGCGGTGCGATGATAGAACGTAGCCGTGGGCATCATATCAAACAATTCCTCAGAGCACATACCATTGTACAGGCGGTAGAACACGCATAAGGAGGCAAAGTCTCTCCTGTCGCGAAGAGGTTCCACACCAGCTGTAAGTACAGGATCGTTGACAATTCTTACAGCTCGTCTTTGCACCGAGCCAAATGGACGAAGCTGATATTCAGGTGCTCCCGCCCAGAGGTGACAGCAGTACTCCATATGCGGCCGCACTTGCGATTTATAGAGAAGCAGTGTTTGCGCCGCAGTGAAGTACCGCCGCGCCCTGTTGAGCACACCTAGCTTCTTGGACGCCAGCTTAGCCTTGTCCTCCAAATGACTACGGAACTGAACGTCACTGGAGATGTCAACGCCAAGGATCCCTATACTTTTGGCGATGGAAAGAGATGTGCCCTGAAATTGCGGCGCTACAGTAATTGGGGTTTGCTTAGCGGTGAAAAAACACGCTTGTGTCTTGGAAGGGTTGAACTGGACAAGATTTTGTCCACCCCAATCGGACACTCTAGTAAGAGTAGCCTCGATTTCAGACACAAGCTGTTCACGATTTTCCTCTACTGTGTCCCGAGAGATACCGGGGCGGCCCGTGTAACAAGTGTCCCCCGTACTGTCGTCCGCATAACAATGAATGCCATCAATAGACAACATGTCATTGATATGTAGCAGAAACAGAGTAGGGGACAACACTGAGCCTTGCGGGACTCCAGCGTTTATGGCCATGCAGTCTGAACAGCTGCCGTCAACGACGGCCCTGATGCTTCTACCGGCCAAGAAGCTGGACACCCATCCGCATAATCTCTCAGGTAGTCCATATGAGGGCAATTTCGTAAGAAGACCACGGTGCCAGACCCGGTCAAAGGCTTTAGAGATGTCGAGGCTCACTGCTAGAGCCTCACCCTTACTCTCGATAGCCGCCGCCCATCGGTGTGTTAGGTACACAAGAAGATCGCCCGTCGAGCGACCGTGACGAAAACCGTACTGCCGGTCGCTGAGCAGGTCGTGTTCCTCAAGGTACCCCAGGAGCTGTGTATTAATTACACGCTCCATCACCTTGGATAAAAGGGAGGTGACGGCTATAGGCCTGTAATTGGCCGGGTCGGTCCTGTCACCCTTCTTGGGTACAGGATGTACATACGCGATCTTCCACGACGCCGGGACTTGTCGCATGGAATAGGAAAGTGCGAAAAGACGTGTAAGTACCGGACACAACTCTGGACCACAATGCTTTAGTACCACCGCGGGAATGCCGTCTGGCCCACTCGACTTATGAACGTCCAGGGATTGAAGCTCCCGCCGGACATTCCGCTGTGTAAATTTAACTTCCGGCATGGAAGTGCCACAACTCGGAATGCACGGCGGTATTGCACCCCCGTCGCTCATGGTCGAGTTAGAGGCAAAGAGATTACCCAAAAGGTCGGCTTTCTCCTTGGCACTCAGGGCCAAACTACCGTCGGGTTTAAGCAAGGGTGGTAATCCTGACCGACAGAAGTTTCCCTCGGCAGCTTTGGCAAGCGACCAAAATTCACGACTTCCTGAAGGGTAGCCTGCTAGCCGTTCGCCAATTCTGCCGACGAAATCGAACTTGGCCTTGACAATTGCTCTTTTACTGGACCTCGAGGCGGCATTTAATTTGCGTTTTACCTCAGAGATGTTTGGATCTGAATTTGCACGAGCCGTGGTCCAAGCTCTGTAGGCAGATTCTTTCTGCATTAGAGCTTCTCTGCAGAGCCGATTGAACCACGGTCGCTTTTTTGCACCTACAGGGATCCAGCGGTTGGGAATGTAGCATTCCATACCCTCCAAGATCCCCTCAGCGACTGCTATAGCACAAGAATCCAGATCCTCTGAGGCAAAACAAAGCCGCCACCACGGGTACGACGCATAGAACTCTCGCAGTCCATCCCAGTCTGCTGACTTGTAGTGCCACACATGTCGCCACTCCTTGGGCCGAGGTGGTTCAGGCCTTGCGAGAGGCACATGCGTCCGAACGACACAGTGGTCCGACGATCCTAGCGGAGCATCCACTGAAACACTGTATCCGTCCGGACGCGTTGTCAGCAGGAGGTCCAGCAATGCACTATGCTCGTTCTCCCTGTCTGGTATCCTTGTATGGGATTTAACCAGCTGGGAGAACCCATAGGTCAAGGCAAATTCGTGAGCAGCTTTTCCCGCAAAGTCGGTGGTCCGGGAGCCCAACCAGTCAACATGATGACCGTTGAAATCTCCCAAAATCACTATCTCCGCGGAGGGACACTGCTCAATCACCCTGTCAGTCGACTGTCTGTCATAAAGGCGAACTGTGTCCGTGTTACCGCTGTGAGACCTGTACACGCACGCGTAGATCCGGGTGTGGCCCCCGTGATCCACGCGCGCCCATAACGTAGACAGGTCCCTGTCTTCGAGGCTTGTAAGACGGCGACAGCAGACATCATCCCGGACGTACATACACACCCCGGCTTTCCGCCTAAAGTGGTACTCCAGCTTGTAGCCAGGGTACATTAAGTCAGATGCATCTTCCGGGCATGAGATCTGCGTCTCCGTCAAGAAAAAAAGGGTCGGCTTCGCAGTTTCAAGATGGTGGTGGACTACGTTGATGTTCGCGCGCATGCCTCTGATGTTGCAAAAGTCCACTTGAAGTGTGGACGCCGATGCCGCTGTGGATACCCTTTTATTTTTCCTTTTTGCTGCCATGGTTGTTTTTTTTTAAAAAGGGGAATTAAGAAGGTTGAGGGGGCGCCTGTGTGCCGCTGGCGCAGGAGACTAAGCGAGGCTCCAACTCACCAAAGGCAGACAAAGGTAATGCGGAAGATTGGCACGGCGTACGGAAGGGCCCCCGGTCCCCCCCCAATGCAGTGGCCGCGTCCACTCCGGTATCCTCCTCCGGCACGACCACAGCACCAGGGACTTTACACAGGCTGCTGGTTCAGCCTCCTGGGGCGGAGATTAAGTGATCCCCAGGTTCGGGTTCCGTACAGCCTGCGGGCGGTCAGCGGTCAACCGTTTCACCGGGTCTCCCTGACCGCCGTACCAATACTCCGCGCCTCTATCCGCCAATGGAGCCAGGTAAGCCTCTGGTCTCACCGTCACCGGCACAAAGTCGCCCCAATGAGCTCTGGATCCCTGCTAACCGACGGAGAACATAACCCACCCGGAGTCAGGTTACTATTACCGCGGTCTTCTGCAGGGCGGAGGTACTGCCCCAGGCGGGCTGCTCAACGAACGGAGTACCGTTATGCCCTTCCTCCTAATGTGGGCTTTTTCGTTAATCCCTAAGATATTGAATCTTAGGGATCTCATTGAAGAAGCCACTACTGTACCCTCAGGGTGTAACGTTAGCTCCATGAGAAGTAACGCATATCCCCTAAACCCCGAGGGGAAAATGCAAAAATGACCTAGCATTTTTTTATTTTTAAGAGACAAAAAGAAAATAATCAAAGGAAACTTTATAACGCTATCCGTTGACGTACGATGCAAAAATCAGAATATGAATTACTGTGGCCGCCCCTGCGTTGGCCGCCCCCACAACATGCTGCAAGTTTGTAAAGAAGTGGTGCATGCAACTTGGAATTGTTAATTTGTGATATAATTTGAACAAATACCATAATAATAATTATTTCTCACAAGAAAACACAAAGAGTTGAATAAGTTGAAGTGTTTATTTTTAGGTAGGTAATCTACTATCGTCAAGGTTATTAACTGATGATTTGTCCATTTGTCTGAAAAGTTTTTATTTGTCGCCCTCTGATTTGCCGCCCCCCTGATTTTGCCGCCCGGGGCACGGGCCCCGGCTTGCCCCCCCCCCCCTAGATCCGGGGCTGCACAGGGCTCCCGTATGGGCGGAGATCCTGATGGCCAGAAATGCAGCTAGGTTGTTTAGCCCACAGAAGGCGATGGCTGTCAGGGTAAGAATAAGGGGATACCGCATGATCTTAGCTGAGGCCACATGTCTTCTAGCCGGGACCCCTCTATGGGACCTGGAAGCGAGGGCCCTTGGGTCGTTGTTTAAATGGTGCAAGGAGGCGCTGGAGCGGGTCATTCTTCCTGTGAACAGATGATGCTCGTGAAATAGACGGCGGGGAGGAAGCGGAGAGAACTCTCCCACCCGAGTTGCACTGTCTGCGGCAGCGCGCCCTATATTGTCAGCCTCCATGACCGGGGGTCTGAGGACGGCTGCTCACCGTCCTTACAGAAGCAGGCTCTAGACGATAGTGTGAAGTGAGAGATTCATGCACGCCCCCCTCAAATAGCGGGATAACAACTGAACAACGCCCCCAATGACACGGCCGCAGTATGCATCATTCCAAGGTCATACTCGGGGCTCCCAACGCGTGGTTTTTAGTCGGTAGGACTCCGGCATAGCATCCCTGTAGGATTTTCCTCACGTTAAAAAAAATAGCGACAGAAATAAATCATCAGTGACAATTTTAGGCGATCCAATGGATGTGAAAAAATTTATATCCGCAACATCTCTGCTACCAAGAGGAAGGTGGGCCTCACTTGAGAAGGACCAAGAACCGACGATCTCCACGTAGTAAGTAGGTATCTAATGAATATTAACGACGCGACGCTACGGTAGCAAACGCAACGAGACGGGAGTAAACGCGACGGGAATGGGTGATATATCCTCTCTTATGTGACGCAAACGAAAATGCGCGGGTCAGCAAGTAGGGACATAAAAAATTATAGAAGTATATCCCGGGCGAAGCAGGGGAGTACAGCTAGTAGTAAAGGGATACCCTTTCCGGGTCGCAGCATGCCCCAAATCAAAGTTGTATGCTTGTAAATCTGTGGAAACGCTCTTAAACAGAAATGTTACAGAGTGGTAATTAATTCGAGGACCGGTCAAAGCTTAAGACGCCAAACGCGGTGGTCGGTAACACTTAACAGAAAACAAAGTCGATGGGTCGGGGGATGCGGCGCACACAAAAAAAAACAATCACACATAACGTCAATAAATATTTACTTATGAATAACGGGAAGTCGTACTACACACGGTCACACGGCGGCGGTCACACGGCGGCGGTCACACGGCGAGCGGCAGCAGCGGGCGGGCGGCGGGCGCGCGCAGCTTGGCGCGGTTGTAGAGCAGCACGCCCAGCAGCGCCAGCGCCATGCCCGCCAGGTTGAGCGGCGGCGCGGGGTTGCGCAGCAGCAGCAGCGACGCGCCCACCACGGCGGCGCGCTTGGCGGCCGACGCCACGGCGTAGGCCAGCGGCGACACGCGCGACAGCACGCTGAAGGCCACCACGGCCTGCGCCCACGCCAGCAGCCCGTCCGCCGCCAGCAGCGCCGCGCCGCGCGCCCAGCCGCCCGCCGGCGCCGCGCCGCGCCACAGCGCCGCGCCGTCGCCCCACGCCCACAGCGGCAGCTGCAGCGCCAGCGCCAGGCGGCCCAGCGCCTGCAGCAGGCGCAGGTGGTGCACGCCCGTGGCGCGCATGACGCGCTTGGAGTACAGGTGCTGCAGCGACAGCAGCGCGGCGGCCGCCAGCGCGGCGCCCAGCCCCAGCGCGTCGAAGCGCAGCTCCGTGAGCGACGCCACGCCCACGCCCAGCGCGATCACCAGCAGCGCCGCCTGCACGCCGCGCGACTGCCGCTCGCCGAACAGCGCCCACGCCAGCGCCGCCGTCCACAGCGGCGTCGTCGCCTTCACTGCGGCCGCGAGCGGACTGTGAGCGGAGCGGAGTGTGACGGTGCGCGAGGGTGGGACGCGGGACGCGAGACCGACGAATAAGTAATTAAAATAATTCATAAAATCTACTTTTAGTAAATACTGGCTCACCAGGTCTACTTCGGTTTGCTTAAGAGCGCATCCGACCCTAATCGGTTGAAAGAAGATAGCGAATATACGTTTTAGCATACAAGAAGGAAATAGATGCGATCGGTTTGTTAGATGCGTTTTTAAAAAATTAAATTTTTATGTTCGTAATACGAACTTCGTATGTGCATGCTTCAAAAACTCGAAATGTCGTGAATCGATTGAGCTCAAAATTTGACACGATATACAAGTTATACAACAGGCAACCGTCATCTGCAAAGTGTTCGAGCTAATAATCAACAAGCAGCTCATGCGCTATCTGGAGGATTACTCGCTAATCAGCGATCGTGAATTTGGCTTTATGCCAAAACGATCAACGGGTGATCTCCTGGCGTACATAACGCACACTTGGGGTGAGGCTATGGAGTGGCACGGCAAATCTCTGGCTATTGGCCTAGACATCGCTAAAGCCTTTATAAGTATGGCATGCGTCGCATCTTTCCAAGCTTACAGCTTAAGAGTACAGTCTATCGCCTCAGTTGTACCCCTGCGTTGCGTTAGTTGGCCAGGTTCCTGCACGGGCGACGTATACGAGTTCTCTGTGATGGTCGGGCTTCCTACTTTTGCAGGTAAATGCCGGAGTATCACAGGGATCGGTATTGTCGCCAACTCTCTTCTGCATATCAATGATATGCTGTCCCTTGGGTGCATTCATTGTTATGCGGATGATAGTACTCTGCATGGGAGCTATTCTGGCCGTCCAGCGGATGGGCGACGCGACGTAGACGTAGAGGAGAAGAGACGGCAACTCGTGGCGGATCTCGACCGGGCCCTGGGTCGCATTACCCAATGGGGTTCAGATAACCTGGTCGAGTTCAATGACAAAAAAACACATTTTTTTTTAAGCTCGTCACATTTAAGTCGCCAGTCTGGAAAGTCGTGGCACATTAGTGATTGGGGGCCAGTCTCACAGTCCGTAACACTTCTGACAGTGGTCCTCAAGTTGGCGGCCCTGTGATGTGCCTCTTACGCTTCGCTGGAAGAACCCGGGATTGTAAGCCAGGAGGGAAACACGTGTGGGGGCAGGTCGTTCCAGGTTTTTATAGTTCGACAGAAGGAAAGATCTTTTGAAACGCTCAGTTCTGGCGAAGATTTTCTCCACTGTGTATGTGTGGCACCTCTGCCCGGCACGTGTTGTTCGGGATCGGAAAGGAGAGGGCGGGATCAGGTTGAAGAGCTCTTCAGAACACTCGCCCTGATATATTCGGTAGAAGGCAGCCAAGGACGCTAAGGTTATTTGCTGCGCTAACGGCTCGAGGCCTTCCGTTACCTAAGGACAACCAATAATTCAGATAGCACGTTTCTGCATAGCGTCCAGCGCATCCAGCAAGTCGGTACCTCGCGAAGTCATCCCAAAGGTGAGAACACTCGAGTATATAGGCTGTGGCGTAAATAGTGGTTCAACGGACAGGCTTATCGAGAAATCGGGACCCAGCGGTCCCTACTCCACCAGGAAACCGTGGAGACATGGAAGGTGAGACTTGAGCAACCGAAGGGGGGATTCGCCACAATCGCGGCCGTCAGACCGGTCATGGACGAGTGGCTGGAGAGGAGACACGGTGCTCTCTCCTACCGGTTGACACAGATGCTTGCCGGGCACGGTAGCTTCGGTAGGTATCTGTGGCGAAAACACCGGGAAACCACGGCCGAGTGTCAGCATTGCGAGGACCGCAGCGATGACACGGCGCTCCACACACTGGTGGAGTGCACGGCGTGGGCGCAACAGCGCCAGGTCCTTGTAGTGGGTCTGGACGTGAACACTGGTGAGTAACGCTCCATAGAGCTGTATACATTTCATTGGTCGCGGCGACTGGTTGCGCCGCCATGGTGTCCTAGTGAAATATATTCCTTAGTGTTTGTTTCATGTCAATTGGTAAATAAATGAAAAAGTTATATCAATCTAAAAAATCACATATAAAATGCAGCGTACGAAGTCGCAGGCAACAGCTAGTACTTAATATAAGTATGTTTATCAGTTATCTAGATCCCATAGCACAAGCTTATATTATCTTTAATTTGGGCTAGATGACATTGTGTAAGAATGTCAAAATATATTTCAATATTTATTTATTAGAAACTGAGCTCCAAAATTCAACCAGTTTTAACTTGTCATATTGGAAGCTTTAGGATATAATCACAGGACAATGATATTAGTGTTCTTATTCTTCTGTTTGTTGAAAGTGTCGGTGGTATGGGTATGGGCAACTAGAGTAGTTTGTGAACCAGACATATTGCTCAGACAAAAGGAAAAATCGCCAATTGGAAAATGATCTAGGCACATTGCTATGCACAGTTTGAAAAGCCCTGGTTCAACATCTAACATCCAATACCCCTTCATACATAAAGAGGTATTGTTAAATTGCAAGATAGGTACATATTACTATTCTTAGCTTGCTTCTCACGGCGCGTGATATCACAAGCCGCGCCGCGCCGAGCAGATTTGTGCGAGCGAGCATGCGTCAACAGGAGAGTCCGAGCTACCCGCCCGTACTCGCGGCGCGCGTTGGTCCCGCTGCAGCCAGGTCGACACTACAGTCCGAGACTTGCAGCGCATCCCTTTTGGAATTTCATAAAGCTGATTCGTTTTCATATCCCTACTTCCCTACTATAATTCTTGAAGCGCTCGTGGCCCCGCGGACTCAGTGTTCTGTAAACGATCACTGCAGTAAGCAACATTTACTAAGGCCGGACATGGATGGGTGACCACCACGTGGACCACTTTGTGACATTTATTTACGAGCGTTTCCGTGCTTCGGAAGGCACGATAAGCCGTTGGTCCCGGTTGTCGGTAAAATGACAGTCGTTAAGCCAAGTTGAAGGCCTTACGGGCGGCTTGAAAAATTTCAGCTGTGGGTCGTCACAACCTGCGCCGGGTCGGCAGCGCGTGTGTAGCGCCTCTGGTGTTGCAAACGTCTATAGGCTACGGTTACCAACCTTCCGGTGGGCCGTAAGCTTGTCTGCCACCTAAGTAGTATAAAAAAAATAATAATAATATTATAAATGCGAAAGTAACTCTGTCTGTCTATCTTTTACGTTTTCACGCCTGGGGATAGTTTGAGTCTCAGGGAAGGACATAGGCTACTTTTTAACTGACTGCACTAAAAGAGGTTAATGATTTTACGCGATAACGACTTCTACGCGGGAGAAGTCGCGGGGAACAGCTGTAACATTATAAATTCGGAAATCGGTTCATTAGTCCGCTCCATTATGAAATACGCAACAGTATCTAACGTACGCTTGCACTGGTCGAAACGAAATGATTGATTGACCAATGCATCGCTCCCTCACTCGCGTTACCCCGCGAGCGCTCGAGTCACCAGGAGTGCGCTCGCGCCGCGCCTCTGAAGTTTGAAGCCGGCAGGCTTCGAACGGATAGGAGCGTTTTCTCGCGCTAGCCCGCGTCACTTGCAGCCGCGGCCTTCACACGGGGCGCCGCGATCTGGCGCGGTGCGATTTGTAATATCTTGCGCCGGGAGAAGCCAGCTTATATACTTTCGATAAGCATTATTATTAATAAACATACTTACATATTACAGGTAAAATATAGAGCTACTTTTTAGGGTTCCGTAGCCAAATGGCAAAAACGGAACCCTTATAGATTCGTCATATGTCTGTATGTCCGTATGTCACAGTCACTTTTCTCCGAAACTATAAGGCCTATGCTGTTAAAACTTGGTAAGTAGATGTATTTTGTGAAACGCATTAAGATTTTTATATAAAACTAGAAAAAAAGCAGTAAATTTCGGGGGTAACCATACTCAGAACTGAAACTCAATATTTCTTTTTTTAGCAAATCGATACGTGTGGGGTATCTATAGATAGGTATTTCAATACATCAAATCCATCAAATGTGTCACCCCCCCTCTATCTTCTAAACTAAGAGAACGATAAATCTAAAAAAAAAATATGATGTACATTGCCATAAGAACTACCAACGAAAATTGGTTTGAACGAGATCTAGCTAGTAGTTATTTTTTAATAATTCGAAAACCACAATTTTCTCCTGGAAAAATTACTACCACAGTGAATGTGTTAAAATATCTATCAAAATTACAACTAACTACAAGAACTTGTATAATTATTATGTTACTTGCTGCTACGGAACCCTTCATGGGCAAGTCTAACTCTCACTTTGCCAGTTTTTTTTACCATAGAATCTAAATTATGAAAGTTTATATCTGAGTTCTGGTTCCATTTCAAGTTGGTTTATGTTTATTTGTTTTTAAGGTAAACCAGTGCAGAAAACTCAGCTTAATTATAAGAGGTGGTGACAAAAGGTATCCTTACAGATGTAATATTATAAGTGCAAAAATTTGTAAGTATAACTTGATGTTTGTTACTCTTTCACACTCTCACTTACTGTATGATTGATTTAACTAATATCTCACCTGTATGTGCATAGGAAACAGGCACTTTCCAAATGGAGACCTGTGAACATATGGTGGTGAGGAACTTGGCAAAGGCCAGCGGCACGAGCACGCGCCAGTAGTAGGGGCGCGGGAACTCGGTCGCGCGCCGCACGCCGCACAGCGCAAACGCGGGCGCGCTGCACACCACTATCGCCAGCAGCTGCACCATCGTCACGGACATCGGGTACGGGAAGTCCGTTAGCACCAACTTGCCCACTACGTTACTGGCCGAACTGATTGTGTACCACGCCAGGCATAACAATAATACTATCACAGCTTCGCGCCGAGATCCGTTCGTGCCCATGACTGAGCAGAAACTTTTCCTAAGTACCTATTACACTGAGTTACATTGCTCGCTCACGTTAAAGTACCTAATTGTACGATCCTGTGTACTTCATCACTACTATTAATATTTCTAGGTGGCAGCGCAAGAGCCGTCCGTGATTGAATATCATACAGCATAGCTTCCGCGGCAGAACTTCATCACATCAACCACAAGTTCAGTACGATGACATAAATGGTATGTAAAAAGTTATAATAATCGACTTTGGTAGGCACTACTTTAAAATCGTTTTACAGAAAACATTAATAGAAACGTTATTTAATAAAGTAGAATGTAAAATCTACTTTCGGAAAATGTTGAGTAAACAGCTGGCTGTCTGTCAAAACACAGGAGGAGGCCATGAAGCTATAGATAAACATGGAGGCCACACTTCGAACAACCGCTTGAGTCAAATACCTACGTAGCTATATCTCACTCTCTGTGGGCTAACCTTCTCTTTCTAGGGAATTGTGCAGTGCTGCTATCTTCTTATTAGCATCTCCTAGATAATAATAGAAATAGATCATACTAACCAAAAATGCAAGTAAAATAATTTATAAATAGCTCTATTGTTCGACGACGATTATTTAATGTGTAAATTGAAATATTTTATACCATAATATGCATGATTGAGTTGTCGAATCAGTGAATTACATTCCCATTTTCTAAGGATTCTGTAATGTGGCAACATTGGTACTACATGTCAACTGTCAAAGTGTCATCGAACAATAAAATGGCGGTTGACTTCATTGTTTTCACACATAGGAAACGTTGTGAAGTAGTGTGTCTATATTGAGGATTTATATGGGACTTCCTGTGTATTATTAGAAGAAACACGAAAGTCATTATTAGAGTAAATAAAATAAGTTAAGTATTGTTATCGTACGTTAATGATGAATAATTGTTTGAGGTTTCCTAAAAATAGTATTCAGCGAGAAATATGGTTATCCATTGTACCATTAAAAATTAAGTTAAGATATTTTTATAAAAACAATTAGTATGCTAACTGATCATAAATTTTAAATATGGAAAGGAGTTGGTTTCGGAGCGGGATTCGAACCTGCGTCTTCTCGCGTACCGTGCGGACGCCTTAACCACCGGCCACCGAAACTTACTCGGAACCAACCAAATTTTCCACCTTATATACGTCTTGGGGCGACGCATGCACCATCTACCGACACTTTTTAGAAAGTTACACGGCACGAATGTATAGAATTGCACCTATATTCATCCGATTTATGATGAAATCTGCCCGAACATTAAAATATTTTTTGAAAAGCAATTAGTATGCTAACTAATCATAAATTTTAAATATGGAAAAGGAGTTGGTTTCGGAGCGGGATTCGAACCTGCGTCTTCTCGCGCACCTTATAAATCGAATGGATATAGGTGCAATTCTATACATTCGTGTCGTGTAACTTTCTAAAAAGTGCCGGTAGATGATGCCTCCTTTTCCATATTTATAAAAAATGAAGTTCTATGAAAGCGCCAGGATTTGCAATTTGCATTTTCAAAAAACGGATTATGATGTAGTAGCAAAGCGCTTAAAACCATCAACAGTTCCTAACTTGTTGTCCAATAATCCTGTTCCTAATTTATTGTCCAATAATCAAATTAAAAACACATACATAAAAATAAAATAAATAGATTAAATAACTAACCTACTAAACTATTGCCTACTGAACATTAAACCCCTGATCATACCAGGCGCAAAGGTGCCCAATACACTAGCAGCGTTGCCGCGCTGGATAGCTATCCTTTGTACCAGGTACGACCAGGCGTGGGAGTCATGCGTCTTGTCCTGTAGCCTATGGCCGGTCTCCGAGACCAGAGCCTTAGCATCACTCCCGCAACAGCCCATCGTTTCAACAGCTACTGACTATTCGAGCGAAGTGACTGGCGGTGAAAGTGCTGCCGCATGTTGCGTCCCACACTAAGCACTTGCCGTTCTTCCATGACACAAGGGTCAGACCGTCCGGTCTCTTGCCGTCTGCGCGGGACAAACCTGGTGGTTCAAGGATACAGGGGACCTCGGCCGACACCAGAGCCCGCCGGATTAACTCATTGAGAGCGTGGTTACGCGGATGCCTACCGGTGCAGCGACGACAACTCAAAGCATTATGACCATCGCTCTCCACCATGGCACCGCAGATGCATACGCGACATTGCCCACAAAGGAAAAAGAGAATGAAAAGATAGAATTAAGTACCTATGTGCATACTGCATTACTTACATTCGCATTTCGCAGAGGAATCGACCCTCCGACCAAAGGAAAATTACAATATAACCAAGGAAATAATTCTTTTCACTTTCTTTTTTCGACATTCGTCACGAGCAGCCGCAGCGCGCGAGACTTGATTAACCTAGAAAAATTACCCACTTGGATGAATAGCTTCGTTATTCGCAATGTACCTATGCAATCTGCAGAGAATACTACCTATCAGTTTTCGTAAAAAGCAGAGAAAATAGTTCATTTCGCCTTTGTATGTACATCTAATTTATATAATAAATTTTCACCACCTATTCCGTGGAAAGAAAAATAATCTTAAAAAGGTGAAATGATAATATACCTCTGCCTACCCCTTCGGGGATAAAGGCGTGACCTTATGTATGTATGTATTAATTGTACATCTAATTGTATTATGAATATATATTGTCTTTGCGTACAATAAAGAATATATAGAAAATGAAATATCCTGGCAAAACAAAAATAGGGCTACCCTACTTAGAAAGAGATGTAGAGCCCACACAGAGCAAGACAGTAATATACAGACTACGCTTCAAGTAGGTATTCGAAGTGTGGCCTCCATGTTTATCTATATCTTCATGGAGGAGGCACACCACACACACACACACACTACTCACACGTCACGTAATTGCAATGACATGGATACTTATGGGCTCCCGACACGATCATGCCTTGCAATTGTCAATCACGTTATGGGCTCCCGACACGGGTCAATATATTGAGTCAAGTCTGATATTCATGAATGGAAGTTGTTTCAGTGTGAGTCATTTCTTTGCATGTGTTCGTGCATCGACGTATATGTACACATGATATTGACGAGGCATGACAATAGCCAATTGATCGTGTCGGGCGGGACCCTATTAAACAGGGCCGTCTTAAGGCTATATAGCGCCAGGGTGCGAAGCTCAGACTGCGCCCCCTCCTCACCGGTCAACCAAAAAAACTTTTATTTTTAATTCTATTTATTTTTCTTTAAGATCTGTAATCTACATTAAATAGGTAAACAATGTTTTATTTTAAGTGCGAATCGGACTTGCGCACGAAGGGTTCCGAAGGTCGGTACGTACCGCTAACATATTTTACGTTATAGGTAAATGTAATCTCTTTTTATTTCAACTAAAGATGCGCCGAATATTCGAATTCGGTAAATTTGGAAAGTTTTGAAAAGTTCGGTTTGGGCCGAATATTCGGTTTATTTGCCGAATAATTACCGAATGTGGAAATTATTAATAACAAAATTAATTACTATTGAATACGGAGGCGTTTTCCCATAATTAATGCCATGGTACAAAATCTCTAGTGACGCACAGTAACATTTAGGTGATAAGGCCAATCTGAAGTTCAAAAAACTCGTGAGTGCTTATTGTTGCTTCCCAAAAAATACCCGGTTTTCACCGCGAGCCGAAACACCCATTATTGAATCCGCTTAACTCGCAATAAACTCGCAAAATACTTGTTTTCCTACCAATAAATGGTCGAGATAAGAGGACTGAGTGGCAGAAATTGTTTTAATGAGCTAGCTCAGTCCTAAATAGTGGTCAGAGTCATTGCGAGTTCGTTTTTATTTGTTCTTCTTTAAGATACAATATGCAAATGCTTTTTCTTCACTTAATTACGTGTCACACGACATTAGGTATCACTAATATGCTGCAAAACACGACCGCACACAACCGGTCCAAAAAACTCTGTGTGGACTGCTCATTTTCCATTTCATATTTTAAAATTCACCTCACTTATTTCAATCCAAATTAGTTTTTAAACTCTTTGTTGGCGGAAAACAAAACTGATTTCATTAAAAATGAGCTCGTTCCTCTCACCATCTTCTGCTAATTACTCTAACTGCGTGTGCGGCCACACATGGAGTGCTGTCATCATTTTTTAACTGGTGCTCCTGAATTTTATTCTAGAAATTCTCTGAAAGCTTTGCCCTTTCGACTTGTTATAGAGGTGTGCTATGAGGATTATAAACGATCCTCTACTTAGAGGTCTTCGCGATAACTTCGAATTTTTATAGCTTGAAGGATGATCTGTAGACCTAGGCGTAACACTTTATAATAGCAACCAAGTGGCGATTCCCTGCATAGACGGAGATTTGCTGGTGAAATATTTGTGACTCAAGGTGGGACAAAAGATATTTCGACTAAACTTTCTTCACGCAAGTCGTTCGATTGAAAATCGGCGCCCTGGGGTGAGGGCTGCGTGAGCAGTGCTGAAAGAATTTCGCCAGCAACGGCGACTGACCTGTTTGCCGCGTTGATTTGAACCGAATAGTTCGGCTGAATATTCGGGATGGTACATTTTATTCCGAACATTCGGCAGTAGTTCAAATTCGGTTCACCCCACATTCGGCGCATCTCTAATTTTAACTGTCTATCTGCTTGTTGCCGCTGTAAAAATTATTAGGTATTTATTAGGTAGGTACATACATATTTCTTCTATAATTTTTATTTAATTATTAAAATCAAAGTCAAGTTTTCGGACTTTTGAGTTGGTAAATATTTTAATAATGTTGTTTATTTTGATACCAAATTTTGATTCTATACTTATAATTGCCAAGTTTTTCAGTCTGTTTTGGGTCTTGGTTGGCCGAAGATAATTTTTTAGTAACTTCAATTTTGAAAAAGACTTCTTAGGCTACTGTTACAGGCAGTGTTAATTTCGGCAACAAATTCTAATTCATTAAACAAATCTTCCCCGTCAAAATCTGTATTTTTAAATGTTAATTTTTCTTGTAAGGTGAAACTTGTGTTTTTTTAATCGGCTCCATTTTCCTACAGTTCTCAATGTTATGCAAGAATGAAAAAACATTATTGTGATCCGTTAGCAATTCGAAGCTCTCATTTAATTTCGAGATTGCAGTGTCAAGTAAATATAGATACAATGGTTATTTAATATTGGTTGATGCCTATATTTTAATGTATGTAGGACGTAAGTGTACGAAACGGGGGAATGGCGAAAGTATAATTAAGGAAATATCGAAATGTTTAGAGCTCGGCCTGCGCCCCCTCGGGTTCTGCGCCCGGGTGCGGCCGCGCCTCTGCACCCCCGGTTAAGACGGCCCTGCTATTAAATATGAATGGAAGTTGCTTCAGTGTGCGTGATTTCTTTGCATGTGTGTGTGCATCGACGTATATGTACACATGATATTTATCGTGCTTGACAATTGCCAATTGATCGTGTCGGGACTCCTTTAAATATCAATGTATACATATACGTCGATGCACACACACAAGGAAAGAAGTCGCGCACACTGAAGCAACTTCCATTCACATTTAACGTGTCAACAATTGCCAGTTTGACCGTGGCGCTAGCCATTAATATTATGGCCAACACTTTGCTATGCCTTGGTCCTGCCACTGACGCAACTTTCATTCATATTTATCAGAATTGACAAGTGCAGTTTTACCGTGTTGGGAGCCTATTATTATGAGCTCCCGACACGGTCTAATGGGCTCCCGAAACGGGTCAATATATTGAGTCAAGTCTGATATTGATGAATGGAAAATGATTCAGTGTGCGTGATTTCATTGCAAGAGGCATGACAATTGCAGTTTGACCAGGTCGCTAGCCTTTAAAGTGGTCCCGACACGATCAATTGGCAATTGTCATGCACGTTAAATAACATGTGTACGTATACGTCGATGCACACACACATGCAAAGAAATCACGCACACTGAAGCAACTTCCATTCATATTTTAACGTGCATAACAATTGCCAATTGATCGTGTCGGGACCCCTTAAAGCACGGCACTTGACAAGTCTTACCAATGTCATTCAAGCGTACCTTTCTTTATACATGTCGATGCACACAAACACATGCAGTGAAATCACGCACCATGAAGCAAGTTCCATTCATAATTATCAGACTCAAGTGCCGTTTGTACTCTAATTAACATGCTTTTATTAGCTTCACTTGTAACTATGTATGTAAGAAAATCTTGGAATGTTAATTTGACCCACTTCCCGTCCTTCGATCAGGCTGAAATTTTGCACACGCTCTGAGTTCTGATGACAATACATGACTAGCTAAACAATGTCATTACAAATCCATTATGGCGGTCTCCCCAAAATGGCGGACTGGCTGTTTGAAATCCACTTCTGTGATATGGGTATCGAATGAAAGGGTTTGCTGTCAGAAATACGAAAAAAATAGTCACGAGACTTAAATCCAATATGGCGGACGTCCTAGATGGCGGACAGGCTATTTGAAATGCACCTCCATGATATGGGTATCAAGGGAAAGGGTTTGCTGACAGGAATACGAAAAAGCGTGTTCTTTTAGTTTTTTAAACTATTAATATTATATTTAGTCAAGTCTGAAATATGAATGAAAGTAACTTCAGTGTGTATGAATGAAAGTAGAGTCAAAAGGGTATGTAACAACTATCGTTTTATTGCCATCACATCTCATAACATTATAATCATCCTTAGAAATGCATAAGCCTTGTTTTTACTGAAAATAAACCTCAGTAAAACAACGACGATGATCATAGACCGTGCAAACTAACTAAAAAATAATCCAGAATATGAACTACGATGTGGTGCCCACTTATCTATCCACTTCATTCGGAACTATTAGTTCTGGGAATTCATACGTTACTTCTCGACCGCAGTCGAGGTGGCGCTAGCTGTTCCTGTATGTGACCCAAGATTCACTGACACTATACTTACAACTTAACATTAAATATAATGAATAACTATTTGATTAATTAAAGTTGTAGTAACCAATGGGCATTCGATATGTTGAGTGCTTGAGTGTTCGGTCTGTGTTTTCCTTGTTAGTCGATTCATTGTTCTATATTTTATCTTCCTTGCCTTTGGTCAGCTAAAGAGGTTGTCTATGGTACCTTGGTAAATCACGATGACAGGACACATTTTGAATAGGTACGGTTCTTGATCATTCCAACGCGAGGATATAAATAGCACTGCTCTGAGGTTCCGTGATGGCGCAATTTCACTGGTCGTTAAATCGTTCGGTATACAGCATACGGGGAGTCCCCGCATGCGAGATAACAACCAATGAAAATGAACAAGTCGATGCGCGTTCGGGGCTCCCCGCATGCTTTATACCGTTATATCGAGCAATGAAATTCATCGGTCGATATACAGCATGCGGGCAGTGAGTCAAATACTGTTCATTATTCAATTTATTCGTGAGTGCTTGTTGGGTTAAAGAGACGCTGTGTGAAATGTTTGATAAAGAAAATAACACACACACAGTTAAAATTGCTTCACATAACATTATTTGTTGATCTATAGATCAATAATTAATGTTATGCTATGCTAGGCTATGCCACACAGGTTTACCCCACATGCGGGCCCTATCCACTAATGAAAACGGTTCACCGAATGCGCATGCGTTCCAAAAATCTCCCGCACCCCGCATGCGGTCCGTATCGACTAATGAAATTGCGCCATGACTTTTGCCACTTTTTATGTGCTTTGAGTCTGTATTCGCTCAAGCACTTTATAATATTTTGTATTTCAAGAATAATAGAGGTTTTTAACTCTGTGTAACTACTTCTACCCAGGAAACTGGTAAGTCTTTTTTTCTGTTTGTAATGAGTTTTGATCCTAGCCTGTCGTGATATCCGCAACTTATTCGTTGTTTTGTGTCACGACAGGGTTCTTAGTACGCACCAAAGCGGCCTAGACTCAGTCAATCTATATCAAGTACGTGGACTGTATCTGTATCAAGTACGTGGACAGCACGAGCTGGGTGCATTTGGCGAAGGACCTGCCGCCTCCGCCTGACGGTAATACCAGTCCTGTGTTGCTCTTAGCTCACATTTAAGGCCAGTAGGTACCAACTACTCGTAGTGTAGCCGCATTAAGTGACGTAAAACATATGTAACCTGCTTACGCTGAAGTAGATTAGTACCGTAGTACTAGTGCCCACTATGTGAGTCCACCTGCCTATATTTATACTATTCTTACGTCTTCGTAATCTTAACTTCTGTCTGTCTACGTGTTTTCTTACCTTATAGTCATAGTACTGTCCCTATCTAAAATATATCTGTGTTCTCTATTCTTGTATAACTTCATCATCTGTCCCGGTGCTCTGTACTGTATCCTTCTAAATATATGTGTGTACACCTTACCAGTTGTTTTCGTTAGAGCCCTTACTTACCCGTGCATACACAACCAACTCTGAAGAAAGGCGCCCTGGGAAAGAGTCATCTGTCAGTTCCTCTGAGTAATCTGGTGAGTAACTAACCGAATAATCAAGTGGTTACAAAGATCGAGCTCACAGACGCTAGAGAGTTCATCGGCTAAAATATATGCAGTAAATTATTATCGATTTTTTTTCTTCTACCGGTGGCGGACAAGTCAATCCATGTTTTTTTATGCTAAGTTGATTTGTCAATTGGAAAAAATGTCTTCTCCTCCCCCGTCCTACCACACAATTGCAGAATCTAATGCTATAAGATCTAAGTAATAAATTAAATGTCAACTATTGAAATAATAATGTAAAGTATAAAAAATCGGCGTTCAAAAAAAATGACACAACATTCATTTGTCTCCGCGGCACATTCACGACGGGCTCGCGGGGTGGCGACTGCTTGCATACCGAGCGCATGTTGATGTCGAGGCTCGCAGGCTTGGTCCATTTGTATGAAGTTCTAATACTGTATGATAGTATTACCAAGATCTATTTTTTCTTTTAAAATAATTGTTTTTCAGCAAGAAGATGTTCCACAAAACCATGAACTCTGATACATACGAAAAACGTACTTAATTGGCAGTAATAAGGTCTCCACTCCTATTAAACAAAGGACTGATATGAATGAATTAACAAGTGCCAAGCATCAAGAACTAATAAGCACAACGTAGGTACTAGGTACGTCTGTCGTACTTTCTCAGTCAAATTTAAAATAAAAAATAAATGAATTGGGATACATAATTGTTGCTCTTTACACGTATACAATACATGTTACTGTCAAGTTCGGTGGATACCACGTTTGTCACAATCTTTGGTTAGTTCATTATGACACTCGCAGGAATACATCATTTTGTAAGATTAAACTAGTAAGTACATTTCATTGTAGTCGACTGTACAACAAAAACATCGTCTAGCTATATAAATTAACACACCATTACGCCTTTGTCGATTAATATATTTTTGTCGCTGGGTTTATCGACATGATGCAACTCTACTCGCATTAGCGTTACAGCGTTACATTTTTGCCAGCGAGAATAGGAACACAAAGTAACGATGACATTTTTCTCGTAGTGTGTGGCATATTATTGTAGTGAGACGTGATTTTTTATTGTGTGCGTTTGTAATTATGTATTGTGAGATGAGGAACCGATGTAGTGAATATTTTCTATGTGTTTGTGTTCCTTCCGTTCCCCTCTATAACTGTAACAGGCCGACTATTTTTGTATGCGGCCGGTCACGTAAGGCGAGTCCTGTTGTTAAATAGTCTAAGTTCATTATGCGTAATTTCTTTTAGGCCTAAAACTGCATCTCAGCGGAGGGCGGGGCGGCGGCGGGAGCGGGGCGGTGTGACGTATGGAGTCCCATAGAAGTGAACTGCATGTCAGCGGGGCGACGGCGGGGCGGGCAGCGGTGCACGAGCGGCGAGCGCCAGTCGCGCGCACAGAGTACATTAAATATACTGAGATATCACTGCGATTAAGCTGACGTGGTGTCGTTCCTCTATGTATTTTATCGTATAATGTAAGCGGAGAAATCAATTGGTATATTTTTGGTAGATCGCCAATTTGGCCAAGGAAACATGTTAGTCATATAAATACATACATAATATGATCACGCCTATTATCCCCGAAGGTGTAGGCAGACGCATTTTTCTTTCTTTCTTTCTTTCTAGACATCAAAAAGTGATTATATAATAAAAAGCCGGCCAAGTGCGAGTCGAACTCGTCCATGTAGGGTTCCGTAGCAGCAAGTTCCATAATATGAAAGTTCTTGTAGTTCGTTGTAACTTTGATTGATGTTTCAACACTTTCGCTGTGGTAGTAATTATCTAAGCGAAAATTGCGGTTTATTATGGCGTTTCAAAAAAGCTACTAACTAGATCTCGTTCAAACCATCTCGTTGGAAGTTATTATGGCAATGTACATTATTTTTTTCGATTTATCATTCTCTTAGTTTAGAAGTTAGAGGAGAGGGGGGGACACATTTTTTCACTTTGGAAGTGTCTTTTGCGCAAACTATTCAGCTTAGAAAAAAATGATGTTAAAAACCTCAATAGTATTTTTGAAGACCTAGTTAAAGATACCCCACTCGTATCGTATGGGTTTGATGAAAATCAAAATGACTTTTAGTTCTTTTGAGTATAGGGACCCCCAAAACTTACTGTTTTTTTTTCTAATTTTATGTAGAAGTCTTAACGCGGTTCACAGAATACATCTACTTACCAATTTTCAATAGCATGGGTCTTATAGTTTCAGAGAAAAGTGGCTGTGACATACGAATGGACAGACAGACATGACGAATCTATAATGGTTCCGTTCCTTGATATTTGACTACGGAACCCTAAACACGTTGGCATGTATGGCAGCCCCTTTTATATTAGATATACAGTCTCGTGACGAACATTCAGATAGATGGACGGCGAAATCTCATGAATATAGTCCAGTTTTTACCCATTGGGAATAGAATCCTAAAAAGTACATAATCACAAGTTGATAGGCCATTGGGAACACATATTGGGATAATGTTACTTCCCAACAGTAGTGTAAGAATTATTCAAATCGGTTCAGTACCTAGTAGTTTCGGACCTATTAGATGCCAAACAAACAATCAAATCTTTTCTTTTTATAATATTCGTATAAGAATCGCGTTTTTGTTTTCTTTGTTTATTTTAAAGATCAATAATCTTTTTTTGCCTACAATAAATCATACGAAACAAAAGCACTCCGTTCCGAAAGATGTGGTTGCCGGGTCACCGCCAAACCCAACACTTCGTCGCCGCGACACGAGCGATCCAGCCGCTGAGATCAAGTTCGGTCAAGATCTGCCCCGCCCCGCCCCGCTGTCGCCGCCGCTCCCGCCCCGCAGTCGCTGACATGCAGTTTTCGGCCTTAGTGTCTCGGGATCGGGAGCCCCTATGGGCTGCGACACGGTCAAACTGCACTTGTCATGCCTCTTCAATATCATGTGTACATACATGTCGATGCACACAAACATGCAAACAAATCACATGCACACTGAAAGCAACTTCCATTCATATAAATATTAGGCATGTCATGCCCAGTTTGACCGTGTCTGGAGTCCATAACAATTGCAGTTTGACCAGGTCGGGACCCCTTAAATCATAATATAAAAAAAAAATACAACTAGCAACTAGTGTTGCTTGTCAGTTCGTTTGTCAATTCAATCTGTCATTGAAATGAAACAAGAAACAAGAAAGTTTTTATTATCCTAATTTACGTACACACATAAATATCTTTAGTATAATTTAATTTTGTGTACTCAATAGTCTTGTAATATTCAAATCAAAGTTCTGTCAAGTGTTAAGTGTAAATATAAAACTGTGGTGACATTGAAACAACGTACAAGGAAGTTCCAAACTTTACGTACCACCACTTTTCATAAGTACTGTAATCTAGATTTTTATCATCACAATATCGTCTCGTAAAGGTACCCAATGAAATACGATTTATATACTTGATGGCTTTTACTTCAACTCTTTAGACCAAGACGGTAAGTTTAATGTAAATAACTCCACCCCTTTTTGAAATTAATTTCCAAAGGGATTTTTTCCTTATCATGGTATTAGATACAATAATTTGCCTATCTATTGGCAGATATGATTAAATTCAGTACAAATTTATCGCGTAGAATTTGATATGTTTTGTATTTTCAGGAAAACCTAGAAAATAAGTACTAATCACAAATCCAGTCCAGCAACTTTTTTATTATCACCATTTATTTAACTTTTTTATTGACTGCGAGGAAGTCTTATAGAGACATACAAAATACTTACTGACTACTATGATGTTCCTGGAATAAAGTGAATGTTTACTTATAATAAGAATAAGCATCTTCGTGGACACTCATTGAGGCTGTGAAGGACATCTTCCAATGGAAATCCCCTGAAACATTTTCTACCTAATAGAGTGGTCACTGAGTGGAAAAGTTGCCTGAGCATGTCGTCGGTGCACCCACTGTTAATGCATTTAAAAACAGTCTGGACAAAGTTTACAGATCTATAGATTAGATACACACGCATCAGCTCACTGAGCTGCTAGTGTGCTTAATTAATATAATTAATTAATTAATAATTAGTTTATTATATCCTCTGTAACACAAGTAGCTTATTTGCTCCTTAGAAATATTTTTAACTACATAATTTTTTTTCTTGTTCTTGCTTACTGTGGGGACTTATTCCTGGTATCAAAAGTTGCATCAATTTAAGGAGTAACAATCATTACATCCATGTATTACACCTATATACTTGCAAATATATATTACAAGCCTATGTGTTATTCCAAACTATATTCGATCACTGTACTAAGCTGTTAGAGAGTCAAAGCATAAAAAACATTCACACTCACATTTGATTCAGTTGATTGATGTCACTTAGTGGAACCTACTGCACATCAATATGTGCCACCACTTGTATGTTCCACAACATTTATTTATTTTACACCTGACAGGTTTCGCTTGGTTTAGTTTGGGTGTGTTTAAATGATTTAGCAGTCACATTTACTATTGCCTTTGAAAATGTGGTCAGGTGTAATATAAATTAACTAGCTGACCTGCGCAACTTCATTTGCGGCACATGAGAGTTAGAAAGAGAGAGGTATGGTATTCATATTTTGAGTAATATAATGTTTCCCGTCGCATTTACCCTCGTTGCGCCTACTCCTGTCGCGTCGCTTATATACATTAGAGCTGACCCGCACAACTTTGTTTGTGTCACATGAGCGAGAAAGAGAGAGGTGTAGTATTAATATTTAAGGTGATATAATGTTTCCCTTCGAAGGCTTAACTTTAGATTATCTGACATTGAGTTCGGGGTTCATATTTTTTTTACACAAAGATAATATTATAAGAAGCCTCCACACGAAGTTTTAACTTGCGGAGGTTAATGGTTAACGAGAAAAAAAAAAATTACCAATAATTTGTCACTTTTCACCACAGAATACATACACTCTCAATGCTTTTGACATTCGATCGGTAGCGATCGCCGAGCGCTTTATAATATTATTTTAACAATTTCGACCTCTTAATCGATGTCAATACAAGAAAATGCGAAAGTTAGGTTAGAATATAAAAAAAATCATAACTCGAAAAGGGGGGGCGTCCGCAACTTTTCCTTCACGGGGGGGTTCTACACCACCCCCTCCCCCCTCCCGCCCCTTAAATCGTGGGATGACAATCCGAAGTCCTACCCTTTTTTTGGTACAGAACTCATGTGTGTCCGACTCGCACTTGGCCGGTTTTTATCGTTCAGTTGCTCATACTTAAAAACTTATTAAAAGGGGTTATTGTAAGTGAACCTCAAAAGATAGGCATATGCCGTTGACGACATTTTTTTGTAATTTTTAAAAGGGAACATTTTTGTAACACAAAATTTTCACGTAACTTTAACCATTTACGCGACATACGCAGTGGAAGCTCTCAAAAGAAAGAAATTTTCCCCGTTCTCGAAACATTATTTATGGCTGCTCCGCTCCTATTCGTATTAGCGTGATTTTATATCGCCATTAGCCATCCTCAATAAATGGACTATTAAACTGTAAAATAATTTTCGAAATGCAACCAGTAGTTTCTGGTTTCTGAGATCCTAGGACAAACAAACTCTTCAGTTTTATAATATTGTGAGCGAACCTTAAGAAACAGACAAATTAGGTTATCGTGAGCGACCCTTAAAGGATAGACATATGCTCCTGCGGACTTTTTTTTAGAACTTTTTAAGAGAAACAATATTATAATATATAATTTTTACGTATCTTTAACTATTTACGCAGCGTACGCCTTGGAAGCTCTCAGACGGTAAAAAATATTCCCCGTTTTCGAAACATTATTGATTGCTGCTTCGCCCCTATTCGTCTTAACGTGATGTTATATAGCCTATAGCCATCCTCAATAAATTTACTATCAAACTGTAAAAGAATTTTTGAAATCCAACCAGTAGTTCCTGAGATCCTAGCGTTCAACCAAACAAACAAACAAACTCTTCAGCTTTATAATATTAAGTATAGAAGTGGGTTGGTGATTAGTATAGATCGTGCCAATCGAATATAGGGTTGTTAGGGGTTGTGTCAGATAGGGGCATTGAGTTATTATTACTACATATAGAGAACGCATCCCGAAGTAAAATTTTGCACCAAGCGTTATGGTCCCCGGACCATAAGTCCATTAGTCTCTTGCGAGCACCCGGCACAACGTGACGACTTCATCAGTGAAAAGATTTGCGTAAAATGCCTTCGTGTGTTGTCCAATACTGTAAAAACCACTCAAGAAGTTAAAAAAAAAAGTCTTGGAAGTACTTTTCACTCGTAAGGATATAAGCTTTTCGATTTAACACGCATGATTTATTTAATTTATGTTTTTAATATCTAACCGCCATTTTTTACACTCGTAAAACAATTTAAAAAAAAATTAAGAATCTATAAGGGTTCCGTTTTTTGCCATTTGACTACAGAACCCTGAAAACCAAAAAGTGCTATATTATATGTTCAACCACCATGTAGCGCAGTATACACCTAGAAGGCTGAGGCGGGAGCAGAGCTCCCGCATTAGCCTTCGTGGTTTTTTTTTGTAACCACCTTAATTTTTTTTTATTATCTATCTATCTATCTACCTTCACGTCAAATTCCTTGAGGGGTAGGCAGAAAGAACCAAGCGCCACACGGCACGGTCCATACCAGTGGCGCAGATGATTATTTTTGAAAGGGAAGCCGAGAATTTAAAAAAAAATCGGTCTTTCCCTTTTCTTTTTTTTTTTACGTGAGGGGAAATCCTCATGGATGTTTTGCCGGACTCCTACCGACTAAAAAACCTCACGTAGCGCCCAACAGCCTATGGTTGTGAGCCCCGGGTAACCCCTCGGAATGACGTCCCAGGACATCGGTCTTGCCCTTAGTAGCAAATAAACCTAGTTTAGTCTTAGTAGATACTAGATATACCTGCCTCTACGTACATGTAATGTAATTGCGATCCATTAGGTCATACCCCGATGTTGCGACTTTGCCACCTCCACTTACCTATACACGACAATGTCTTACGTGCATGATAAGAGCAGATACAAAAAAAACCCACTAAATGCGAAGCGGACTCGCGCACCAATAAACTACAAAAATCACGTTTGTTGTACGAGAGCCCCCTAAAATTTCAATTTTATTTTAATGAAATCATTTATATTTTATGAAAATATACAGCTCAATGTTCTGTGATCATTTCAAGCGGCTTCTTGTTGCCGTTTTTAATATAAAAAATAAAATGGCAAAAAATTACGTTTGTTTTAAGAGAGACCCGCTTAAATATTATAATTTTTCTGTTGTTAGTATTTGTTATAGCGGCAACAGAAACACGAAATCTGTGAAAATGTCAGCTCTCTAGCTATCACCGTTTTCATAAGACACAGCCTCGTGACGCGTGACGGTCCGTCGCGTCGGTCTGTAAGTCACTGACGGACAGACAGACAGACGGACGGCTAAGTCTTAAGAATAAAAATAGAGTCCCGTTTTTTATCCACCATGGGTACGAACGGATATGGAACCCTAAAAATGTCAATAAATAGTTTTTTTTTTAAACTTTCTTATTTCCTCGCAATTTTCCCTGCCGATCTATCGTGGCAGGAAAAAAGGTTTATAAAAACACAGTCTGTTCTAATAAATTGTACTATGTTAAAAATAATTCTTGAGTAGTCATAAGGTTGTGGAGACTCTCAACACCGACTTCTATAATTTTGGCTGGCGCCATCTAGATTTAGCTATGGTAATTAAAATGCCTCAATATTATCAATGCAATGAATAGGCATCTCTAATGTTTTCAAGTAACAAAAGAAGATACTTATCCTCTCCTACTACTTACCACATCACCACACTACACTCCGTAAGCAATTTTTATTACTTGTAACTTATATTTTAATGTAATTTTTAATTATTCTAGTTTCATAAAATTATGAATATTATTTATTAGATACAATAAACAAACAAGCAGCCGGTGAGTTTCCTGCAAAAACTGCTTGGCGCCGCTGATGTCGTCAATAAGTCAAGTGACGTCTCTATCTCATAGTATACAAATGTACTCTGTGGTTGCAGTTCCTGCAGAGCACATGTGGAGAGAAATAAGCTATGTCGTTCTGGCTTTCACGCACGCTCCTAGCGCCGCCCTTTTCGCTAAGGAGAGCGTGGTGCGTTAAATTTATGGAACGCGAGTCATGTACTGTGGTAGTATGAGTCTGTAAGCCGGATTATTTTCGCACTCTTGTTCGATCAAACGGTGTGGTTTACGAATATTCATCATTCATTCATCAATTAATTTGGAGTAGGTGTCTGATATATTTTTAATGTTTTTGGTATATTTAATTAAACTTCGTATATTTGAGTGTATTTATAATCTAAGTAAAATGAATATTTGAGATTAATTTAGGAGTATAATTAAAAATTGATATACGTTGCTGTCAGTTCTGAAAAGGGAAGCCAGATCGGCTTGTACGGAGCCTTCGCTCCTGGTCCATACACACCTCACTTGCTTCTTCAACTTTCATTTTTCTTTTCATGCATGCACGTAGGTTCCTTCTGCTCTTGACACCACCATCAACTATTACACGATTAATTTGGTCGTGATACGACACATCGTGGCCTTCCCCGACTCCTACGTCCATCCACTTTCGCGTTGTATATCTGTTTTGTCATTCTTTCATCACCCATTCGCTCCATATGCCCGAACCATCGTAGCATGCCCTAACTTACTTTAACACCGACACTCTATTCCAGACCAACTCTCTTTCTTATTCTTTTTATTCTCTTTTTTCATTCCGAACGCGATCTGCGAGCGTTACTTCGCAGATTTTGCGTAGCGCGCGCATCTCAACCGCGTTTATTCTACTTTCATGCGTTTCCTGCCATACCCAACTCTCGCTTCCATACATTAGCGTAGGTATCAGCACCGCACTGTGTACTGTGCACCCGCACATATGCCGTACATCCCACATATGTAGACTGCACGGCCCGAAGCAGCGCACCATCAATCCCATATCCTGGCAATATATCCCAGAGATCCTTCCGTACAACTCTGTCAAATGCTTTCTCCATGTCCACAAAACCGCAGAAAACCTTCCGGCCTACAGGCAGCTGCTTCTATACAATGTTGCGGAGCGAGAAAACTTGGTCCATACATTCCCTTACATTTCGGAAACCACCCTGCGCCTCCCACAGTAATCCGTCAGATTCCACCCTCATTCTTCTTTCAATAATTTTGCCATACACTTTAGCGCCTATACTGATCAAACTGATGGCCCTATAGTTGGCGCACTCCATACGTGAGCCCTTGCCTTTATACAAGGGCACGATGATAGCACGCCTCCAGTCCATTGGGACCCTTCCAGTCTTCCAGCATAGATTGTTCAATGACCAGAAGGCGTCCCGGACGCACGGACCACTTAATTTGATCATTTCAGCAGATATCCTATCAATTCCCGCAGACTTTCCATTTTTCAAGCTTCGTATCGCCCATTCAATCTCTTCCAAAGTAATATCTCCGCTTGATGCTTGCACCGCAAGATCAGTCACCGACTCCCTCGCAGTGCCCGCATCCGGGAGATATCATACATTTCTCCAAAGTACTCATTCCACCGCTCTAACACCTTGAATGGGTCCGCAAGAATGTCCCCAGCTTTACTCTTTATCTTATCTATTCTGGAAACTGTCGAACAGCTCCGATACTTCTTGACCTCCCTCCAAAAGAGTTTGGTATTTGTCTCGAAGTTCTTAGTCAGTTTCTTTTCCGCAATCAAATTTATTCTTTCACGCTTCTCTTTCACTAAAGCTTTGGCTTCATTCTTGCAAAGGCGGTAAATTTCTTTCTTGTCTTTCATACTGTCATTCAGTTGCAAAGATAAGACATAATCCAACCACGCTTTCTTCTTTCTTGCTACGTAAGATTGAACCTCTGCATCCCACCTGGCATCACCTTTCCAATGTGCATGCCTCTTTGCACTCCCACATGCTTCTTTTGCACTATCCACTATACTTTCTTTCATAATATTCCAGCATTCATCCACATCTAAGTCGGAAAGGCTCGCGTTTGCAACCCTTTCATTGACTAAGCCTACATACATACTCCTTACGCTTTCATCTTCCAGTTTTTTACTCTTTATCCTTTCAAAGTCTCCGAGAGGGACACGCACTCGCCAGTGCCTCCACTTCTTGAAAAGACCAACAAACCGGCTTACCACCAGTTAGTGGTCAGTTTCAAGAGTGGGGCCTCTGTAGGCTCTTGTATCCCTTATAGCCTCTCGGAGACGACTGTCTATCAAAGTCAAATCAATCACTTTTATTTTCTCCTTCCGTCTCCATGTTTACGTGTGGATATCTTTGTGACGGAATAAACTGTTCGCCACAAGGAGGTCTCGTTCCAAGCATTCGTCTAAGATTGACTTACCAGCCAGGTGACCAGGGTGTAAGGGGCCCCACCACCACCTAATTTTGGGGGCCCAAGCGACCTCACCTGCACGTGGTGCACCTGCCGAAAAAACTAACGAGGCTCCGCGATTTTCAGGTACCCCCATGGTGGCCTAGGCTCCCATGTGGGTGCCAGGTGGTACAAAGTGTTGGTCCGGGGGGGTACCACCGTGCAGCTGTGAAAAGCCCCCCAAGTAACCCAGCCTCGGTTGGGTTGCGTTCGGGGTTCAGCAGCTGCACAGCCGGCCATAGTACAGGGGCCCAACTGGGACTAACCACCCTGGGAGGCTGCCCCACCAGGCCGCGCATAATCCCGATGTGGTTCGTCGTGCCGGATGGTGACCGGACCGGGACCCGGTGACCACACTCGGGGGGGTACGGGGGCCCTTCCGTCCGGCGGGTCGGCCTCAGTCTCACCACACGGTCATAGATGAAGCTAGCCCCTACGCCTTGTCACTCACTGCTGTAGCAAATGTCGCTCTGTCTTCACGTCTTCCCTCCAATTCCCAAATATGGCAGCGCACAACAGAGAAAGAAGTGTCACAGCGGCCGCTGCAACCAGTCCCGGAAACGTTCCGTTTGAGGTGGAGTTCGCTAACATCCGCGGACTCCATGCCAACCTCAACGTCGTCCATCACCATCTGGAGACGGCACGGCCAGCTGTGATGGTGATGTTCCTAACGGAGACGCAAATACTCCGCCCTGCCGATCAGTCGTACCTTAGTTACCCCGGCTATATCATCGAGGAGCTATTTCGAGAAAAAGCTGGGGTGTGCGCGTTTGTTAGGGCGGATGTTTGCTGTCGCCGGCTGCGCTGCCTTGAGGACCCTTCCCTCTCCGTCCTTTGGCTGCACGTAGATCACGGCTCCATGAGTCAGATCTACGTGTGTGTCTATCGATCCCACTCAGGGACAGCTGAGATAACAAGGCTGTTTCAGCACCTCAGCGAGGGGGCTGACGACGCGCAGGTGCGGTTCCCGAACGCTGAATTGGTTTTTCTGGGGGACTTCAACGGTCACCACACTGAGTGGCTGGGGTCCCGCGTGACCGATCCAGCGGGACGGGCCGCCCACGCGTTTGCTCTCTCACATGGTCTGACCCAAGTGGTGCGCGGGATTACGCGCATACCGGACAGGTCAGACCATGAACCCTCCCTGCTGGACTTACTGCTGACGAGTCACCCAGCACAGTACAGTGTGTCGGTTAGCGCCCCACTGGGTACATCCGACCACTGTGTTGTGCGTGCCAGCCTGCAGGTGTCATCTCCTGCAAGGGCAGTAGAGGTGACGTGGTGACTGTGGCACTACTCGTCAGCAGACTGGGACGGACTACGAGAATACTTTGCAGCCGTCCCGTGGAGTCAGCGCTGCTTTGCAGGGAGGGCTTCATCGGAAAGCGCCTCTGCGGTTGCTGGTGAGATAGCTTTAGGTATGGAATACTATATTCCATACACTGATGTTGCCAGCATCCGCAAAGCCCGCCCCTGGTTCGGGCGTGAGTGCGCCGTAGCTGTTCAACAAAAACAGACGGCTTACCGCGCCTGGATCAGGGCTCGGGCTGTGCGCGACCCGAATGTGGCCCAACTCAAGGCAGCGTACAACAGAGCCACTAGGTCCAGTAAGAGGGCCTTCAAGAGAGCGGACGCCCAGCGCGTCACGCGGCTTGGTCAGGAGCTCACGTCTCATCCGACGGGCAGCCGTGTATACTGGCAACTGGCCAAAGCCGTGCAGGCCAACTTTTGCAAGCCCTCGCTGCCGCCGCTACGCTATCCTGACGGATCACTGGCTCACAAGGCCCAAGAGAAAGCGGAAATGCTGGCCAATCTCTTTGCGGCTAATTCCCGGGTTGATGACTGTGGCAAGCAACCTCCCACTATCGCCAACTGTGGAACCACGATGCCGCATATTAAAATCCGGCAGTGCGATGTGCGAGCGGTGCTACAGTCACTCGACACGCGGAAAGCCAGTGGTCCTGATGGCATTCCGGCAGTGGTGCTGAAGAATTGTGCAGCTGAATTATTTCCAACGCTAACACGCCTGTATCGCCTTTCCTATTCCTCGGGAGAAGTGCCGGAGGCTTGGAAGGAGGCGAACGTCCAGCCGATCCCCAAGAAAGGGGATCGGTCGGATCCGGCCAACTATCGACCCATAGCCGTAACCACCGTCATCTGCAAGGTGTTCGAGCTAATCATCAACAAACAGCTCATGCGCTATCTGGAGGATCACTCGTTAATTAACGATCGCCAATATGGCTTTAGGCCGAAACGATCAACGGGTGACCTCCTCGCGTACCTAACGCACACCTGGGGTGAGGCTATGGAGAGGCACGGCGAATCTCTGGCTATTGGCCTAGACATCGCTAAAGCCTTTGATAGGGTATGGCATGCGTCGCTTCTTTCGAAGCTGCCGGCATATGGTTTATCGCCTCAGTTATGCCGCTGGTTGGCCAGCTTCCTGCACGGGCGACGTATACGGGTCCTCTGTGATGGTCAGGCTTCCTGCTTTTTGCAGGTAAATGCCGGGGTACCACAGGGATCGGTATTGTCCCCAACTCTCTTTCTTCTGCGTATCAATGACATGCTGTCCCTTGGGTGCATTCATTGTTATGCGGATGACAGTACTCTGCATGGGAGCTATTCTGGCCGCCCAGCGGAGGGGCGTTGTGACGTGGACGAAAAGAGACGGCAACTCGTGGCGGATCTCGACCGGGACCTGGGTCGCATTGCCCAATGGGGTTCAGACAACCTGGTCGAGTTCAATGCCAGAAAAACGCAGGCGTGTGCGTTTACAGCTAAGAAGTCCCCATTCCTACCCCTACCCTCTCTTCAGAACATTACGGTTCCACTAAAGGACAACCTGGAGATTCTCGGTATAGACGTCCGGCGTGAGCTCAATCACAAAAACTACATAGAGAGTTGAATTGGGCTGGCCTCGCGGAAACTTGGAGTCCTAAATAAGGTGAGACGGTACTTCACGCCACATCAGAGATGTTTGCTGTACAAGACGCAGATTCGTCCCTGCGTCGAGTACTGTTCTCACCTCTGGGATGACTCCGCGAGGTACTTGTTGGACGCACTTGACGCTATGCAGAGACGTGCTGTCCGAATAATTGGTTGTCCTGAGGTGACGGGAGGCCTCGAACCGTTGGCGCAGCGAAGAACCGTAGCGTCCTTGGCTGCCTTCTACCGAATGTATCACGGCGAATGTTCTGAAGAGCTCTTCAATCTGATCCCACCATCACCTTTCCGATCCCGAACAACGCGTGCCGGGCAGAGATGCCACTCATACACAGTGGAGAGAATCTTCGCCAGAACCGAGCGTTTCAAAAGATCGTTCCTCTGTCGAACTATAAAAACTTGGAACGACCTGCCCGCACACGTGTTTCCCTCATCTTACAACCCCGGGTTCTTTAAGAGGAGCGTGAAGAGGCACATCACAGGGCCGCCAACTTGAGGACCGCTGTAAGAAGTGGCCCCCAATCGCAAGATGCGCCACGGCTATCCATCGTGGCGACGTCAATTTGGCGAGCTGAATATAAAAAAAAAGCATCATTCACTCTCTTATCTCCATACGGACCAAGGACAGCATCGAAACCATCTCGCTTGGTCCCCCCACCCATCCATTCAAATCGCCACACATGACCAACTTTTCATTCCCGTCAGCCAAATGGAGGACGTCCCTAACAGATTCCCAAAACTCCGCGAGTACTTGGGGATCAGCCGAGCTGACGGGAGCATAGGCTGTGACCAAAAAAAACTCTCGTGATCCCTAGCTTTATACGTACCCACTGGAGTCTTGGGCCTGCTAATCCATAATCTTTCACTCCCGAGGCCAAACGGGAGGAGAGCAAGACACCCACTCCCTTACTGGCATGCTCCTCTTGGTCCACTCTGGACCACAAAGCCATTATTCCGCCAGGAAGGTCAGCGATGCCGCTCCCCTTCCGCTTAGTCTCTGTGACACTTAATACATCCAGGCATCGCTCATTCATTACATCTATCAATTCATTCATCTTATCTTCCACACGACCACTCACATTCCACGTGCCTATCCGGCTCTCGGCTCTTCTCATCCCGCCAGCCTTGGCGCTGCGTGAAGGGTGGCGGCCCCCTTCGCCGCGTGCGCATGCATTCGTACCGACAAGGGGGCATACCGGTACGCGTCGCCTCGGGGGGACGCCCTAGCCCTGTCGGCACTCATGGGTAGTGATTTGTTTCGCGTTTTCGCTTTCGCCGCTACTTACGGGGAGGGCCCGAGCATAGGTACCGCTCTTCGGGAAGGCTCACTACATCCCCCCCAGGCAAACTAAAATTATCTGCAGTTCCCAACGGACCCTGTGAGGGGAGAGATACTCGGGGTACTCGGGGTCCGTTGGTTATAAATCGCATCTAGTCCTGGCCCCACTTTGGTTGATTATGGTTGGGGAGTAGGCACATGGTGGGGGAGGGGTCTAGGTAAATATGGGCCAAGGGAGTAGGAATAAGAAACTTACTTAGTCCGTGTTAGTTACATCAAAAATATACTTTTAGGTTATGAAAATGTTCATAACTTAAAAACTAAGCGTTTCCGCGGGGGGAGGGGGGGGACTCCTCTCCCTCCCCCTCTACCCCACCTTAATTCGATTGGCACGATTCTAATGCAACCCCCATCAAACTAAGACAAATTGGAAATACATGCATAATATAGTCACTTTATCCCCAAAGGGATAAGCAGAAGCATAGTGTACGCCCACATTTCACCTTATAGTTTTATGTCCTTCGTAATATTGGTGGTGAGCCTATTGTTGTGCTGAAATGGACAGGTAGGTCGTGACGACCCGCAGTAGAAATTTTTCAAGCCGCCCGGCGCCCATTTTCATTTCTAGTTTTCCTTCTCTACGCAATGGCTTCTTTTGCGAAATTGTTCCCTTAGTCGCCTCTTCGACACCTTCGGGATGAATTGGAATGAAGTTGGAGCAGAGCAGAAATTCAAAAGGGTTAGAAAACGGGGAAAATTATTCCTTTTGAGAGCTGGCTTTGCTTTGCTTGGCTTGGTAAATGGTTAAAGTAACGAAAAAATTGTGTAAGTACTTATTACAAAATTGTTCTAAAAAGTCCTAAAAATGTCCGCAATAACCTTTTAGAAATTTAGAATGACCTAATTATGAATTAGGCAAGTAACTTGTTCTAAAATAAAGAATATTAGCGAAGTGACGCTGACGTGAGTTAACGCGACAGGAGTAAATGCGACGGGAAACCTGAACTTAAAACATTAATACCAAACCTTTCTTTTTCTCTTTTGTGACGTAAATGAAGTTGCTCGGGTCAGCTAGTTATAAGTGTCGAATGGGGATCGGCCACTACTATACGTGGGCACAATTTAGTAGTTTCTTTACTATACCAATCCCTCCGAGTGCACGTTTTCTCTCGTTGGACAGATAACTACCGGTGAATCGGTCGAGCGGCAGCGGTGACGCGGCGAAGAGGCGGGGGATGGTGCGATGGCCTCGCGGCGCGTGACGCGCAAGTGGGAGGTGTTCGCGGGCCGCAACCGCTTCTGGTGCGACGGGCGGCTCATGACGGCGCCGCACCCCGGCGTGTTCGCGCTCACGCTGGCGCTCATCTGCGGCACGTGCGCGCTGCACTTCGCCTTCGACTGCCCCTTCCTGGCGGCGCAGCTGTCGGCCGCCGTGCCGGCCGTGGGCGGCGCGCTGTTCCTGCTCACGCTGTCGGCGCTGCTGCGCACGGCGCTGTCCGACCCCGGCATCATCCCGCGCGCCGCGGCGGCCGAGGCGGCGCTGGAGGCGGGCGAGGCGCTGGGCCCGGGCGGCGCGGGCGCGGGCCGGCCGCCGCCGCGCGCGCGCGAGGTGCTGGTGCGCGGCCGCCCCGTCAAGCTCAAGTACTGCTTCACGTGCAAGATGTTCCGGCCGCCGCGCGCCTCGCACTGCTCGCTGTGCGACAACTGCGTGGAGCGCTTCGACCACCACTGCCCGTGGGTGGGCAACTGCGTGGGCAAGCGCAACTACCGCTACTTCTACACGTTCGTGGTGTCGCTGTCGTTCCTGTGCGTGTTCGTGTTCGCGTGCGCCGTGACGCACCTGGCGCTGGAGGCGCGGCGCGCGGGGCTGGGCGGCGCGCTGCGCGCCTCGCCCGCGTCCGCCGTGGTGGCGGCCGTGTGCTTCCTGTCCGTGTGGTCGGTGCTGGGGCTGGCCGGCTTCCACACCTACCTGGCGTCCACGGACCAGACCACCAACGAGGACATCAAGGGCGCCTTCTCGACGCGCCGCGGCGTGCCCAGCGCCAACCCCTACTCGCGCGGCCACGCCTGCGCCAACTGCTGGCACGTGCTGTGCGGCCCGCTGGCGCCCAGCCTTATCGACCGGTGAGTGCGACACTGCACACTGCACACTACACACTACACACCGCTCACTGCGCCAACTGCTGGCACGTGCTGTGCGGCCCGCTGGCGCCCAGCCTCATCGACCGGTGAGTGCGACACTGCACACTGCACACTACACACCGCTCACTGCGCCAACTGCTGGCACGTGCTGTGCGGCCCGCTGGCGCCCAGCCTCATCGACCGGTGAGTGCGACACTGCACACTGCACACTGCACACTACACACCGCTCACTGCGCCAACTGCTGGCACGTGCTGTGCGGCCCGCTGGCGCCCAGCCTCATCGACCGGTGAGTGCGACACTGCACACTGCACACTACACACCGCTCACTGCGCCAACTGCTGGCACGTGCTGTGCGGCCCGCTGGCGCCCAGCCTCATCGACCGGTGAGTGCGACACTGCACACTGCACACTGCACACTACACACCGCTCACTGCGCCAACTGCTGGCACGTGCTGTGCGGCCCGCTGGCGCCCAGCCTCATCGACCGGTGAGTGCGACACTGCACACTGCACACTGCACACTACACACCGCTCACTGCGCCAACTGCTGGCACGTGCTGTGCGGCCCGCTGGCGCCCAGCCTCATCGACCGGTGAGTGCGACACTGCACACTGCACACTACACACCTCACACTGCTCGCCGACTACACCTCACCGTTCACCGGCTACAACTCACCGCTCACTGAGGTGTCGGCGCGTCGAACGTGTTATGGGGTGCAGAAATACCACGGATATTAATAATACTTATATCGTACATTAGTGTAACTAGTGAGCTAACAACGGAGAGTGCGAGTTGTCCTGTCTCACACGCGGCGTGTTGTCCCCAGGCGCGGCGTGTTCGCGGCGGACGCGCGCGACGAGCTGCCGGCCGCGGGGGCGGGCGCGGGGGCGGTGGTGGCGCCCCCCGCCCCCGCGCCCCCGCCTGCGCCCCCCGTGCACGTGTACACCAACCGCTCGCTGGAGCTGGAGGCGCTGCCCGGGGGGGGCGCGGGGGTGGCGCTGAGCGCGTCGCGGCTGCGGCTGCTGCACGACACCACCATGATCGACGCCGCGCTCGACCTGGACGAGCCCGAGCCGCCGCGCCACCTGCCGCCCCTGCCCCTCCCCCACCCCCTGCCCACGCTCGCCGCCCACTGACGTCCCCCTCCCCGCCACGACACTGTACATACTAACGTTAATAAATAGCTGTATTGTAGACTCGCTGCCGTCTCTCATTTGTGTGCACCGCACCCGTCCACCCGCCTGCTGTACCCCCTCCTGCCGCCTGTCTGTTCGCGATAAACTCTAAAACGACGGCATCGACTCTCATCAAGTTTTCACCGACGAAAGGAGTGGCTTCCGGGGAAGGTTTTAGCGTATAATTCGACAAGTTTTTGTATACGTCGGCTGAAACGTAGTGAAGCAGGGGGCGACACCACGAAAGCGTCTAGAACTTACGACTAAAAGTGGAACGGCCTGAGTGGTGCCGGGACAACCTTGAATGTTTCTGTGTCACTGTATCGGCAGCATCGATAGGTGCTGCGAGGGATCTTCGCATAGTGGTTGTGTATATACCCCCTAATTCGCTGCTCCCGCTTTTTTTTTCAGAGGATGTTATGCCGGACTCTTACCGACTAAAAAACCTCACGTAACGCCTAACAGCCTGTGGTTGGGAGTCGCGGGTAAGCCCTCGGAAGGATGTCCCGGGACTCACAACAGACTTACGGCCGCCACTGCGGCCTCGCCCAGGAGGTGGTTCGGGTGCTATCCCGCGTCTATGGGGGGTTTCGGGTGTGATCCCGCTCCAAAGGGGGGGCGTGCGTGAGTTGCTCACGTCACGCTGCCGTCATGGGCCTGCTTCTGTAAGGACGGTGAGCCGCCCTCTCACCGTCCTCAGGCCCCCGGTCATGGAGGCCGATAGTCCTCGGCGAAGACACGTCGGCGGCGCCCAGGCCGCCGACTGCGGAACTCGGGTGGGAGAGTTCTCTCCCGTACCCGTCCCGCCGCCTCCTTCACGAGCATGACCTGCTCGCAGAAGGAGGCGGCGCAGTCCCACTTACTCCCGCTGGAGAGCATGGCTCGCACCATAGTCTCGAGCGAGAGAGTGTCCACGTCCAAAACCACTACGAGGACCTGACCACGCCGTGCACTCCACCAGCGTGTGGAGCGCCGTGTCATCGCTGCGGTCCTCGCAGTGCTGACACTCGGCCGTGGTTTCCCGGTGTTTTCGCCACTGATACCTACCGAAGCTCCCGTGCCCGGCAAGCATCTGTGTCAACCGGTAGGAGAGAGGATCGTGTCTCCTCTCCAGCCACTCGTCCATGACCGGTCTGACGGTCGCGATTGTGGCGAATCCTCCCTTTGGTTGCTCAAGTCGTACCTTCCATATCTCCACGGTTTCCTGGTAGAGTAGGGACCGCTGGGCCTCGATTTCTCGATAAGCGGGCCTTTGGTCCCACTCCAGCGCCTCTTTGCGCCATCTGAACAGTGACGCAAGGGCTCTCGCTTCCAGGTCCCATGGAGGGGTCCCGGCTAGGAGACATGCCGCCTCACCGGAGATCGTGCGGTATCCCCTTATTACCCTGATGGCCATCGCTCTCTGCGGGCTCAGCAATCTAGCCACATTGCTGGCCGTCAGGGTTTCCGCCCATACAGGAGCTCCGTATAGAGCCATGCTTCGCACGATCCCCAGGTACAGTCTCCTGTAGGGAGCGTTGGGTCCCCTGATGTTGGGCATCAGCCGCGCCAGTGCGGCTGATGCTCCCCTCAGTTTTGGAACCAAACTTCGGAAGTGATGTTCGCTGCTCCCGCTACGGGTGAATTTGTTTCTTGACCTCCTCACGACAATTAGACCACGTACCCTGATGATCATTTCATTATTATAGGCGATTTCAATCTTCCTTGTTTAACTTGGGTTTCAAATAAACCAGTAAAATTTATAAAAAAGCCCCGTTGAAATCCAGAATGCCGCGAGGGAACTTGCTGATGGATGTACCTTTATGTGTACATGGGCAGTGGTAATCTCCTGGACTTAGTATTTTCAAATTTTGCTCTTACAATACAGAAGTCATCGACTGGTTTGGTCGCGGAGGATGGTGCTGATCCGAGTTTGATAGTCGTTGCCTCTGATATTTTAATTCCATCACTTGCGTCGCCATATAGGGTAAAATATCAATTCAGGCGAGCTGATTTCGAAATTATAAAAAAAGCACTACGTCAACAGGACTGGTCATTTATTGGAACGTGGAAACTGCTGTTGAGAAACTGTACGACATTCTATACAGTCTCATAGAGGCTCACGTTCCTCGTGTAACTTGCCGCGATACCAGAACTCGTCCAGTTTGGTACAGTAATGGCCTTGAGAAAACTTATTAACGAAAAGTCAAAAAAGCATAGAGACTGGAAGACACACAAAAACCCTACTGAGGAGTAGTGCGGGGGGTGATTGTCATCCTGTAGCACGTACGTTCCCTGTTTTGTTCTGGGTATTCCTTCTGGCTATCTGTACCAACAGCATTTTGGGTAATCCATATTTTCTTGCGCTTTTTTATTTAGTCGATTTCATCCCTTGGCTCGTTATATGATAACCAAGAACATGTAAATAATTTTTGACCAATTTGCGCTTGTTTCAACTATTTTTGATTCCCGTTTCGTATGCTTCTTTGCATTTCACATGCTTAATTATTCTTCTTTGCTTCTGGATTCTAACAAGATCTCGTCCACAAACTAAATATAAAGTTCCAAATCTGTTTTCGTCGTTATTCGCTATAAATATCAACAATTGTTCCGTTGGCCGCTTAAGAGTTTCAATTCACTTGCCTTCTTGTTGCCATTTCTAGGCTTTTTAATCCTGGCATATTTGCCCATATTTGACCAAAATTCAATAACCACTTTTTCAGTCGGTTATGACAAGGCGTGAAGGGTCATATATTTCTGAGATCCATCTCAATTAGAGCTGGTTTTCGGTTTCCAGCTGCTCCAGATCATTTTTCCAGGAACAAGGCTTGCGGTTTTTATTCAACTTGCTTTTATATTGGCGATTATAATAACATATTCTTGACGAGTAATAATTGTGCGAACTTGACCTAGACCGCTTGAAAATGCTGACGCTGAAATTCTTTCTTGAGCTACGTTTGTAGCTATCGCGTCGACTCAACATTTTTGTTACGTAATTCATGTTTACATCACAATATGACAGCTGATTGTGGCTTTCCAATAAATCGTATAATTTCTTGAATTTTATCGTAATTCCTTTTTTTTTTGCTAGTTTCTGTTACAATCTTCTTGATAAGCAGCTGATGTCGGCAAATGTCTTGCATTTTTTTCGCAGATCACTTTCTTCCTTATTTGCGTAAAAGTACGGTGTCTTCGTCTGCTATGAATCGCCAGTGCCAGATCCTGTTGTTCCATTGCGTTAGAATGGAACTAAATTGCGCTGGTCCCGTAGGGACTCTATGCCGCTGATCCCATGGAGTAGGAATTCAATGCTGCTATTCCTCAGTGAGCCGGGCTGAGTGCAGTTCTGCGGTGCGCGATGAGCAACCCTCATTGTCGGGGTATTTTCTTCGTAGTGTGGCTTACTGCTGCGTAGACGGGAGAGACGTTCGCTCTACTTACATTTACCGTAGTTACAGTTTGCTGTGCCTATACACTGTTGTGGCCGACGGGTAACCAGGCTGAAGCGATTGCTACTAGCTCGTGGTATCCTTGATGAGGCCGGAGATGCTGGCTGGCTGGCTGAGACGTTATTTACAATTCGTACTGGACTGCTGTGAAGATTGCGATGCTGCTGCTGATTGGTTTCGGGAAGCTTGAACGTTGTTTCCATTGACGTCGATTTGTTTCTTCATACTTCGTAGCAGTATTTTTTCAACGCCGGGTTCTTGTTACATCCTCGGTTTCTTCATCATCGGGTTCTTGTTACATCCTCGGTTTTTTCATCGTCGGTTTCTTGTTACATCCTCTGTTTTTTCATCGTCGGGTTTTTTTTTTCATCGTCGGGGTCACCATTTTATAGCGTGTTCGTAGGGAGAGACAGAAGTTGTGTGCACACTTTATTTACTGATAATTACTGACTATTTACAGATCACTATTAATTATATTACGCACTACATTATGACGTACTAAGTTAGCGGCATAGCCGCCACAGATTCTACATAGCTACAGCGTTCCTAGGTAGTTGGATACAGACGTATGAATGGAATGATTAATCTAGAATACTAAAGATTATATACATCAAACTGAGGAGTAGTGCGGGGGGTGATTGACATCCTGTAGCACGTACATGAAGATGCGATTATTGCTAAATTGACAAATTCAAATATTTAGATAATTAATTATAATATTATGGCACAGGACGTGACTCGCGTAATCACATAAGAATTTCCTACTATCAGTCACGTCCATGCAGTCTCCATAAACCCCGTAGATTACTTTGAGTTTTCTGAATGTCATGCATAACCGCATTTACCTCCAAATATCTTCCTCTATTCCACTAAATCAGCATGGTTTTATACTAAAGCGCTCAACGACAACCAACTTAAGTGTTTTCATTGAAGAAATAGCTCATGGTATGGACGGTGGCTCGCATGTAGATGCGGTGTACACCGATTTTGAGAAGGCATTCGATCGTGTGGATCACCTCATACTCCTTCGAAAGCTTTTTGATCTCGGAATACGTGGGAATCTTCTTAGGTGGATGGATTCGTACTTACGCAACCGTTCCCAAGCAGTTGTGATAGGCGGATTGTGTTCGGATTTTGCGATTGTATCATCTGGTGTGCCGCAGGGCTCAATATTGGGTCCGCTGCTGTTTGTGGCTTACTTATATTATATAGAGAAGTGCTTCTTGTATTCGAAATATCTTATGTACGCCGATGATGCAAAAATGTTTATGAGAATTAGAAACATTGATGACTGTAATAAATTTCAATCAGATTAAGCTCTTATTGCATTGCCAATCGTATAACAATGAATGCAACTAAATGTCACTTTATCTCATTTACAAGAAAAATATGTCCCGTAAAGTTTACGTATAATATCAACAATGTTAACATAGGTCAGCTTGAGTCGGTTAAGGATTTAGGTGTGATTATGGATCTACTTATAGATCTTTTTAGCGCATGCCTCGAAAAAGGCCAGTTTCCCAAGGTCTGGAAGACAGGGAAACTGGTCTTGATCCGAAAGGCGGGGCGGCCGGCAAACTCCCCATCAGGGTACCGGCCGATCGTGTTGCTCGACGAGGTGTGCAAGCTCTTTGAGCGTATTATTGCACAACGCCTCGTCGGGCACCTCACACGCGTGGGGCCTGATCTGGCGGATAGCCGGTTTGGCTTCCGTCAGGGACGCTCCACCGTGGACGCGATCATGCGCATTAAAGGCCTGACAGAGGAAGCAGTCTCGCGGGGTGAGGTGGTGGTGGCGGTGTCTCTTGACATCGCCAACGCCTTCAACACCTTGCCCTGGGGCTGCGTTAGGGAGGCACTTATCTACCATGGAGTGCCACCCTACCTCCGTCGAATTGTCGGGGCCTATCTCTCCGAGAGGGCCATAACTTACCCGAGCTGGCTAGGGCCGGGTCGGCGAGATGTGTCGTGCGGTGTTCCACAGGGATCGGTATTAGGGCCGCTCCTGTGGAACATTGGTTACGACTGGGTGCTGCGTGGTCCGTTGCTCCGAGGGGTCGGCGTAACTTGTTACGCTGACGACACCCTCGTTACGGTGCGGGGAGCAACGCACCGTGATGCAGCACTAAAGGCCACGGCCGGGGTTGCTCAAGTCGTGGGTCGAATTCGGCGGCTGGGTCTCGAGGTCGCCCTTCAGAAATCCGAGGCTCTGTGCTTCCACGGACCTCGGAAGGGGCCACCTGCGGGATCCAGCCTGTGCGTAGGGGGCGTCAGCATCGGCATCGAGCCCTCGATGAAGTATCTGGGGCTCGTACTCGATGGCCGGTGGAACTTCGGACATCACTTCCGAAGTTTGGTCCCAAAACTGAGGCCCCCCTCAGTTTTGGGACCAAACTTCGCACTAGCGCGGCTGATGCCCAACATCAGGGGACCCAACGCTCCCTACAGGAGACTATACCTGGGGATCGTGCGAAGTATGGCCCTATACGGGGCCCCCGTATGGGCGGAGACCCTGTCGGCCAGTAATGTGGCCAGACTGCTGAGTCCGCAGAGGACGATGGCCATCAGGGTGATAAGGGGATACCGCACGATTTCCGTTGAGGCGGCATGTCTCCTAGCCGGGACCCCTCCATGGGACCTGGAAGCGAGAGTCCTTGCGTCACTGTTAAGATGGCGCAAGGAGGCACTGGATCGGGGCCAAAGGCCTGCGCCTCGAGAAATCGAGGCCCAGCGGACCTTGCTCCACCAGGAAACCGTGGAGACATGGAAGTTTTGGTTGCTCAAGTCGCACACTTGAGCAACCAAAGGGGGGATTCGCCACAATCGCGGCCGTCAGACCGGTCATGGACGAGTGGCTGGAGAGGAGACACGGTGCTCTCTCCTACCGGCTGTCACAGATACTAACCGGGCGCGGTAGCTTCGGTAGGTATCTGTGGCGAAGACACCGGGAAACCACGGCCGAGTGTCAGCACTGCGAGGACCGCAGCGATGACACAGCGCTCCATACGCTGGTGGAGTGCACTGCGTGGGCGCAACAGCGCCAGGTCCTCGTAGTGGGTCTGGACGTGGACACTCTCTCGCTCGAGACCATGGTGCGAGCCATGCTCTCCAGCGGGAGTAAGTGGGACTGCGCCGCCTCTTTCTGCGAGCAGGTCATGCTCGTGAAAGAGGCGGCGGGGTGGGTACGGGAGAGAACTCTTCCCCCCGAGTTCCGCAGTCGGCGGCCTGGATGCCGCCGACGTGTCTTCGCCGAGGACTATCGGCCTCCATGACCGGGGGTCTGAGGACGGTGAGAGAGTCGCTCACCGTCCTTACAGAAGCAGGCCCATGACGGCAGCGTGACGTGAGGAACTCTCGCACGACCCCCCTTAGAAGCGGGATCTCACCCGAAACCCACCCCCAAAGACGCGGATTAGCACCCGAACCACCCCGTGGGCGAGGCTGCAGAGGCGGCTGTAGGTCTGTTGGGAGTCCTGGGACATCCTTCCGAGGGCTTACCCGGGGCTCACAACCATAGGCTGTTGGGCGTTGCGTGAGGTTTTTTAGTCGGTAGGAGTCCGGCATAACATCCATGAGGATTTTCCCTCACGTAAAAAAAAAGGTATGATTATGGATGAGAAAGTAACTTTTTCGGAACATTTTGAATATATAGTGAATGAGGCATTTAAAAATCTAGGCTTTGTACTGCGAGTCAGTCGTCAGTTCACTGATGTCAACTGTTTAAAGGTTTTGTACTTTTCATACGTCCGAAGTGTTCTCTAGTCCGTTAATCCACCCATGAAAATCCACCCCTTGGGTGGAATTCCGGAATTATATATTATTAATCAAAATAGTCCGATTATCCACCCACGAAAATCCACCCAAGGGGTGGATTTCCGGAATGATAATTATATTGTTAATCCAATTAGTCCGTTAATCCACACATGAATTGGGTGGATTTCGAAGATGGACAAAACACATGGAGATCAACAAAACAAATGAATAAAAAAAAATCAAATGAAGATCGTTAAAACAAATGACGGTTGGATAAACAAATGACGATCGAGAAAACAAATGAAGATCGGCAAAACAAATGAAGATCGTCAAAACAAATGACGGTCGAATAAACAAATGACGATCGAAAAAACAAATGAAGATCGTCAAAACAAATGACGGTCGAATAAACAAATGACAGTCGGATAAACAAATGAAGATCGACAAAGTAAATGACTGTCGAATAAACAAATGACGATCAAAAAAACAAATGAAGATCGACAAAACAAATGATGGTCAGATAAACAAATGAAGATTGACAAAACAAATGAAGATCGAAAAACAAATGAAAACCGATAAAAATATGCAACTTAATAAAACAAAAGACCTAAGTATGAGCTTTGAGTTTTGGGTTTTGAGTTCTGAGTTCTGACTTTTGAGCTTTCAGTCTTGTTGATTTTTGAGGGTCAAAAATTACTTGCAGCCAGTCAAAAAATACTTTTGTAATCTAGATGCTTGTGCCATTCAAAAAAATAGGTTCAAGCAAATCTCGACCTTAATGACACTTCTCTAAAAATGTTCTTTTAGGCGTTAACAGACATCACTGATCATGACTATGCAAAAAATAAATAAAAAATATGCATGTTCATGAGATCGAGAATTGCTGGCACCTATTTTTTCAATGGCAAACGCAGCTAGATTATTTGCCGATCTTCATTTGTTTTCCGATCGTCATTTGTTTATTTGACCGTCATTTGTTTTGACGATCTTCATTTGTTTTGCCGATCTTCATTGGTTTTTTCGATCGTCATTTGTTTATCCGACCGTCATTTGTTTTGACGATCTTCATTAATTTGGCCGATCTTCATTTGTTTTTTCGATCGTCATTTTTTTATCCAACCGTCATTTGTTTTGACGATCTTCATTTATTTTGCCGATCTTCATTTGTTTTTTCGATCGTCATTTGTTTATTCGACCGTCATTTGTTTCGACGATCTTCATTTGTTCTGCCGATCTTCATTTGTATTTACGACCGTCATTTGTTTTGACGATCTTCATTAATTTTGCCGATCTTCATTTGTTTTTTCGATCGTCATTTGTTTATTCGACCGTCATTTGTTTTGACGATCTTCATTTGTTTTGCCGATCTTCGTTTATTTCTTCGATCGTCATTTTTTTATCCAACCGTCATTTGTTTTGACGATCTTCATTTATTTTTGCCGATCTTCATTTGTTTTTTCGATCGTCATTTGTTTATTCGACCGTCATTTGTTTATTCGACCGTCATTTGTTTTGACGATCTTCGTTTATTTCTTCGATCGTCATTTTTTTATCCAACCGTCATTTGTTTTGACGATCTTCATTTATTTTGCCGATCTTCATTTGTTTTTTCGATCGTCATTTGTTTATTCGACCGTCATCTGTTTCGACGATCTTCATTTGTTCTGCCAATCTTCATTTGTTTTTTCGACCGTCATTTGTTTAGACGATCTTCATTTGTTTTGCCGATCTTCATTTGTTTTTTTTTTTTGATCTTTTTTATTTATCATGAATAGATCCGGAAATCCACCCCTTGGGTGGAATTCCGGACATACCATAACATGTAATTCCGGTTATCCACCCCATTGTGTGGATCTTTTGGGGTGGATTAACGGAATAATCCAATTAGGTACTGCAGCCCGATATGGTGTCCTCATTACATTACCCAAATTCAAGCCATTGAAAAAATACAGAATAAGTTTCTTAACACTTAAATTATAGAATTAATCGTCGGTTTAAGGATTACAACTAATGCTGTCATTACCATCACCTGTCGACACTCGAGGATCGTCGTACCTTAACCGATGTTTTTTTTTTTTTTATACCAGGGTTTGTACTGGTTGAATTTATAGTCGTTCTGGACCCGAGAGGGGGTTACTCGGAATCAATAATGGAACCATTTCGGAGTGTCAAAACAGCTGTGCAGGTTATAATAAAAAAATGACTTTTGTGTAATCTTTTTCACTCGTTCGAGTTAAAACATTAGTAGCGCTTCGATTATTCATTGAACTTTTCAATGAATGAAACTCCGAAACCCATAGGTACCTACGCCGCGGCGCGTGTTTCCATGTGATCAGTTCATTGACCGAATGCATTCGTTTCGATAATAATAGGTACTTAGATAATAATAAAGGACTCCAATTTCTCCTTCATACTTTACGCGGGCTTAGGACCGTCGGAAATACTTTAACATTGTTCTATTTTACGGTGAATTAATAAGGTTTATGTAATAATAATGAAAATAAACACGAACAAATAGGGAGTATTTCCGGCGTATTTAAAAAATTGGAGCTATTTACAAAAATAATCAACTTAAATACCTAGACCTACCTATTCACAGTTTATTTACACTTCCCTGTCCTTAGCAACTGCTCAAAATGGAGTCCAGAACGTTCGATACACAAACGGGCACGTTTTAGGCTATTGTCTTTTAGTTTATTCAATGTGTCTCTGTCACTTTTCACTATTTCAAAGGCGTCCACTATCGCACTGCGTAATTCATCACGAGATTCGTACTCTCGAGTGTAAACTAATCGTTTTATTTCCGACCACAAATAAAAGTCTAAGGGTGTTAAGTCCGGGCTCCTAGGCGGCCAAGCCACGGGCCCACCGCGGCCTATCCACCGTTCACCGAATTCACTATTTAGGTATTCACGCACTGCACGTGCATAATGAGCAGGACAGCCGTCGTGCTGATAGTACATATCTCGTAAGTACGCCAGCGGCACATCCTCTAACAACTCGGATATTACTGTACGTAGCATTACTAGATACGAACTACCAGTAAGATGACCTTCGATAAAGACGGGGCCTATTAATTGATCGTTAATGATGCCGGCCCAAACATTAACACTAAATCGAACCTGATGCCGATCCTCCCTTATTACGTGGGGATTAATCAAAGCCCAGTAATGTTCATTATGCACGTTGTAAAGGCCCACTCGCGTAAACAATGATTCGTCTGTCCACAGGATGTTAATGTTACGTTGGCGTTGCAACAACCACTGACAAAACGTGATCCTTGCGGGTCCATCATTTTCATAAATCGCGTGAACTCGATGAAAATGGTAAGGGTGCAATCCATGGGAGTGTAAAGTTTTCCACACATAATATTGGCTCACATTGAACACGCCTGCTGCCATTCTTGTACTTCGCCGTGGGTCTCGTTCGAAGAACTCGATGATATCTTCTTCGATATCTGGAGAGTCATTTAGACGTCCACGGCCTTGTGCATGTCGCGGCGTTCGGAATTGTCCGTAGTCCAGTAAGCGCTGGGTCGCAGCCAAGATGGTTGCTGTCGATGGAACTTGAGGATTATTAATTCCTCGTAGCCGTAAGTAGGGTGTTATTGGGGATTCTAGAATCATTTCGTCCTCGCTTTCGCTCGAACTGCATGATTCCAGAATCCCCAATAATTTTTAGCGACCTTTACTATCATGATAATTTGTGTGATCTGATGCAGTTAGCAATATTTTCGAACTGCATGATTCCAGACTCCCCAATATTTTTTATCGATCTTTACTATCATGATTTATGTGATCTGATAAAGTAAACGTAGCCTCTGTTATATAAAAGCATTAAAGTCATTCCAGCTTTTTTAGATGAAATTAATTTCATTCTGCTGAAGCCGTTTCAATTTTCAAGAACGATTCACATGTTGTTACCTCAGGAGAATATAAGCTCTCTATTACCACTTTTATATGTTTTTATTTACCACCTCTGACTATTCAGATTTTGTGTGATATGATACAGTTAGTAATATTTTATGATTCAGTACTTACAATCAGTATACTTGAGGGTATTCATTCAGTTTAGCAAATAAAACACTTTGTTCACAAAAATATTTTATTGTATAAAGTGAATTTCATTATAAATATAAAGTTTATTATCTGTACACCATTTATTTAAACATATAACATTTTTTAAAGCACAAACGGAATCATGATAAATACAACTATACAAATCAAGGGAGTGTTTGTATTTGTCATGTAAGCTTATCAAACTAGGGCAACCTTTATCTTCTAAATTGTTTATGTCATCACTATTTAATATGTTTTTTAACCATAACACTTTTTCAACTCCTTTGGCGTAAATACATTTATGTCTTAGAATATCCTGAATCAAATTCTGATGATTTGAATAAGGTATAATTCCCTCGCGCCAGTATATTTTATGATTACGCTCAATCCAACTTACTTGCTTTCGTTCTTCTTTCGTTAAGTCGTAAAATGGAAATGGTGATTTTATTAAAAATACCTGCATTTTTTTATTACATAGTATAGCTATTTCCTTTATTATAAATTCATTTGCTTCTGTTTTAAAACCTTGAACATCTACGATGGCAATCATGATAACCGACGTACTATGTTGCTTAAGGGCTTGTATTCCACAAGTCGATCGTTGATAATTAAACAATATGCACTTGTGTCATCAGGTATTAATGTTGAACACTCAAACTCCAGCCGAACGTCTACAGGTCCAGTTTTTAAGCTATCGTTCTGCCTTGAACAATCTAAGATGAAGAGTGGTGCTTTGTCTTTAAAATCTTTTAAACTGAGCAAGGGATCTGTTGGACAGTTGTAATATGACTGACGAAATTTCACATACATATCGTATAATATACTGTACTTATCATCGGAGAATTTTAAGCCAAGAGGTTCATATGGATAATATTGGGAGTTTAGAAATAATGTTACGTTTGTGACATCACAATGATCAAATAGCGAACTATCCTTTAATTTGTTACATTTTCTATTAGTTTGCAAACAGAAAATGACATATCTAGGTTTTTCCAATTGCGATGCAGTTTTGACGGACCAAGAATGTTTCGTAGTCTTAGGTAATAAAGGATACTCGTACAAATCCCAATTTCTAAATGCTATTTGAATAGGTTTATCCCTTTCTAATTGTTTTAAGAGTACCAATCGTTCTCGATCAGAAACTTTAATATGAGGTACTCTCCATTGTACTCTCTGTATTTCTATTTGAAAATGTATCACATCATCCGAAAGTATGACACTATTTAAGTTAGAGTTACTTCTGTTCAATACAAGTTCGTGTTTACAATTAATTAAAATTTTATTGTAATCTTCAGCAAACCCAAGAATTTTGTTTAACGGTATAACAGCACTAAAACTACCATCACATCTAAACGGCTTAAAGTTCCACCCCCATAAGGCAGCAACTCTATTTTCTCCTTCATTTAATGAAATGTATGATTTAATCGTTGAAGTTATTCCAGAATTTTTAGTTCGATCAATTTCAATACCATTCATTTCGTACCTAATGTCTTGAAATAATGACAAAATGTAGTTATTAGTGAAAGTAACATTAGCTTTTTTAATCGGATTTCCATCTTTACCGAAGGGGATAGCTTGACCTTCTATATAAATTGAACTGGCTGATGGTAAAACATATATGTCTTGCTGATGTATAGGGATGCGGATTTCATCGTTTTCTCGGAAGCTGTTATTATAGGGGTTATATGAATGAATTTCATAGCTTTCGATCGATGTATCAAATTGTGGTAACTCGTTAACCCGAAGTATGCTCATATTTTGAATCCTAGAGCTTTAAGAAATTCCTTATTTAACTTAGTCAAATTCTTTACTTTCTTCTTACGTCGTTGGCCCTTCACAGACTCTGAACAAATACTACGTCTCACAGTAGCGGGCGAGCTTTTATAATATGCAATCATTTTATTTTTCTTAAATGCAAGCGAAGTTCAATATGCTCGTTGCTGAAATTAATTAAGTGACCAAATTGATCCACAATTCTAATAGATATCGAAGAAATAGTTTCTTTATTAATCGGAAAATAGATGATGTTTTGTGGTGTTTCTATACAACATTTTTTTCTATCAGCATTTGGAAAAAATTCATGAATGACATGAGTTTGTATTCCGTTGGAATACGAATCATAAACAAGATCACATTCAATTCTGATTACAGGCAAAATGTTAGAGTCAATATTATTAATTAGATTAAACACTGAAAAGTATAACAAGCCACACTCGTACTGATCTGATAAATTCAATGATGGTTGAAAGTATGAAACCAATTCGGATTTATTTCCCGAGATGGTGACTGTTATAGACATTCCTGTAAACTGAATGTATTTGACTGAGTTAGTTTATTTTAAGCTTGACTTTTCCAAATTTTTTTTAAAAATTTTAAACAGAGATGGCCACAGTTGTATGGGTGATCGCGTTGTATGTTTTCATAATTATAATTAATTCTATAACCTAAATATTTTATGAATTCTTTCGGTGGCTTAAGATTGCCGTAACTATCGAAATATTCTACATAATCATTACACTTAGCATAGGCTACCCAATGAGTACCAAGATTTTGAGAGCTATCTAAATTAATTACACCACATTCTTTGTGAAGAGGTTTTTTCGGTAGCTCGTCCCTCATATAGACTCCGCGAAAATAGGGAATACTGTTCCCATATTTCAATATGTCTAAATTATTCAACGCTCGTTTAGGTAGCCGATAATTCAGTTTTTTTCTTTCGATACAAAAATGCCGAGCCCATTTTTATGTGGTTTTAAGTGTAGCCCTTTGCCTATACAAAGAGCTTCCATTTTTTCATTATGCCTTTTCAATTCAGCAAAACGTTTTTTAGCCATTTTGAATTCCGTTATAGTTTTAGCTATTCCAGCTGTACCACCTGCTAAAGCACCCATAGCTGATAATCCTGCAAATATAGGTATTAAAGGCAATACTCCCCCTGTTTTAGGTACAGAAATGATACGAGGAAGTTTCATAGATGGATTATTTGCTAAGTCTCTAGCAGCCGCCATCGCTAATTCGATTGCCATTTTCTTACATTTTGGTCTCATTTTTTGTAAGTGTTTTTTTGTTTTGGTAATAATATTTACAATTCCCTTTTTACAACCAGCTCCGGTAGCTCTCTTTTTTATTATAGGTTTTTTATGCCCAGCCCCAGTCTTAACTTTTGCAGACATAGCTTTGCTTACCAATTTTGCTGCAATCTTCTCTTTTAAACTCGCATCAGAAGCAACAGCACGCTCTTTAGCCATTTTCAACAAAACTAAATCTGCTTTATGCCTATCGCTTAATTTTGATGAATTATGATATGCAATATCGTGTTGTTTACAATACTCGTCTAGTTTATTAACTCCTTTATCACCACGTGAAAGTCTTTTAATTAAATTTGTTCCAGGACCGCAATAATTGTATCCAGGTAAATGCAATTCAAATGGTAAATGATTTATAAACCAATTAAGAAGACTTCCTTCTTTAATCCAATTCATCATCAGACTGAGATAATTTTAGCATGTTCTCTTAATAAATATGCTAATCTCTGTTATATTTATCATTTTATTATATTCGCTTTATCTATCCAGCTATTTTCAGTAGAAGGTAAACCTAACCACTTTACTAAAACTTTTGTTCGATTCTTTCTGAGAATTTTTTCAACCAAATATATATTAGGATAATTCGTTTTCTGAAGCTCCTGAGCATAAAACGCTCCCAATATAGGCTGACCTCTGAGTGTATCTTCAATCAAATAGGTCGTAGGAGTAGTATTTTGCACTTTTCGAATTTTAAATATTTCGGTTGACCAGTTCGGTGTATATCCTTTTTCAAATATACCTTTGTACTTACTGATTCGTACCCAATCATTCACTTTTAACTTGATTTTCCGATTACTTTTTTTTACTAAACATGCATATCTTTGTAATATCTGATTTTTATTATTATCATTTACATTGGCTGGAATATCATTTATTGTTCTATGATGAGTATGGTTGTATTTATAAATAACATTATTGAGAGTATTATCTATCCAGACATAGTTTCCTTTCAAACTAAACTCTTTATACAATTTGGATTTTAATGTTCTTATAAAACGTTCAACTATTGATGCTTTCTTTGTTGAGAATGTTGAATAATGGTTAATGCTATAACATTTCATAACAGTTCTAAACGATGTGTTATAGAATTCTTTACCATTATCTGTTTGCAAGTTTTTAGGAATACGTTTCTTAGCAAATAAAGTTTTAAACGCATTACATACGACATCTTTGCTCTTACTTTTTAAGGGAAAACCCCAAGCGTATTTAGAAAATGTATCGATAACAGCAAGAATAAACCTAAAGTTTTTGTTATTCTTGGATACTGATTGCATGTCAATTAAATCAGCTTGCCATAGGTCATCTATATCTCTCATTATTACGTTTCTACGAGGGAAATTCACTCGAGCATTTTTATGTATTTCATTAACTACATCAACTTTACTCATATTAAAAAATATTTAAGAATATATGTATTTTCAATTGAATCTGTGAGCATCCAGAAATTACTAGCATCGCTGATACCGTTAAACTGAGGCAGATGGTAAAAGAGTAATGGTATTTATTCTTTAATTATGTTAGCTTCCTTTAATTCCTCAATTATTGATAAAATTTCATTATCGTGATTAGTATTGCCAGCATCTCTAGAAGCAACTAGCAATTTTAGTCTTTCAACAAGCTCATTAGGATCATCCCAATATACTAAATCAGTGCAACTTTTATATTTCTTAAGTTTTGGTAAACTGAGGTGCTTAAGTAAGTCGCCTCCATATTTTGTCTCAATTTTATCCCTTTTAACATCAGAAAATAAAGGTCTTATAATTTCACGATATTTTAAACCTTTGTCTCCCCTAATCTGGCCTTTAGGATTATAATCTCTCTTATGAGCGCTTGTATAATGTAATATATCTCTGTAGATAAGTTTATCATCTTTAGAGATAGACATTAAATCAGGTTTTTTTCGAAGTAAAAGTTCTTTTAGTCCATTCGTTAGTTTATAAGTGTTGTCCCCAATTTTCATCATCAAGACATTACTACTATCGAGTTTAGAAAATGATACTATTGAGTTACCCATCATTAAAGTGTTATTTTCTTTTCTAATTCCAAATGGAATATTTATGGTACCGTAAATACCAAATACATCTTCACCTTCCAGACTGTCTTTTATTTCATTTTTAGTAGATTCATAATCAGCATCGTAAAATTCATCTAGCTTGGTAGAAGAATTTTGACTGCTTTCCGATTCGTTTCCATCAGTCATATCAGAAATGTTATTCACAGCATTAGTATATTCAGGTAACTTTGAATTAACCAAAGTTTTAAGTGGTTCTATTACAGGTTTTAATATTTTATCAGAAGATAATTGAATTTCATGTTCATGTTTTCTCATATGTTTTAGTTTACTCTTTATGGAATCAACCGATTTCATTAAAGCTTTTTTAATATTTTTCTCCATGTTATTCTGACAACCTTCCTCATCAAAATAACCAATAAAACTAAAATAATTATATATGAAAGTCATTTATAACTTCTACCTTAATCAAGGTCAGCAAGAACTCAATTATTCTTTCAATTATCTCATTAACATCTTTACTCAAAATAGAAAAAAACATCAAAATTTTTTCTATACCTTCCACTGTTCAATGGTGAATCTTTATTAATGCAGACAAAATTATATGGATTGCTCCAAACTATGTTGCAAACATTTTTAAATCGACTCCATGACATATCAGTACCAACATGTTCTTCGTAAATATGTTTTAAATTTACATCATCTTGTTTAAATAGTATAAGGAAATTAGCATTATCACGTAACAATTGTTTCGGAATTTTTGAATAAGTTTGAGATAAATAAAAACAATCAATTTGTTTATGCCTACCCATAGAAAAATAATTGCGGATATTTATTTGATTTTCACAAACAACATCATCAAAAATAAATACAGAGTTAGATAAAGCCTCACTTGGAGCAATAACATCTTTATTATCATTGAACTCATTAAACTTTACATTCGGCACTCGTCTCAAGACTTCTCGCAAAAAACAATATTTCGGTTGAAGGTTAGTCTTTGAGTACAAATAGAGATTTTGAAATTTGAGTCCATTTTTATGTAGCAACAAGGTAATTACAACATTTGTTTTACCACAATTTGAGGGACCGCATATAATACATCGAATTGTATTAGGTAATAAAATACTATGTCTGATCTGGCGAGCAGAATTGTCAAGTTTTAAATTGCTTACATTTAGGGATGTGGACTGCTTGATCAGCTTCATGTTTTATTAAAATTTTATTAAGTACCTAATTTAAGTTGCTGCGTCAACTTCATTTTGTAAATTACATGATCGAATGAGTTACTTATATATTTATATGCATTTATTTAGGTACAATAAAACGCTCAGATAGATTTACGTCAGATATCATGTTACGGAATTCCATTGAAATACTTACTACAAAATTATAGTTACACGTTACTACTTGTTGCATCTTGCATCGCCGAATTAGTGTTTGCTTTGGTGTATACGTAAAGCGTAACCTGATAACTATCATAACAAATGTATTGTGCCTAGTTCATTTCTCATCCGCAGCTCCTCGAGGTAAGTACTTACATTTTAATAAATAAACAAGTAATATTATAAACCTAGTCTAATTAAATAATGTTTTGTTTTTTTTTTTTACAGAATAATGTCGCTCACTCCATCATACAGCCCTGTGGTGAATATTTTTTCATCTATTCATTACCTCAGAATCTTGACTTATTATAAAATTTTGAATTAATTACAATTTTCTTTACAGGAACCCTGTGTTCAGGATTACGCTCTTGCAAATCCATTTCTTTTTGCACAAGATAATGAAAGATACTATACTGAAGTAGCTAATCAGTCACGACAGGAGTACTTGGAGAAAAAGAAAAAGAAATCGATACTCAAGAAGGCTGTGAAAAAATCGATGCATTCTTCATCATATGTTATTCGGAAGGAGATAGAGAAACCGAGCAAGCTGATTAAAATACATATTTATGATGGTGATAAATGTGAAAATGTGAATGAATGCGGTGATAGCTGCAACATAAGCATTCAATATTTTGTGAAGGATGATTATGATGATATTTTAAAAGAAACTGAATATATCATAGCTAAAATTGTAAAAAAAATTAGTAATGTATAATAAATTGTATTAGTTATAAATTATTTAATATATTGCCTACATTGTATGCACTTGTTTGCGCATTGTAATACTGTAATTGTAATATAAATAATTATAATAAATAATTGTGTACCTAGCAACTTATTCATAAGATACAATAAATGAAAGTATCAGTATAACAATAGCACTATTGTGAATAAACAAAAATAAAATAAATTAATATTTTATACCTATACATATAATTTGTTTCATTTCCTCATCTTAGCGCTCGTGGCCCCACAGACTCAGTGTTCTATAAACGATCACTGCAGTAAGCAACTTTCACTATGGCTGGTCCATGGATGGGTGACCATCCATGTGATCACTTTGTGACATTTATTTGAGCGTTTCCGTGCTTCGGAAGGCACGTTAAGCCGTTGGTCCCGGTTGCCATAAACCTTATGGGTATGGTTTATGCTGACATAAACCTTTCATTTTTCAGTAGGGAACATAATTAAACAAAATAGCTGCATACAATATATTTATTTCGTTATGAAAAAACATAATAGTCTTAATTTATAATTCTTACTAGAAAAATAATATGATACAATGAATATAGTAATAACATCTTCAGATTATAATATTGTGCTATAATGACCCCATGGTAACGTAGAAGCATTGTTTGTTTTGATTTGACGTTTATCATCATTTCCATCAAGCACTACTTTATTGATTCTTTGAGTATACAGTTTATGATTTTTAGACCTTATAACAAACATAGGGTATCGAAAATTGGTATTACAATTTAATGCTCTTTTATATTTATGTACAGTAATTTTTTTTGAAACAGATTTTTTTACACCTTTAGCTTTTTTAATTATATCACTCAAAGTATTAATACAATACAACTTAGCTCTCAAACCAATAAACTCTGATATAACATCTCCACCCATTTCATCCTTAAAGAAACCAGGTATCTGTTTATTAGAATGTGGGATGCCATAAATATTATTAATTTTAAAATTACTTGTGTCAAAATATTGAATATTATTTTTCATATCTTCATAGAAATCTTTGGTTTGTATATAATATAACAAACTATCTGTATCAGTATAGCATAATTGTATTTTATTTTGAAATATTGTTTTCATTACCGAATAGTGAAAATTATATAAATGACTCTTTGCTAGTTCTAATATCGTAAAACCCATGTATATCGGTCGGTCCAAAACTACTTTTGCCGGTTGTAATTGTACGGCAACAAGATTTTCGGAAATTACAGCAAGGTTTTTAAAATTTGGAGCGCTTATATATTTTTCAGCACCATCAATCTTCTTAGTTTTATTTACCTCATCTTTCCATACATTAACTAACTTAACATCGACTTGCTTTCTTTTATTTTCGATAGTTTTCCCAAATATTGAATTATTTTGTTTTTTAAAGAAATCTTTTTCAAAATCAGATGTAGCTTTCTGTCTAAGAGAAGTATTTAATGATATATATGGTTCCAAAATCTGCTTTTGTGTAAACGAAAGAATTCTATGAATTTTTAAAATTATAATACCATTTTTCAAACACTCTTGCAAATGAATATAATGTATAACATATTTATACTTATCATAAAGATTAGCAATTAATTTACTAGTTTTATTGCAACATGTCATAGGAGGAATTATTTTTTCCGCTGCAAATGGTAGATCAGAATGCTCATCATGTATAGCGGAAGGATAATGAATATCTACTTCAAGTATATAACCTTCATTACTATAAGATGAAATAGTGTTTATATCAAATTTTGTTATTTCATTATCGGTTAAGAATCGAAAATTTCCGACTGGTAATCTTTGCATCATAGCATAACCATATAAATTAACACAATCTAAGTAGGCTAAAAAAGTATCTGGTTGTTGATCATTATAGTTAGGCAGATATTTGTTGTTAGCTTTGGCATATCTTAATGAGCATTGAGCTAAACCTCCTCTGATACCACTTTCAATCATTTCATACATTTCTATATCAGATAATAAATCCAATTCAACTTTTGTAACTAATAACATAGCATCCCAACTTAATGATGGAGATGAAACATAGTGACAGGGATCCAGTCCATAGTGCTTTAAACTCATAGATCTAAATTTTTCAAAAATATCACACAGTAACAACACATCACATTTTAGGTATAAATCAGTATATTCTCCTAGATTATTTATATCAAATTTATTCCAAACAGTTAATGCATGCTTATAATCTTCTATCGATACGGTTTCTGATGTAAGTCTACTATAAAATTTATTTCGATCTGGTAATTGTGTTTCATCATATTTTTTCCAAGAATCTATATATTCATAGCAGTATATCCCTTTTTTTAGGCATAGTGTAAATAAATCTTCATCCGTGAAAAATGATTTCAAATGCTTAAAGTCTGCTACATTCAATGTTTTTGCAAGATTATCCAAACTAGAACTTAAAAAATTAAAAGAGTCAATAAATTTTAACTGTACTGTATTTCTGGAATCCAGCTGTACAAATTTACTAAAAGATATATATTTTTCTTTGTTTTTTGGAATCAAATTAATGTAACCACATACTGAAGAAATTTCATTAATAAATAAATGGCAATCATATCCAGAAAGATTATGAAATATTACTGGAATAAATTTGCACATTTCAAATTCTAAATTACATTTGTTATGAGCTGGCCCTCGATATTTACCAGTGAAATGATCATGATCACGAACAATATGATCATCGAGGACAAATTCTTTTCTACAGATATGACATTTCTCTGCAGTCTTAAAAGAAATATATTCTTCAGGAGTTAATGGTAACATATTTCTATGCATTATCAAAATTTGATATAACCTTCGGCAATCATTTATAATTGACTCAACAAATTTTTTTGAACAATTTGGACCTCGGTATGATATTAAATTATTTAATTCAGGGTTAGATTCACAACATATGTAATAAGCAAAGCAAGTGGCTTCATGGATTTGAATGTTTTCAGTGTATTGACTTTTGCTTTTATCAGAATATTCTCTTAATAAGCTTTCAAAGTCTCCGTAAATGACTATTGGGACTCTTTGTGTTTTTTTATAATTTGAGAATTTAAGTTTACTGTTTTCTGGGGGAAGTATAGTTTGCAATCTACCGCATTTATGATTGTTTAGTTTTTCCAACGTATTAAAATACAAAAAACATTCTTCACACAGATGAATCTTAGATTTATGTTTTGTCAGTTGACTTCGAACAACTTTTTCAAGGTTTTTAATCAAGCAGAAATGATTCTTATTATCCTTAGTAATAAATAGTAAGTTCACATGGGTTAACTTTCGAACTTTAGTTTTATATAACGGACCAGTAATAGTATTGTTTTTTTCTAAGCCGTAAATATTGATACTTATGTTACAATTCTGTTTTTCAAAACGTTTTATATCTTCAAACGTTGGAGGAAATGACATGCCATTAGTATTCAAAATTTTTGAATAATGTGGATATGATGAAATTCTATTGGGATTATTTTTAGCTGGATACATATGAGCAATGATACACCAAAGAAAGCAATGATTGTCCATATTGTGAATATTAAGACAAGCCTTTATTTTATTAATTCTTGAGGGTAAAGCAATGTAGCTTCCGGCTCTTAAAGGATTATATTTAGCAATGTTCATCTCCAAATGACTAATTTTATCTATGGTCCAACCAGAATCTGATAATTCAAACTCTAAACATTTAGATACTAATCGTTCAATGCATTGTTTATAAATTGTTATAATTTCTGTACTCTGATTTAATATACAGTATTTAGTATTAAAAGACTTCAGAGACAGTTCATCATTTTTAGGCAATAAATATAACACAAAAAGTTCAAAGTTTATCTTCATAGATTTATGTTTTTGTAATAATGGTGTCAATAAATTAAAAATAGTGGTGAATATGCTAGATAAAAAAAATTCAGGTGTTATGATATCAGTAGTTTGTGGATTTATTTTGTAACTAGCTATTCTGTCTTTAAAAGCACTGGCTATCAACAGTACATTTTCAAATTCAGTATGAAGTAAGCAATTTGTTTTATGTTTGTTACTTTTCTTATGTGATGAATACTTTGACTTTGAGACATATAGCTGACAATCATGGCAGAATCTCATTTTCGTAATATCAAAATATGTTTTTATTGCAGGTCTATATTATATGAAACTTTGGCTTTAGATAAAATCAGTTAAATAAAAATTGTAAATTCAATTCGAGTTTTCAGAGTTCTTGGTATATATAATCAATCTGAAAGGTAATACTTAATTTTTAAGCATAGAATTATTCATAATTTATGTAATATTCAAATAGGAATGAAATGAAAAGCAATAAATCATTAAATTAAAATTATTACTATAAATATTCAGTATTTCAATATTTGAATTTCAGAGTTTATAAATTTTCGGTATCACCTGTAAGGCAAGGTTTAGCACCGTATATCATAAAGTAGAAAAAATAGTAGTATTTAATTAAATTAATATCATATGAAATAATAAATAATGAAAAGCCAAATATTTAATAAGTATATCTAGAATTCAAGCAATGTTAGAATGTCAGTTTTTATTTTTTTTGGTATAGAACCTGCATGACAGAAAAATGTTATAAAGTAAAAACAAATGATCAAATGAAACTTAATTCTGAATACTGAGATTATATAAGAAAACAAAATAAAATAATCAGTAAATATTCAACATTTAGATTAAATACTTTCTTGATTTTGAGTAATATTAGATTTTTATTATTAAAAATAATGTGACAATATCAAAGTTTCATCATTTTTGGTTAACTAGGTATTTCTATAAATATTTTCAAATATTTGAATTTCAGAGTTTATAGAATATTCGAATTTTTGGCATGTCCTGTAAGGAATGAAAACACCTTAATATATTAATATATTAAAAATAGGTAGTCAATCTAAATCTAGAGCACATTTATAATTGTTAATTATAAAATATTAAATCTTTAAATCAAATACTTTCTTGATTTTGAGCAATATTAGATTTTTATTATTAAAAATAATGTGACAATATCAAAGTTTCATCATTTTGGTTAACTAGGTATTTCTATAAATATTTTCAAATATTTGAATTTCAGAGTTTATAGAATATTCGAATTTTTAGCATGTCCTGTAAGGAATGAAAACACCTTAATATATTAATATATTAAAAATAGGTAGTCAATCTAAATCTAGAACACATTTATAATTGTTAATTATAAAATATTAAATCTTTAAATCAAATACTTTCTTGATTTTGAGTAATATTAGATTTTTATTATTAAAAATAATGTGACAATATCAAAGTTTCATCATTTTTGGTTAACTAGGTATTTCTATAAATATTTTCAAATATTTGAATTTCAGAGTTTATAGAATATTCGAATTTTTGGCATGTCCTGTAAGGAATGAAAACACCTTAATATATTAATATATTAAAAATAGGTAGTCAATCTAAATCTAGAGCACATTTATAATTGTTAATTATAAAATATTAAAAAAACTATTGAAAAAATATTTGAGGGATATAAAATGGGGTTTACTTTTGAATATTCCTGTTTAGCAGCGCTCAATATACTAAAAATATGTTATGTTATTCTAATCTAGAGCACATTTAAAATTATGTAATACCTAGAAATGAGGTTCAAAATTATTAATTATTAAATAATATCAAATTGTTAAAAAATATTAGATGGATATAAAATTGGCTTAATTTTTGCGTATTCTTGTTTAGCAGCGCTCACTAAACCAGTGAGAGCCTTCCACACTGGGTCATTGTCATTGTGTGACGAGCGGAGTGTGAAAAGCGCTCGCTTCCACCGATCAGCAGCAAGCGTCTCTGCTTCTTTACTATTGTATACACGCAGCTCTATATAAAATTTACCGTTCCGCGTTGGGTCCCGCTGTAGAGTGTACCCAGAACCGACTCGCCTCGCCAGATAACTTCTTAGGGCAGCTGCTCTCACAGGTGGCTCTTCGTCACCCTGCAAAATGCAAATTTATTGATTTAGCAAATTGTACATAACATAGCATCATCTTTTTTTACCTAAATCAGTTGCTTACTGTTCATGAAGTCTAGGGCATATTACTGTGGTATAAAACTAACATAAACAAAACACTACACATTATTATGTTGCTAGTTTATAAGTCTGTCTAACTCTATTAAACAATAAACTTTCGGTAAGTAAATATCAAAATTAAAATCAGATGGTTGTTAAGAATTTCATGTTCAAATGAGATAATATAGGTAATATGAAAGCCAAATTAGTATTATATGATTACTTGACTAGATCATGCTATTACACTAGTACAAAATCAGTAAGTTTGCTTTATAGATTTTGTGAATACCGTTACAATTGTATGAAATATTTATCTAGATTGACACAATTCAATCATAAATAAAATAATAATAATAAACAAGGACTTACTATATTAAAAATCTTTGTGAAACTGTAAAAAGTGAGAGTGATATATTTATGTCTTACCTCAGAATCTGAAAATACGGTGTGCTTTTTTCGAGCAGTTACTGGTGCTGGTTCAGTTTCCGAATCATCAGATACATCATCACGAATTGGCACTTTTTTCTTCGGGTTAGGCTTTTGAAGGCTGGTGCGGGATTTTCTTTTTATTGCTTTTGATTTATTGTGAGTGCTGGTGCTTGGTTGCACAGCAAGCTCTGCGTCAGAGTCAAAAGGATTGTGAAGTGACCTGTAATTTTAATATTTATTGGTTAGAATTATAGTTACTTATGTAAACTGCTAAATGTACTCTGAAATAAAGACTTTTATTAGGGGAAACAGTACAGTTATTGGTCAGTATCAAAAGTCTAGATCCCATAGCACAAACGTATTAGCTTAGTATGGGCTAGAATTAGATGATTCTGTGTAAGAAAAGAAGTCCTGTAATAACTCGCATATTCTATTTTTTAATTTTTTAAAATAAATTATTAAATATTAATAAATAATAATCACATAAAAAAAGGAAATACATACATACTTATTGCCCAGGATCTTAACTCTCAAACACAAATATTTCACTTAACACTTCGTCGATGTCACTTAGTTTCTGGATGCACTCCTCAATCAACAATCAATTAAATACTGTCATAAATTAAGGTAGCGATTACATTAAATAGTACAAAGTCAGATGTAGACGCTTCGTTGAAGATACATTGAAATTTCGATCTTAAGTACTAATAAAATATATATGTTATTAAATCACTATTGTATGAGTCATGTATATTACTGTGAACACAGGCTTAGATTCCATATTTGGCTAGCGGCGCCACGATTCTGTGGATACCTGAGACGAAATTCTAAAAAGGAAATCGCATGTACTTTACTGATCTATTGCACATCTTTTGAGTGTCATGTTTATGTAGTCTCTTTAGATTCTCAAAGCAAAAACCAATATAAATTGAACTTTATAATTTTCTATACTTAGAGTCCCCAAAATCTCTGCTATTATTATTCAGCATTTGCCGTAATCCAATTTGGGTAATGAATTAATCCAACACCATTATTAAGTAGCACTATTACTTAGTAAAATAATAATTGTAAATATTAAAAACATTTTGCTAAGTGACCATCTCATAATAATACGTTCATTAAATAATATAATATATGAGACCTATGAACAGAAGTGGGTGTCAACCCGCCGAGGTGATGATGATGATGATCCATTTGGAAAATACATAATATTAAAAAAATTATAAATAAAATCAGTCACACAACTCATTAATGCAGGAGCCTGGCAGGTAGTCTTTTTATGTATTTATCTACTCTGATACTATAATACAAAGATTATAAAATTGAAATCAATACTATTATGACAAACATTACGCACAGGCCAAAAAAAAAGTTTTATTACGATACAGGTCTTGTATGGACACCTATATCATAATAAAACTTTTTAATCATTACGATACACCATAAACAATCTCCAGCTGAAAAAGAAGTTTTAACCTCTACTTTAAAAAAAAATTGTGTCTCCAGAGTAGCGAAAAATCCTAAATCTATGGTCTCCGCAGCCTAAAAAAAAAAGAAACACGCATGCGCAATCGATGTTTGCGCCTTGGCGCCAACATTTTACATTTAAATTAAACAAAGTTTGGTTTTGTTTGTAAAATAAATAAGTTTTTGTGTAAAAACATGTCTTAAAGCGAGGATGGTGGTAATTGTACACCACCAGACATTCTGGAAACTGCGTCAAACATGACCATGAACCTGTTACCGGCGAAATCAAGGAGCAACTATATATCACAACAAAATGAAATCAGGTATTATAGTATGAGAGTAGATAAAGTAGTGTATGACACTGTACATAACTTGGTCTTATAACACTCGTGTGATACTATAAAAAAACTCGCCTACGGCTCGTTTTTTTAAAACACACTCGTGTTATAAGAACCCTTATTATGCAACAGTGTCATAAACTACTATTATCTTACATGGTATCAGTTTGATAATACAATTTTACTACTACATAGTAGATAGATACAAAAATAAAAAATTGGTACCATGACATTGAATATGGGAGATAGAGTACAAGTCATAATAGTAGAAAAACGATTATGCGGTCTTCATATTGTAAAAATAATATGTCATGACCAATATAATGCAATCTTAATACCTAATTATAGCGAAAATAATAATTTCTTTAGAATTCGTTATAAAGGGCTTAAGCTATGGGCCCGAGTAATTAGAATCTACAACAACCTGGTAGACGTAATTGAAGAAAATTAATAGGAATGTTATTAAACTAGTATTTTTATATCGTGTATAAATTAATATTATATTTAGATATTATATGCTGAGACAAAAGTAAAATTCATTAAAAAAGTAAAGTCATGACTGCCTCTGTGGCACAGTCGGTAGTGATACCGCTTGCGGTGCCGGAGACAAATATTGGTGTGACCCATAAATGTTTGTCTCAAGTGTCTGGGCGTTTCTATGTATAAAATGTATGTATTTATAAGTATATAAGTATTTATATCCGTGGTCTGATACCCATAACACAAGCAAGTTATTCCTAGATTACTTTGGGATCAGATAGCGTTGTGTAAAATGTCCGTGAATATTTATTAACTTTTATTTATTTTGCTAAATAAGGAAGGACATTGCTAGTTATTGAATATCTCTCGGTATACTCTAACTCTCTCATAAAATGTTGCTAACTGCATCAGATCACACAAATCATGATAGTAAAGGTAGCTAAAAAATTTTTGGGGATTCTGGAATCATGCAGTTCGAGCGAAAGCGAGGACGAAATGATTCCAGAATCCCCAAAAACACCCTACTGCCGTAGCCCGTTCAAATTATCTGACCGGGAATACAACCGCCTAGCTGCTTCTAGGTTGTAGTTAGCAACGGCATACATCTGCACCATTGCTAAATATTCCACGTTGGAATATTCGTACTGACGACTCATTTTTGCAATGCACGATCGCGACGACAATACTGCGTGCGAGTCATAGTCGAACTGCGCGCCGCGGCGGCGCCGGCGCGGTCGGCCGAGCGTGTATTTACCTACCTACAAGACGTAACTATTCGAGTACCTACCGACGTTGCTTGGCAACGAATCCACGTGGACCGATGCGTTCATGCGTTGTGATTGGTCGAATTTTCGCGGCTTCTTACTGATTGGAACGTTAGACATTGAATGAAAAATTGTAGTAGAAAATCGTAGTAAACGTATTTCGTGAAATTTAAAGGAATAACCAGGAGTTCTCATTTTGATTTTGGCAAACGATGTAGATTTGACATTTTCGTAATTTTTTATTGTTGATTTTCAAATTGACAGTGCCGATCGGTTCTGTTATCGAAACTGTGCCTAAACCTTTCCGTTCCAAAACGACTATAAATTCAACCAGTATAAGGTGGCAGACAAGCATACGGCCCAACAGAAGGACCGGTGGTCACCGCAGCCTATGAACGTTTGCAACACCAGAGGCGCCACACTCGCGCTGCCGACCCTGTAAAAACCTTCTTAGACCCCTTTTGAAGAACCCCATACTGTAGGCGTTTGGGAAAACCGAGGCAGGGAGATCATTCCACAACCTAAGCGTGCGCGGAAGAAAATCCCTATCGGATCTAACCGTGCTGGAACGCTCCGGACGCAGAGTGTGAGGATGAACTCCCTGTCTGTGGCGAGCGGTGCGGTGATAGAACGTAGCCGTGGGCATCATATCAAACAATTCCTCAGAGCACACACCATTGTACAGTCGGTAGAACACGCATAAGGAGGCAAAGTCTCTCCTGTCGCGAAGAGGTTCCACACCACTTGTAAGTGTAGGATCGTTGACAACTCTTACAGCACGTCTTTGCACCGAGTCAAATGGACGAAGCTGATATTCAGGTGCCCCCGCCCAAAGGTGACAGCAGTACTCCATGTGCGGCCGCACTTGCGACTTATACAGAAGCAGTGTTTGCGCAGCAGTGAAGTACCGTCGCGCCCTGTTGAGCACACCTAGCTTCTTGGACGCCAGCTTAGCCTTGTCCTCCAAATGACTACGGAACTGAACGTCACTGGAGATGTCAACGCCAAGGATCCCTATACTTTTGGAGATGGAAAGAGATGTCCCCTGAAATGTTGTTATGTTGCTCTTGTTTAAGGTGTGTAACGGTTACATAGACTGCCCGGAACTAGTGACAAGAATGCTACGCTTTTGTTGCCCAAAAACCAGAACAAGGCATACGAACTTGTTCGCCGTACCCCATAGTTTTTTTTTTTTTTGTTTAACGTGAGGGAAAATCCTCGTGGATGTTATGCCGGACTCCTACCGACTAAAAAAAAATGTGTGCGTGTACTAGTGTACACACGTAAGAAGTGAAACTTCTTCATAACCTTATTTTTCAAGCCCAAAAGCCCAAAAGTCCAAAAGTCCAAAAGCCCAAAAGTCCAAAAGTCCAAAAGCCCAAAAACCCAAAAGCCGAAAAGCCCAAGAGCCCAAAAGCCGAAAAGCCGAAAAGCCGAAAAGCCCGAAAGCCGAAAAGCCGAAAATCCGAAAAGCCCAAAAGCCGAAAAGCCGAAAAGCCGAAAAGCCGAAAAGCCCGAAAGCCGAAAAGCCGAAAAGCCGAAAAGCCGAAAAGCCCGAAAGCCGAAAAGCCGAAAAGCCCAAAAGCCGAAAAGCCGAAAAGCTCAAAAGCCGAAAAGCCCTAAAGCCCAAAAGCCCAAAAGTCCAAAAGCCCAAAGTCCCAAAGTACAAAAGTCCAAAAATCTACAAACGACATGCTATCCCTGGATAAAGTACTCTTAATTCGAATCCACCGTGGTGGGGAACAGAACAAAGATGGCGCGTAACCAAAAATCGTGACGTGACGTGACGTGACGTGACGCAAATTTTTTTCCAACGCCGATAAAGAAGTTTCACTTCAAAAAAACCTCACGTCACGCCCAACAGCCTGTGGTTGGGAGCCCCGGGGAAGCCCTCGGAAGGATGTCCCAGAACTCCCAACAGACCCACGGCCGCCACTGCAGCCTCGCCCAGGGGTGGTTCGGGTGCTATCCCGCGTCTTTGGGGGGTTTCGGGCGTGATCCCGCTAATTATGCACACAATTCGCTTGTTTACCGTATTCATCGCAATTTGAAGTACTGCAGTTACTCAACAATAAGGTGATGTACGAGAAGTGATACACACACTCACACACACAACCACACACATGCTGTAACTTAGATTGTAATTATTGTCTTTTCTATTTTTGTTTCCTGATAGTTTGCTCGAGACTGATACTTTTTATGTAATTTCATAACTGGCTGTGGGTCCTACCACCTAAGTTTTATTAGTACATAGTATACTAAGAGCTGTGGAATTTGTTAAATAAATAAATAAACTTATTGACCGAGCGAGCGAAGAGTGCGAGTCGTTGCCCCTTTTCACACGTACCTACCGGTTGCCGGGTGGCGGGTAGCCGGGTGTATGTGTGAAAGCTATAGTAGGGTACTATAACTTTCACACGTATCGGCGTGATTTGCCCGGCAATCGCTTGCATTCGCCGCCGGTTACCCGGCAACCGGTACGTCTGAAAAGGCACTTTGAGTTTGGATCTCCGATTCCACACTATAGACGATTTTGCTTTCGTCCGTATGTGTGTGTGTGTATGTCAGTTTCGGTCTAGAAGACGCATTTGTTAACCGATTTTCTTCAAACTTGGCAGACATGTTCTTTGATTTAAAATCATTGCTCTACGAAAATATAAAAATACAAGTTTTGTCGAAAGTTTTTTGATAGGGCGGAAAATAAGGGAGAAAAAGGGCCCCGTTATTTATGATGGGATCATAAAGGATATAATTCCTCACAGGTTGTTTTTTCCTGGGCGCTCGCGAGGTCTACTCTTCGCAGAAGTACTTGTATAAAATGGGAACTAACCGACTATTTGTGCGACCCAGAAAAAGGAAATCGTCAGAAGGATCCGGTTAGGCTTAGTACCGTGTGTTGAGGAGTAAATTGAAAGAGGCTAACGTCCATCAGTGAACTGCCAAAAAGATTATCTTTTGTTTCGAACGCCATAAACATTTAACTAAATATGAACAAAAAGGAAAAAAAATTCTCTAGGCTAGACTGGTACGGTTGACGGTGGATGGTTAAAATATTCACAGTCATTTTTTACACAAATCCCAAAGTAAGCTAGGAATGACCTGCTTGTGTTATGGGTGTCCGACCACCTATGAACCTTTGATAATGCTATTATAGCATAACCACTTAGGTGTTTTTAAAATTAAATTAAAAGTGGAATAGTACAAGTGAAGTTTCATAATGTAGGTATTAGGTATAACAAGTTCCATCAAGTGCCAACAATCAAAAGTATAACGGATAATACCTACTTGTAACTTATTTTTTGTAAATACATATTTAGGTATGATATATAGAAACAACCAGATTTTTGAATTTGAATGATATAAACTTTATATTATTCAAATTCAAACCCTACATTTTTATACTATACCAAAGTATAGTTTGTCTATAAAGTCGTGAAATTAAATGAGGGTGCTGAATGCATGTAGCAACCCTATATAATAGTACGACCAAAATGATTTTGATGCGAGGAGTTCGTTCCGAGTAAAATCTTACTAATATTATGCGAAAGTTTGTGTGTGGATGTTTGTTACTCTTTCACGCTCGAACGGTTCAGCGGATCTGGCTGAAATTTGGTACAGGGATACATTATAGTCTGGAATAACACATAGGCCACTTTTATCCCGGGAATAAGTTCCTACGGGAAGCGGGAACGGGAACAATATACTAATATTATAAATACGAAAGGTTGCGAGTGTTGATGTGTGGATGTCTGTTACCCTTTCACGCTCGAACGGATGAACGGATCTGGCTGAAATTTGGTACAGGGATACATTATAGTCTGGAATAATACATGGCTACTTTATATCCCGGGATTAAGTGCCTACGGGAAGCGGGAACGGGAGCAAATTTGACACGGGCGAAGCTGCGGGCATCAGCTAGTGAGTTAATAAATAAAACACATTATACAGTCATAGTTTTGTTTCTGTTTTATTGAACCAGATCCAGAATAAAGTTAGTTCAAGCTCAAACTTAATCATTTATTAAATTCAATCAGTGAGACCGTTTCTCAGCCCCCCGGTCTAATACCGTCTTACAACCCACCAGCAGGTGCCTAGCAGTCCCAATTGCTTCGCCACAATCATGTAATTAGGTACATGTTTTATCTGTGACTTTTCCCCATCTGACAAGCATTTTTGGCGCAGTGCAGAAATATTAAAGTCGTCCATTTCTTTCTTTCGCCGACCTTTCCTGTGTTTCCCAGTAGTTTCAAACTTTCCATCATTATTAAAACCTTCGTTAACTATCCGTCTTACTGTACTCTCTGATTTTCCTGAAAAGAGTAAAAATAATTAATTAATTACGGAATGGAAACAAACTACCTATTGACATGGAGCAATTAATTCAAAATAAAAAATTGGTAGAAAACCAGATTGAACTGAGTACCAACGTATCAATAATTTAAATCGTACTATAAAATAACCTACTAACAATGTTAATCTAACCTAAAAATATGCAACATAAACAATGCCTTTTTTTGTCTCCAAATCGTAAATTCAGTAAATTTGTAACCTCAGACAGATTCAAAACAAATTATAACACGATTACATACCCACTAAAGATGCTGTTCGCCTGTTCGCCCATAAATATCTCCAAATCCCACAACAATTGCCCAGCTTGGTAGGTACTCCGCGAAACATCACTGGAAAACTTCAAAAATCACTTCCCGCGCACTACTCCGATTTTCTATACTCATTTTTCAAACCTTTATGCGTAGTTTGGTTTCAATTTATTGCAGTTTAATCCAAACAATAAAATTACGTGAGAAGAAAACTATTCCACAAACGAAATTCGACGACAGCTTTGACAACTGACGTACCTACTTATGTTTCGTGTTGCCACACACATAATTATTGTTAGTTCCTCAAACATTCATTTCACGACTTTATTCAATTCAATTCAATTCATTTATTTAAATCAGGCTAAAAATACCCATACATTTAAAAATTCACAAAAAATAACCATAGGTACATTAAAAAAAAAAAATCATTACCAGTCATGTCAAATAAATCACAATACAATAACAATAATAAATCAATAAAATAAAACAATATAAATAATACATGTCAGTCAAAGATTAAATTCTAAATATAAATAACATTCAATACACAATAAATAATTCCTTGTCAATAAAAATAAATACATACTTATAATTTTGAAGTCAAGTAGTCGCCGAAAAAGTCGAAGGTCACTATCAACAGTGTCAGTATATACATAAAAATACACAGGTCCTTTAGTATTGCCTCTTCGGCACCGGCACCGACAGGTGTCTGTCACCGCAATGCCGAAGGAAAGTGCAGTCCAACCTGTCTGCAATCATCTTCAGAACACTGTTGGAACTGGCCCGCACTCGCCGAACTAAGGAGGCTGCACGTGACCGCATCGTCGCGTGAAAACACGCAGTACGCGCCTCTGCGAACATGCCCGAAGCACTACAGAAACGAGGCAGTCCCAACAGCATTCTGAACGCATTGTTATACAGGACACGGAGGTCGCTGTATTTCTTTTTATTGTAATCGGCCCACAAGCTGCACGTGTATAGCGTTGTACAGTACGCTCGGAAGAGAGTGATTTTAACTTTAACTGAGCAGCGTGCAAACCTGCGGGCAATCATATTGGCCCTAATTGACAAAGCCCTCCGCTCTCGCTCGATGTCTTCATTGTCCCTGAGGTCGGTAGTGATAATATGCCCAAGATATTTAAACTTGTTAACTCTTAATAATGGAACAGAGTTTAACATAAGCGCAGGTAAATCCTGAAGGGATTCCCCTCCCGCCTCAAAGACCATCCACTGGCTTTTTATAACATTATATTTTAATCCGTGTTCACGGGCGTATTCCTCACAAGTTTTAATCAACCTTCTAAGGCCACAGACAGACGCACTCAGCAACACCATGTCGTCCGCATAGCTTAGGTTGTTGACGCATATGCCATCAATGTGACAACCGACATGCTGTTTGCTGAGTGCCTCTATCAGTCCATTAATATAGAGGTTAAACAGGGTCGGAGAGGTCAACCCCCCCTGCCTGACACCACATTCGAGCCGGTATGGATCCGACAATGCCCCCGCCCACCTGACACTGTTGGTCTGATGTGTATACCAATATTGTAACACCGAGACCAGTTCCAGTGGTAGTTTAATGCCATGTAACTTGTCCCACAGCAGGTCATACGCCACCAGATCAAACGCCCTGGACCTGTCGAGGAAGCACGCAAAAACAGGGGTTTTACGATTAGTATAGTACTTGATGGTATGCTTGAGAGACAGTATAGCGCTTTCTGTAGACAGTTGAGGTCGAAACCCAAACTGGTTATCGTGCAGTGTGACGTATTTGTTTAACTGTGTCTCAATCAAACCATCAAATACCTTAGCTATCACTGTGGCAAGTGATATTGGCCTGTAAAAAATTATTCCCGTTCGTCCCCCCAAAAAAATTAAGGGGACCATCGGGAAAATAAAATATTGAATTCCCGTTCGTCCCCCTAAGGGGACGAAGTCAAGGGGACGAACGGGAATACTCCGTTACTTTTATCACTTAGGTCGCCCGTTTTATTTTTAACAACAGGTACTACCACTGTTTTCATTAAATCGGCCGGTAAATATGAGTGGCTCACGCATAATGAGTAGAACATTGCTAGAACTCTAGCGATGTGCGGTCCAGCGTGCTGCAGGTGCTCAATGCTGAGGCCGTCATGACCCGGTGATTTACCTCGTAAAATGTGACTTATAGCGTTCACCACATCCTTTGCTCGGAAGATGGTTCCCACTATTTTGTTTCTTCCATCAGCACTGAGCATCCCCAGCCCCCGGCCCAATGGAGACTTCACAGCAAAGTGTGTTTTGAACACATTTTGTTGTAATATGAATATATAATTAATATCAATGAGACACTACGCACTTCAGCCATGTTACTTTATTTCTAGCACTCTAATTACAGTGTGTTGCCAAACCCTCAGTGTTGCCACTGTTACAACATCTATCCCTTTATACAATTAGCTTTAAAGAACACAATACAAAATATAACTACTGCACATAATCCTCTAAATATTTGGGTCTGCGTGTAAGTCTTTCAGATCTCCTTTCATTCCGTACTTCCTCAGCTGACTGGTCACCCCGCAGCAGTTCAACTGGACTTTCCTTTTCACTTGCAATATTTTCCCCTTCATCTAAAAGACTTCCACTCAACCCACATTCATCATAATTCTCCATATCTAATTCAGCAGTAGCTTCACTCAGTTGCGGCTTAGGGGCTGCAACTAAATAAGCTCTGTTTCTTCTAAAATTACCTTTAGCAGTCTCTATTACAAAAGACCTTGGTTCTTTACAATATTCTCTTATTCTACCATATAGTTTTAAATCAGTCACCCATACTCTGTCCCCCAAGTTCAATTCTTTGAGATTACAGGCTCTATGTCTTTTATTATAATAATATGCATCTTTTAACTTCTTCCTCCACCTATCTTCCTTAAATTGTGTCTGATCTATGCCTTCACTGTTTAGCTTAGCAGGTAGAATTGGTAGGATGTCTCTAAGCTTCCGATTGAACATTAGTTCAGCCGGGCTGAAACCAAATTCCAAAGGAGTATTCCGGTAGACTAAAAGAGCTAAATATATGTCTTTGTTTTTTGACAATAATGACTTAGTAATTTTTACAGCTGACTCTGCTAGTCCATTACTCTGAGCGTAATATGGACTGCTGGTTAATAACTTAAAGCCATAATCATTAGCAAATAAATTAAATTTTGTGCGAAATTGTGTACCACAGTCTGTGCGTACTATTTCTGGTATTCCATGTCGAGAAAAATTCTCTTTGCAAATTTTGATTACTGAATCTTCTGTTAGGTCATGTAACTTACTAGTTTCTATGTATCTACTGTAATAATCCATCAAAACAATATACCAGTTATTTTCAAATTTAAATAGATCAAGTCCTATTTTCTGCCAAGGTCTATCTGGTAAAACATCTACTACCATGTGTTGTTTGTGGTTTTTATACATTTCAATACATTTTGGACATGTCCTTATCAGTTCTTCTATTTGCTTTGACAATCCTATCCACCATACAGATTGCTTGGCTCTTTCCCTACACTTTGAGATACCTAAATGACCTTCATGTATTTTATTCAAAATTTCTTTCTGCAAACTTTTTGGTATGACTATTCTAGAATTATACAAAATAAGCTCTTTTTCAATGGAAAAATTGTTTCTATATTGGTAATACTGTAATAGCAAAGGGTCTAACTTATTTTTATTTGGCCAACCATGGGACCTAATGGACCGAAAGGCTTTAACCATATATTCTTTTATTTTAACACACTCATTACATTGCTTTTGTTCAGTTATAATACACTCGAGAGCAATGAATCCGGGTCACTTAAAGAATGTTAAAAATCTCGGAAACTAAAAATGATAGGTTAATGCAATAAATTGTATTTAATAGACAATGTAATACTCCTTAAATGAAAGTAAAAAAATATGAGTCACCATACATTTTATTAACACAAAATTACATAAAGAAAAAACTGCTGATCTCTCCTTAAAACAAAAATAGGAAACATGAAATTTTTGAACTTTATTACGATTTTCTTGAATTTTAATACTTCGTATTGCCTCCTCGTGCTTCCATTACTGCGTTTACGCGGTTTGGCATGCTGTACACCAAGTTCCTTATACGATTTTGGGGAATATTCTCCCATTCCTCTGTGAGAGCAATTTTGAGCTCACGAAGCGTGATTGGGGGAGGGTTTCGTTGTTTTACGCATCTGCCTAGCTCGTCCCAAGCATGCTCGATCGGGTTGATATCCGGGCTGCGCGCTGGCCCCTCCATACGAGTAATGTTCATCTCTTGAAGGTAGTCATTCACAATCCTACCTGTATGAGGTCGGGCATTGTCATGCATAAATATAGCATCCTCACCTAAATTGACCATAAATGGACCAACGTGATCATTGAGGATTTCTTCCACATATCTTACGCTAGTTAAAGAGCCGTTTTCTATGATCACCAGCTCTGTGCGACTTTCAGAAGAAATTCCGGCCCACACAAGTACAGACCCACCACCGTAGGCTACTTTTTCTTCGATGCATGCTTGCTTGAATCTTTCCCCTGGTCTTCGATACACTCTGTGTCTTCCATCGTGCTTGTAGAGCATAAATTTTGATTCGTCGGAGAACATAACTTTTGACCAATCTTCAATACTCCAATTTACGTGGCTCTGGGCATACCTTAGTCTCGAAATACGATGCCCACGCTCCAGTTTAGGGCCGTTTGCAGGTCTAAGGGGTTTTAAGTTAGATTCAGCAAGCCGACGTCTTACTGTCCATGCACTTGGGTTACTTCCTCCGAGGCGTCGAAACTGATTGGTGAGTTCAGTTCCTGTGAGAAAGCGATTTCGAAGCATGGTGTTCACCAAGTATCGGTCTTCTCGTGCTGTGGTACACCTGGTTCTGCCCGTTCCTGGTCTGCGTAGGTTAGAACCAGTTTCTTCGTAACGTCGGAGAACTCTTTGTACTGTTGACAGCGACACACCGACAGTCCTGGCTGTATCGCGCTGACTCCGGCCGGTTTCCAGCATTGTAAGTATTCTGGTGCATTCTTCAGGCGTAAGCGACATAATTTCAGCTTGATTAATGAATAGAGAGCACTATCAACATGGTTTATGTACCCACATAAATGACAGATTACAAACAAAAGCAACACCAAATGCTGTAATTTCGTAGTTCCATCTTCGAAAGTGGCCCTTTTTCAAATTTGATTTTTTTATGATATAACTTTACAATAACTAAGAAGTTTTAATACCTTCATTTAAGGAGTATTACATTGTCTATTAAATACAATTTATTGCATTAACCTAGCATTTTTAGTTTCCGAGATTTTTAGGATTCTTTAAGTGACCCGGATTCATTGCTCTCGAGTGTATTAGAAATGTTGTTTGGTAGCGAATTACTTATGGATTGCACATCCACATAAGTATTACTCAAATATGATTCTGAGTTTGGCAATGGATTCCTTGACAGGGCATCAGCTACTGTCAATAATCTACCCGGTGTATATATAACCTCATACTGAAATCTCATTAGTTTAAGTCTCATTCTCAAAAGGCGTGGACTGAGATCATCGAGCGGTTTAGTCTGCAAAATTTGTAATAGAGGTTTATGGTCAGTTTCTAAATATGCATGCAAACCTATTATATAGTCTTTAAATTTATCTACAGCCCAACACAATGCCAAACACTCCTTTTCGATTTGAGCATAATGTTTCTCGGTTTCCGATAATGTTCTACTAGCATAACTAATTATGGATCTACGCCCCTGCCTATCCTCTTGCATTAACGCAGCTCCTATACCAAAACTACTACTATCTGCTGAAACTATAACTCTAAGACTTGGATCATAATGAGACAAGGTTGGTGCCAATTTTAGCTTATTTTTAATTTCTGTAAATGCTTTTTCTTGGGGCATATCCCATACAAACAGTTGGCTTTCTTTTAATAAGGAATATAATGGTTCTAATATATGGGACTTGTTCTGAATAAATCTACCAACAAAATTCACCATCCCCAAAAATTGCAGCAACTCTTTTTTATTTGAAGGACTTTGGAAACCACTGATCGCCTCTACTCTCTCTGGATCAATTTGTATCCCTTTTGCACTCACTACATGACCTAAATATATAATTTCCTGAACCCCAAATACACACTTACTCTTATTAATAGTAATACCTTCATTTTGCAATCTATTTAGAACTTCTCTTAAGACTATGTCATGTTTCTCTAGAGTTTCCTCGTAAATAAGTATGTCATCCATATGTATAGCTAGTTTTAGATCTCTGAACAAATTTGAGAATTTCATACTAAAATATTCAGGTGAACAGGTACCAAAAGGTAATCTATTATAAAAATACCTACCAAAAGGAGTGATAATAGTGGTGAGCTTCTTAGAGGCCTCTGATAACTTTATCTGATGAAATCCTGAAGTTGCATCTATTTTAGAAAAAAATTTAGATCCTTTAAACTTGGACAATGTGTTTTCTATTTTAGGAATAGGATAAACTGGTCTTTTAATGTTTTTGTTAACATGTGTATAGTCTCCACAAATCCTGACTTTGTCATTTTTTAGTACTACATAGTAGTAGTACTAAAAAATGACAAAGTCAGGATTGGATACAGGGGATACAAAATCTGTAGGTTCTTCAATTGGGCTGATAATACCCAAGGTCTCCAGTCTGTCAAGTTCTTCTTTAACTTTGGGTAATAAGGGAATTGAAACATTTCTTGGGGTCGTTTGAACATATGGTACCAAATTATCAATTAATGTAATCTCATACTCACCTTTAAATACTCCTAACTCATTAAAAATGTTAGGATATTCTTTTTCTACATTTACTTTTGAACTAATTGCACTCTCCACCGTTGATACAGAACATATGGATATAACCTTCATACTTTCCAAGGATGGTCTCCCTAATAGTGCACACTTTAAGCCTCTTATTACATAAACTTTACCTTCATAAGCACTGTTCTTATAAACTAATCTTAAATTTACTACTCCTGTAACATTTAACTCTGAACCATCAGGTCCCCTAATTTTATCCTGGCACTGCTTCAAAGTTAATTTTCTTGTTACATCATTCTCTGGAATTGCAGTCACATCGGCTCCTGTGTCAATTAAGAATAATAAATTTTCAATAAACTTTTTCCCATGATAAATCTCAACTTTTACTTGATAGTCTTTTTGTATTGAACATAGACTAAACTTATATGCTGCACTGTTTGATGTCTCTTGTTCAACTTGTCTCAGCGATTTAGACCGACACATTTTAGAGAAATGACCTACTCGGCCACACTTGTGACAAGCAGATTTATAAGCTGGACACCTTTCCTTTGGATGCCTTTCTCGACCGCAAAACCAGCACTCCTGCTGACCTTTTCTTTTTTCCTTTTCAACATTCATTCTACACACTGCACTCTCTTCGAGCCACAAACATTCCTTCTTTTGTATTTCACTTTCCTTTGCCATTATTATAGCATCCTTAAGTGTTAACTGGCTTTCTAACAATAACCTCTCACTGAGTTTTTTATCCTTTACTCCTGTGATTATTCTGTCTCTAATCAATTCTTCCTTTAATTCCTTATAGTCACATCCTTCTGCCAAATTGTACAATATTTTTATAAATTCATCTATACTTTCCGTCTCTAATTGAACTTTAGTGTTAAACTTGTATCTTTCGTAAATAACGTTCCTCTTTGGCCAAAAATATTCATCTAACTTACAGAGGAGTTTGTCATAATCAGCTTTTTCCGATTTGGGAAACTGTAGAAGGATCTCTTCTACTTTTCCCCCATATAATATAACAGCATATCGATTTTCTTTTCATTGCTCATAAGTTGTTCATTATCGCTTATATTAAGATATCTCTCAAAACGCGCCCGCCATTTTGGCCACGCGTTTGGTTCAAAGTTGAACGAGTCAGGCGGTCGCAAATTAATTTTAAATATTGGTTTAGTTTCTTCTTTCGCCATATTTTGCTTTGAAATTTAAACAGATTTATTAGTACTGAATTACTGATCTTTCACTGGTCGAGTTCACCTCACGAACGGTTCAAGTCTTGTTTGACTGACGCGACTTAAAATACACAGAAATTGAAAATTACTCAATCTATGTACTGATACTTTTTATACTGACTTTTCTCTTCTCTGATTCTCTGGGTTCTTAGTACGCTGCCACCATGTTGTAATATGAATATATAATTAATATCAATGAGACACTACGCACTTCAGCCATGTTACTTTATTTCTAGCACTCTAATTACAGTGTGTTGCCAAACCCTCAGTGTTGCCACTGTTACAACACATTTGCTATCTCCTTAGGGTCGTTTACACAATCGACGCTCACGGGAAGCCCAGGTCTAACATTTAGTTTATTTGTACCCTGCCAGAAGCTTCGAAAATCCCCTTTGGAGTGTGCTTCAGCAAGAGCGTCCATTCCAATCTGTTCTTGATGGTTTTGACACCATTTCAAACGCGATTTGAACACCCTCCTACTGTCACACATTTCCTTGTATAGGGGTCCTGATTTCGGTTTACCAAAAGACACCCAATCTATGAACCTGGATCTGGCCAACCCGTGAGCTCCGCCGACGTGTTTGTTCCAACCCATCATGCGCTTACCACCACCCCGTCCGCACGTGCCCCCCAACTCGCCATGGCTGCATCACGGAGGGAGGTGACTATGTCGGCATACATTCTATCCAAAATACGCCCGTGATCACGAATACCACAAATATGGTCAGCACAATTTACAAAATCACTCGGAAAATCTATTTTTCTCAGTTTGTCATGACATTCTTTCGTGTATTTTGATATTTGTTCATTACTTCGTTCCCCCCAGTCTACACGCTTATTCACGTTCAATAAAGTCGGAGAACATATTGGGGTAACTGCGTTCAAATTACATTTTACTATAAGTGGGTAATGGTCAGACCAATGAACGTCATAGTCAACAATCACACTCATAACAAGTTTCTTGGCCGAGTGAGTTACAATACAGTGATCCAGCCAGCTGACACTGCCGTACACCTCACTCACGAAAGTGAAAGTACCCGAGCCCAGTCCCAGTGTGTCTACATCAGCTATTGACCACTTGTGTTCATAACATATACTAGATAGCTCTCTGTAAAATAACTCACCCGGGTCCGCGTTCAGGTCTCCCAATATGAATACAGAATCAATTCCGTATTCGTCAATAATGGCATGCAAACAACTTACACAGTCAATAAATTCGGGTAGATTATCAACACTGTTTGTAGGCATATACACACTCATCACTATCAGTGGACTATTATTTTTTAACATAATTTTTATAGCACATACACGATCGTTATTGCACTCAATTACTGACACTTCCGGGAACGTCCGCTGGCTCCACAACAGGGCCACACCGCCCCACGGTCGACCGCGCACTAGCCCGGTACCCGTATCAATCGCCGAAGTTGCAGTGTACCCGTAGCCGCTGTAGACCGTACCGACATATGGAACGTCATGCGGTAACAGCCAGGTTTCTTGTAGGCATACAATATCGCACGTACTTCACAAGTTTCTTACAGCTTCCACTGATCGTTTTATATTTTTGCAGTTGAACGTAGCGAAGCGGTAGCACTCCTTATCCATTATCAACTGGATTTATGCCAAATGCAGGGTTATCACTTCCCGCTGCTTTACGCCTAAAACTCACGAACCGTCGAAATTTATGCCCTCGGGCCAAATTGATTCATTCATGTACATGGAATATTTGGACTCAGATGTTAGAAATTTGAAAGAAAAAATCAAAATGAAAATAGAACGAAATCACAAGGGTGATTTCGTTCTATTTTCATTTTGATTTTTTCTAAAACTACAGTTTCATTTGTTTTACTTCGTGTTGTGATTTTGCTAAAACCATTCAGTTTTAGGTAGTAATAAGTTATTTTTGTGATGTCAACACCGCCTCATAGTAGAATGATTAGCCTGTACATAAAACATTTATTGATTATTCGAAAATAGTGGGTAGTTGAGTTGACATAAATGTTCAGTATGAAGTGGGAGTTGGTGTGAGGCGATAAAAAGTGAATATTCTGGAAAAAGAACACATTCTGTTTCCTGATCGAGCTCAGTAAAGTGCTAATTAGTTAAAGTAGAATATTTGTATTAATTAATAGTTAGTTGTGCAAGTATTAGATAAATTGTGAAAATAAAAATGTAACGAATCTACAATCATTGGATTGTTATTTATTTTATCAAACCATTAAGTGGAAATATAGGAGTAGTATCTATTATACGAAGAGCAGAAGAATAAATGGCTATGTACATCATTGGAGTATCATTTTTTCATCAATTCAGAAGTGGGATAACCTGCGAGCCAAGCCGTGACAAGTTAAAACTGTAAGTAAAAGTTTATTCGAATTCTAATCATGGTTCGTGATTATTCCTATTAGCGTGTATTATATTCGTAGCATTTTCTACTGTAGTCAAGAAGGTATTTGACTTTAACGAATTGCTGCAAACTGGGGTTACATAACTCTATTGACTGCGGTGTCCATTTACCGAAGTTTTTTTTTTTTTTTTTTTTAACACCGGTAAGGGTTTTAGGAAATATTCTCTACCGGAAAAGTGAATACATTTGTTTTAGATTGAACACAGAAATGTGACAAAAAGGTCCTTATCGTTTTATTGTAGTTGCATAGAGCTATATTTTTATTGTGGTAATACCCACTATTATGCCCATATGTACCTATTAGTTACCTTGAAACAAAAGTAGGTACATATTTAAGTTACATAGCCACTTCTCAAGGGCTAGGACTTCATTTTAATTCGTGGATCCTCAGTTAATAAGACGTCCTATTAGACATTTTGGACATAACTACAGTTAGTTATTTTAATTTATTTTGTGAATACCCTCTACCGGTACGGTGAATAAATTTATTTTTACATAGGACAAATAAATGTGACCAAATATGATAGGTACGCACCGTTCTTATTGCAGTTACATAGATCAATTATGTGTAATATAATATTTTGTGTTAAGACCGACTAGACTTGCAGTCTTTGCTATTTATTTTTAAAAGTATGTGGTTAAGATACTTAACGACTTCTCAAAGGCAAAGACTGTATTTAGTGCGTGGATCTCCAATCAACGAGACGTACTATGACAAATTTAGACATTATTTTATTAATTTAAGTATGAATGCTGCTGTGCAACCCTGAGCGTTGCAAGTGATTGTCCAACCATGCAGGTATTATGTGTGTTAGTCCCATAGCCGTGCAAGGTGTGTTGTTGGCAGCCATTCAGGTGAGCTGTAAGGTGAAACCATGCAGGTACGTTGAGACTCAGTTCCATTAGCCGTGCAGGTGTGCTGTTTGCAGCCATGTGGGTGCGCTGTAGAAGCACAACCATGCAGATATGATGTGAGTTATTTCCATAGCCGAGCAGGTGTGCTGTTTACAGCCATGTAGGTGTGCTGTAGAAGCGCAACCATGCAGGTATTTTGTGAGTTATTTCCATAGCCGTGTAGGTGTGCTGTCTGCAGTCATGTAGGTGTGCTGCAGAAGCGCAACCATGCAGGTATGATGTGAGTTATTTCCATAGCCGTGCAGGTGTGCTGTCTACAGTCGTGTAGGTGTGCTGTAGAAGCGCAACCATGCAGGTATGATGTGAGTTAGTGCCATAGCCGTGCAGGTGTGCTGTCTGCAGTCATGTAGGTGTGCTGCAGAAGCGCAACCATGCAGGTATGATGTGAGTTATTTCCATAGCCGTGCAGGTGTGCTGTCTGCAGTCATGTAGGTGTGCTGCAGAAGCGCAACCATGCAGGTATGATGTGAGTTATTTCCATAGCCGTGCAGGTGTGCTGTTTACAGTCGTGTAGGTGTGCTGTGGAAGCGCAACCATGCAGGTATGATGTGAGTTATTTCCATAGCCGTGCAGGTGTGCTGTCTACAGCCATGTAGGTGCACTGTAGAAGCGCAACCATGCAGGTATGATGTGAGTTATTTCCATAGCCGTGCAGGAGTGCTGTCTGCAGTCATGTAGGTGAGCTGTAAAAGCGCAACCATGCAGGTAGGTTGAGAGTTAGTTTCATAGCCATGTAGGTGTGCTGCTGAAGTGCAATCATGTAGGTGCAGCAAATGATTTCTATAAGCTATGTAAGTAGACTGCCAGTGCACAACCATGTAAGTATGTTGAGATTGATCTGTTTAGTCATGAAGCGATGCTACATGCAGCCGTGTTAGTGTGCAGCCAGTATGCAACCGAATAGGTGTGCTGTCAATTTCAACCAGGCGAGTATAGGGAGAATGATTCACATTATCATCTGTGCTTTATGCAGTCATATTGTTGTGCTGCTATTATGGTGGCGATCATAACAATATAGAAGTTTTTTCAATGATTTAGACTGACATTAGGCTTACTTGGATTGGTATGTGTGGAGCGTTTAGATTACACACACATGAATGCATAACAAATTTTGTTGCCCAATAGTAAATGGAGCGTATGTGAAACAGTATTGATATTTTTGATTTACTTAACACCTTCAGTCTTGTTTATGCCTATAGTGTTATTTAGATTCCATACCAGCGGCTTAGTGAGCTTTCCCAATCACGGAATCGCTCAAGAAAGATTACTGCACAAACTGTACCCTTTTCATAACTAGCCGTATGCATAGTAAGGCATAGAGATTTTTTTGGGGACGCCAAGCAGGCGAGATATAAGCGCCTTTGACGTAATAAACGCCTTAGATGAGATGATAGATGGGAAATTGTTAGCTTGAAAGAGCAGTAACTGCGTTTAAAATGACAATTCCAGGTGACTGAAGTGAAAGATTCACGCCCAAGCAGAAAGACAGGTGAACTGTCGTGTCGGAATACAGTGCGGCGCGGCGGCGCGGTGTGACCGCCAGAAGGCGGAATCTAACCAGTGGCGGCGATACTGAAGGCAATGGTGAGGATCGGGCCGAGCAATAGGTGAAATTAAGACTTTGATTCGGATAATTGCTAACGACCTTGAGCAACCGCGACACGAGTCCTCCAGACAAGGAATTGTGGTCTTTTATAACTTATTTTAGTTGTACCTTATTGATAAGAACTCATAGTGCATTATTTATGGAATTATAATTATACAAGCTGTTGATTTGGTCGTGCACAAGCCTCCTTCAGTGCGTAGTGTACTATAGGTATTATCGATTGCAAGCAACACAGCAACACAGTAGATAACAAAACCCCAAAAATCCTGTTTTTAGTGAAATATGATTTACGAAGAAAAAATTTTCACCCGTGTATTTAATGTTTACGTCGCCGAGCCAACGCTAAAGCGCAAGTCACACTGCCAGCGGGCGGGTGAGCGAGCTAGGCACACTGCGAGCTGCCGAATAACCTACGTGGCTGATGCGAGCGAAGCTACTCGTTTTCGTCGTTAGGCGCGCCCGCTTCGTTTCGGGTACTGAGACTAGTCGTCGCTTGTCATTCGAATAGCAGTGTCCACGTGTCTAGTCTCATCCGCACTACCCGGTTCGCCCTTCCGTATGTAGTTTTTGGTGTAAACCCCATAGTTTAGCTCGGCAATGTCTCGTAGTTTGCATAACTTCAATATCTCACTTCCCCCGCCCGCCTAGCTCGCCCGCCCGCCCGTTGGCGGTGTGGCCTGGGCTTAAAGCTAGACAATAGTAGGTACCTAGATAATGCGGCTACGTATCGCATCTCATGGCTCCTCTACACTGCCCGCGAAGTTGAACGAAGTTAAATGAATACGATAGTGTAAAGAGGCACTTCGGCTTACCTCGTCAAAAACTATACCTCCCCTCAGGCGACTTTATTTGCTGTCGATTTTTGCGCCTCTGTCAATGGGCCCAAAGATGCGGGAAGTGCGTTCACGAAGTACCTCTCTACAATACTTGGCCGACATCGTGTGTGCCGGTGCTTTGCCGGCGCGTGATTTAAGCTATAATAATATGCTTTGGTGTATGTGATCCAATTATCAGCGTCAAACAGTGGTCAGGAGCAAATTATGTTGTTCCTGGAAACTCTGCCACACAAATTTCTTTGTTCATTACAAACGGCGGCAATGTGCGTGCGCACGCTACTGACACCACTGAGTGTGTAGTGACGCACTTTTTTCGAACTTAGACAAAGTTTCTAGAGTACTTCGCCTATGAACTTTGCGGGCAGTGTAGAGGAGCCATTAGTTATTAGGTTTCATGAGTTTTTAGTTCCAGCTGACAAGTTCGGTGACCTTTATGTACTTTTTTGATTTGATATTAATGATTTGATGATGAGTTTATGTTGATTTAAAAGATTCCTTCCTACTTCAAGGGCTTAGGACCGGCAGAAACACGCTATTTATCATGCAATTGCAAACAAAAACATTAAGTAAAGTTAGTAAACATTAGGTATGATAAAAGTAGGTATTCTGAAATGAAGCATTTCTGGCGTAGTTAAAAATTTTAAATCAACTTATTTACAGAATTAATTGAGAATCAAAGCTTAAATACCTATTTACAAAATCATGTAACACACAATAATTGTTCAAAATGCTCACCCCCAGTGTCTATGCACAGATTGGCGCGGCGCACTAAGTTGCGTTTTAAGCTGCGAAGCACTATGTAACACATTTGTTTTTATTTGTTCAAATGCCAAAACAATTCTTTCACGTAATTGTGTAACACTCACAATGTCTTCATTGTAAACAAGTCTTTTAATATCTCCCCACAAATAAAAGTCTAAGGGCGTTAGGTCGGGTGAACGCGGCGGCCAGGCTACCGGTCCACCACGGCCTATCCACTGCGTACCAAACACTTCACTTAAATATTCGCGCACTTGGCGTCCATAGTGAGGTGGCGCACCGTCCTGTTGGAAGTACAAGTCCCTATGAAATGCGAGTGGAATGTCATCGAGCATCTCATTAACCACATGTCGGAGTAGCACCAAGTATGTAGCACTGTTCAAACGACCGTCAATAAAATATGGGCCAAGTAGATGATCACCGATGATACCAGCCCACACATTCAGACTAAACCGGACCTGGAACGAGTCCCGCGTAGTAACATGTGGGTTGTGTTTTCGGTGAGCCCACCAATGTTCATTGTGGACGTTATAAACGCCCACGCGCGTAAACAATGATTCGTCGGACCACAAAATGTTCACGTCCTGATGTTCAAGGAGCCAGTGACAAAAAACTGTCCGAGCGTTATTGTCCTGCGGATGCAACTCTTGAACACGTCGGAAATGGAACGGATGCATTAGTTCGCGATTCAGCAGCTTCCACACTGTGGTATGATGAACACCGAAACGGCGACCGGCTTCACGCGTACTGGCTCGAGGTTCTTCCTCAAAATAATTGAGAATCTGCTCTTGCCGATCAGCTGATAGGCCTTGTGTACCACGACCTTGTGCATGTCGAGGAAGTACGTAGATATCGGCGCGTGCGGTTATACTCACGCTGAACGCGGGCGAGCGACTAATTAATTCAAAATTTCAAATTCACCGATCAAAGGCGCCGCCTGAGCCGCTCGCTCCTGCGCGGGGGTTGGAGGGGTAACTTACACGCGCCGCGCCGCCACCGCCTCCTTTGCCTATGCCTACACATTTGTATGTGCCTACTAAACTGTAGGCAAAGAAGAAACGGTTTTGAATGAACGGTGAAAATGTACCTATGTAGGTAATAGTATTATTAGAATATTTAGAACCGATTCATACGAGTTGCTTTTTAAATTTATTTTATTTAATAATTATTAAGAACTTAATTTTACTGCCCCATTTTTTCACTTAATATTGGTTTAGTATAAGCAGTAGAGTTCCCATAGCAAATAGAAAAGAATTTAAGCAGAAAAAAAAAGTGTAAAAAAAGGTGTCTCGTTTTATCCCGAAATATCGACGAGTGTAGGCAGTACAGTCATGTGTGCAAGTAATGCACAAATGCAGATCAACATCCTGTATAGATATAGATATAATGTATCACGTTTTAAAAATGTGATATGGCTGAGGATTAGTTGAACTTTTTAGCTTCATAACAATCTATATGTGTTATAGTGTGGGTTTCCTCAAGAGTTATCCGTGTCAAATACACGTCGGAAGTTTGACGCGGAAACACATTGTTAAAACGCGACGCAACGCGTGTTGAGTAGAATCAATTTGTGTTGTTTTCTATGACCAGAGTCACACTATCAATATCCAATGCGCCACCATACGCAGTACATTCTATCTACACATACTCGCGTTGTGTTTTTAGTGTGTCGCGCACATTAAAAATCCCTGGCGACCATTTTAGGCATGGACTCTATTATTGGGGAATATAATATAATTTCTAATTGTAATAGACGGTGACCTTTTTGACCAATTGTACCAAATCATATCATATCATATCAGGTGTTCAAAATATCCCGGGAGATACCGTGCAATGTACATGGGTAGACAATTTTAGGATTTCTTATCTAATTTCGACGTGTTGTGAAAAGACTTTGTGAGACAGCTAGCAATATCTATTATAAAGAAATTTTTTTTAATTGAAAGAGCTATACAACGGCAGTGGACTGTATGAGTTAAGCTAAATATTACACTTGGATCCTTGTAAAAAGACCTAGTTGACGGACCTCTACTGGTCGAAGACAATACTAGCGGTTGCCGCATGGTTTTCCCTGCGTAGTCCCATTCCTGTGGAGATACGGGAACGTTACTCGGGGAGGGTGTGCCTTCGCAGTAGTGGAAGAGTTTTTCAAATTGATTCAGTGGTTTTGGAGACTATTCAACGCAAAGAAACAACCATACAGGCAATCGAATCTTTCCTTCTTATAATATTAATATAGATAATCCTGATTGAAACACTGAGGCACGGAATAACTTTTAGTAGTACGTACACAAGTTTTACTTCCTTGATCTTGATTAAAGCCAGTGCTAGAGAGTAATAACTATTTTGTGCTATCTTATAGGTATTTCTAAACACACCTACAAATCGCAAAAATATATATATATATACCTATATACAGAGAAATTTAAGTAAAGATAGAAACATTTTGCGTGCCGCCATACGCGGTTTAGAAGTCTCCGTTCGGGCGTTAATTATTGCTGTACGTGTAGGCGAGTTTCAGAAGCCTGACCGAAGTGCATACGGTTGCAGTTCACCAGGGTTAGGTGGTATTCTCTGACTAGTTTAGTTTATCAGATTATACTAGTTGCGTATTTCAGTCGACAAACTACACTACAAGAACGCCCTGTAAACTGTTAAAAAAAAAGGGCACGTAGGTGTCTATTAGGCCTTAATTTTACGCTGTACACCGGCTGTAACATACTTCGTACCAGCAGTCCTAATACTGTAGTACCACTATGACAAGGAGGGATTTAGTAGGTACCACAAATAGCGTCAGGTTGTTGATTTCTTTTAAGCCCGCTTCAACATGGACTAGTGTCCAGTCAAATGAGTATACTAAGACATAATGCCCTATAGGGATAATTTAGGACCAAGTAAACTAAGTATAATTCTGATGCTTATTATGGTTACGCTAGAACAGATTCAGTCTTACTGGTTTACTAATGCAATATTTATAATTCCGCTAAGACTGAAGAGAAGGTAAAACTGCCTTTTAACAGTAGGTATATTTATGCACTTAGACCACTTAGGGCCATTTTGTTAGAGGTAAAGGCTAGAATTAAATGTATATCCTATATTCTAACAAAAGTTGACTGGTTCGCAAAATGAAAAAAAGAACCCTGAACAGCTTACGTTATCAGAGTTCCTTGTAGAATTTTATCAGATCGTGGGACTGCTGCCTAGAAAGTATTGTAGCATCTGACAGAATGAGACTTGCTACATATTTATTTAGAAAAATAATCCAATGTAACATTATCTATTTACATTATAACTATCTAAACTAACCTAAATCTAAATAATGACATTGTACCCAAAGACTGGCAGCATTTCCCCTTTAAATAGTTATACCCATTGGTTTAGATAGATGACTGCAGTCTGCCAGTCGACTCGACTAGGAGTTTTCTTTTTCATATTTTTTAACAAATATCGTTAATATTCTTATTCTGATAAAAATGGAAAAAGAAAACCTTCTAAAGTCTTAAATAACTAAATGGTCGAGAGTTGGAACTTGTGGGGTTAGCCGCTGCTAGTAGTTTATTTTAGATAATTTGATTCAATTTAAAACTAGCTAAAGGTTAAGTTCACCAGCTTTTGCTGTGCAAAAGATGAGGCATTAACAGATGTAGATGGAATTGTAAATTTGAGTTACTTTAACAGTGTATTCAAATTTAACCTGTATCCTCCTGCGGAGTACCTAATCTTGTATCTTACAAAATATCCATAAAAGCGATATTCTATAATTTAGATTACGTCCAAGAGTCTCTCTGCAAAAGAGTAGGTACATAACATTATGAGAATAAGAAATTCATCAGAATCTTGTGGCTGCACCACACAAGAAATATAGGTATCGTACCTTGCAGTTTCTTTTATTCAAATACCATTTCTAAAGTAATACCATACTATTTCTAAGTAAGTAGTAGTCTAATAATTATATGTCTAGTTTTTATCCTGTATTTGTGAAATAGGAAGGTTTTACTAACCAAAAAGTTCCCAATAAATCTTGCGAATTTATAACATGTACATCAACCATAAAAAAAAAAGTCTTTCTTGTTATCATAGTAGACTGCATAAGGTCAATGACACTTTATGGGTAGTTACCCAGTTAAACAGTGGTAGGTATACGCTCTTGCGACAGGCTACCAACCGAATTTGAAGGTATTGGTATGGTTAGATTAATCAGAGTATCTCAGTGATTGACTTAAGAATGCTTATACATTTTGCATTGACACATTTTATGCGCATACCATGATTATTTTATATTATTATTATTATTTGACATAATTCGTACCTACCTATTTCAGATTTATGTTTGCAAACGTTTGACACAATTTATTATAGTATGATATGAAATTATTAATTATTAATTATTGACATTATTACACGAATGAAACTATTATTACATTATAAGACACCAATATTTTTGTTATTATCATCTGAGATTTTTATTAATATTTACAGTATCGGAATTTAATCTATCGATGTATTTATGACCTAAGTTACAATTCATTAATTAAAATTGTCGGCAATAATAAACACATTGTAACATTATCGAATTAGGGAAACCTGTAAGGATAGATGTTGATATAAAAAAGTAACTTCGAGAATGCCACAAGAGCTGCCTTAAATACTATATTTATGTGTCCTTAGGGTTAAGGTATATAGGTATATTGTGGCTTCATCACGTTGCCTGAAACTAGACGATTATTAAGGTTCAAAGAACTCTATTTCTCATAAGGACAGTAGTTCGCTTAAAATGAGATTAACAATTTAATTTACAAATATTATTTAAGTAATATTATTATGATGGTAATATTAGGTACCTAATGAATTTTTTATGAAAAATCACTCGCTTTTACTAGTTGTATTCCACTATTAAATATATTTTACACTAATTGCTGACACATGTAATGATTTCTTTTGCTGGAAAAGGAAACCTGGAAGTGATCTGCAGACTCTGCTGGGTTTTAAAAAAAAAAGATCACTTTTTAGATTTTACATTTGTAAATAGTTTCAGCAGGCGGTCTGCTCTGTGAACTGGTTACTTGTTGCCTTTGTTTTGTATTCTTGACGTTTCGCCAGACTCAAGTTCTCACTTATAGTTTTACAAACTAAATAATGATTGAGTTAATATTATAAGCCTATAGACTATAGACAGAGTAGATAGAAGATATAGAGAAGGTTTAGGTTTAATTTAACTTTAAGATTTTGATTTAGCATATTATAAAAAGCCGCATAAAGGTATTATTGTTATGTACGTTATGTATAAAAATATGTGATTAGTTCAATATACAAGTCCGAATGTTGTGATTACTGCGTGCTCCGGAGATAGCACGCTGTCTGATGGCCGAATGTTGTGATTTTGCTAAAACCATTCAGTTTTAGGTAGTAATAAGTTATTTTTGTGATGTCAACACCGCCTCATAGTAGAATGATTAGCCTGTACATAAAACATTTATTGATTATTCGAAAATAGTGGGTAGTTGAGTTGACATAAATGTTCAGTATGAAGTGGGAGTTGGTGTGAGGCGATAAAAAGTGAATATTCTGGAAAAAGAACACATTCTGTTTCCTGATCGAGCTCAGTAAAGTGCTAATTAGTTAAAGTAGAATATTTGTATTAATTAATAGTTAGTTGTGCAAGTATTAGATAAATTGTGAAAATAAAAATGTAACGAATCTACAATCATTGGATTGTTATTTATTTTATCAAACCATTAAGTGGAAATATAGGAGTAGTATCTATTATACGAAGAGCAGAAGAATAAATGGCTATGTACATCATTGGAGTATCATTTTTTCATCATTCGTATATATCTTATAATATCGTTCTCCGTCGTGTCACAGTGTACGTTTGTCAGAAAAACCGGAATTCTTCTTTCCGCCGCTTTAAAATTACCCTCCATATCTCGGGCAATACCCGATCTGCCCTGGAAGCGATATTTTGACTTTTTCTTACGTCTTGATACCGTTTGCCATGGCTCGGCAAGTTTATTTTCTAAATTGGTATCAGTTTTTCTAATACCAGGCGACGACGGTTGCATTTCGAAGCGGAGCTCTGTCTGTTGGTCGACATCTGATGTTAAGGCCAAGTTTGGTGACAACACCATCGGCAGCGGCGACTGCGTCATCAAGGAGGGACGCACCCCCTTCGGTACCCCAGTACATCCATCGTCTCCTATCCCTGACTGTTGTATTTTATCTGTCCGAACCTGCTCGTTTGTGTTATGCTTGCAGACATCTACCCTCATATCTCTGTACTGTGTAGGACTTAATTCTAAGTCTAGAGAATTTGCTATATTTTGGGCAGAATCGCCTAAATCAGAGGAACAGACCTGAGACAGTCCCTCAGGACCACTATTTAGCCAAGCACCGCGTTTTGCACCAACTTTAAAAGCAGATGTCTGTGGCAGAGAGATCTAGCTTTAATTCGTTGACACTGTCCGTTGTAGCATATGTCGTTTTTATAATTTCAATTTCATTCTTTACTAATAGAATATCCTTCAAAAGTTTTGAACAATCCAAGTGGTCGAATAAAATTGGAGGTAGTTTGTCCAGGTCTTTTGCTACAAAAATTGGTGTTATATCGCGCTCAACTGATTTGATAAGGCTGATAATGTTACCTAAGTCCCGCTCCTCTTTTCCCTAATTTTTGCGCACTATTTTACGTCGTTCCGTAGGGATCGATTCAAAAAGTAATGACTTCGCGCTTTTTATTTCTTCGGTGGTAAAAGTGGACGTACAAACACGCACTAAAGTTTCCTCATCAACAACCGACACTTTGTTTTGCACATAACACAGCAATTCGTTTATTATTATACTAGCTGTTGCCCGCGACTTCGTACGCGTGAAAATTATGTTATTTGCCAATTTGATTGCTCTCTGCTTAGCCCCTAGGATATATAGCGTGATAATATATAGCCTATTTGAAGACCGTACCCTTAGTTAATATTTGTGCAAAATTTGAATCAAATCTATTAGGTACTTTTCGAGATCCTTCCGGACAAAGCAAAGCAAACAGACAAACAGACAAACCGACAAACAGACAAACAGACAAAAATTTTTCTAACTACATTTTCGGCTTCGGTATCTTATATAGAACACCCAGCGAGTATTTTTTTTTAAATATATCTAATGTACAGTTTTCACTTTTCTATCATTTTATTATATGTATTGATTGCACATATTACACTTAAGCGTATTTATGTTCGTCATTGTTACTACTTATCTATTACACTCGCCTTGACACACCCGCTCGCGACTGTATCGCGCACGCGAATCCATTTTAATTTTATTGACTCTCCAAATTTTGTCACGTGACGTGGCATCAGTCAAGAAACTATCCTATAAATCCTAGTCCTATAAATTTTCATTATCACCCTTTCTTTCGCTACTGAGCGGCAGTAGTAAGCGACAATAACAGCCAGACGGGTGCTCCGGGTTTGTTTTGCCACGGCGACCATGTTACCTCGAATTGCCGCGGTAAAAAACGAATTCTCAATGTGCGACAAAAAATTTAAAAAAAATAAACCCCCTTTATTAAATATTTGTAGGTATTTAGGGCAATGCCGAAATATGGCCCTGATTGCCCAAACTTAGTATTTAGCTGAAAAAAAACAAGTAATTAATTTCCATAATTTTCGTTGCTATTCATGACTTGATAGAAGTTAAAATTAATTTCGGACAAATAAAAAGCTATTCAATAAATACACCGCCATTTGCACCTGCTAGGTTGCCAGTCTTTCGTAAACTAACAGAATAGTATTTTTACAAAAGACTCAGATTAAGTTTTCATTTACTTTTTTTTTATACCACTAAGGTAACGGCACGCATTTGGCCCACCAGATGTAGGTATTAAGGGTCACCGCAGCCAACTTTCGTTGCACCAGAGGCGCTACACTTGCGCTTCCGACTCCGTAAAAACCTTCTAGACCCCTTTAGGTTTAGTTAGGTTAGGTTCGTTTTAATTGGTATTAAGTTAGGCGAAATTTTAGAGCTAGGTTAGGTTAGGTCAGGTTTATGATAAAATCGTTTTTATGTGATTTTGCGAGTTTCATTAGTAAAAGTAAAACACTTTATAGTCGTCGGTTATGTTCGTTAAAGTTATCTATATAACGGCACCTCTACCGTCTATTGCGATTAGTCGTTTTTGAAAAAAATGTTTTTTTTTGTGATTTGGCTTTTCTTTTGTTCTGATATTCATTATCAAGGAGGTTTAGCGAGGTTAGGTTCGTTTTAATAGGTATTAAGTTAGGCGAAATTTTAGAGCTAGGTTAGGTTATGTTAGGTTTTTGAGAAAATCGTTTTCATGTGATTTTGCGAGTTTCATTAGTAAAAGTACAACACTTTTTAGTCGTCGGTTATGTGCGTTAAAGTTATCTATCTAACGGCACCTCTGCCGTCTACTGCAATAAGTCGTTTTTGAATAAATTGGTTTTTGAAATTTCGCAATTTTTTTGGTCTGATGTCCATTATCAAGGAGGTTTAGTGAGGTTAGGTTCGTTTTAATAGGTATTAAGTTAGGCGAAATTTTAGAGCTAGGTTAGGTTATGTAAGGTTTTTGAGAAAATCGTTTTTATGTGATTTTGCGAGTTTCATTAGTAAAAGTACAACACTTTTTAGTCGTCGGTTATGTGCGATAAAGTTATCTATCTAACGGCACCTCTACCGTCTATTGCGATTAGTCGTTAGTGAAAAAAAATGTTTTTTGTGATTTGGCTTTTTTTTTGTTTTGATGTCCATTATCAAGAAGGTTAAGTGAGGTTAGGTTTTTTTTAATAGGTATTAAGTTGGGCGAAATTTTAGAGCTAGGTTAGGTTATGTTAGGTTTTTGAGAAAATAGTTTTTATGTGAATTTGCAATTTTCATTAGTAAAAGTAAAACACTTTTTAGTCGTCGGTTATGTGCGTTAAAGTTATCTATCTAACGGCACCTCTGCTGCCTACTGCGACAAGTCGTTTTAAAAAAATAATGTTTTTTGTGATTTCGCTTTTTTTTTATTCTGATATCCATTATCAAGGAGGTTTAGTAAGGTTAGGTTTTTTTTAATAGGTATTAAGTTAGGCGAAATTTTAGAGCTTGGTTAGGTTATGTTAGGTTTTTGAGAAAATCGTTTTTATGTGATTTTGTGAGTTTCATTTGTAAAAGTACAACACTTTTTAGTCTTCGGTTATGTGCATTAAAGTTATCTATCTAACGGCACCTCTGCCGTCTACTGCAATAAGTCGTTTTTGAATAAATTGGTTTTTGAAATTTCGCAATTTTTTTGGTCTCATGTCCATTATAAAGGATTTCGCATAACTTAATACCTATTAAAACGAACCTATCCTTAGTGAGGATAGGTTCGTTTTAATAGGTATTAAGTTAGGCGAAATTTTAGAGCTAGGTTAGGTTATGTTAGGTTTTTGAGAAAATCGTTTTTATGTGATTTTGCGAGTTTCATTAGTAAAAGTACAACACTTTTTAGTCGTCGGTTATGTGCGTTAAAGTTATCTATCTACCGGCACCTCTGCCGTCTACTGCAATAAGTCATTTTAAAAAAAATAGTTTTTTGAAATTTCGCTAATTTTTTGGTCAGATGTCCATTATTAAGGAGGTTTAGTTAGGTTAGGTTCGTTTTAATACGTATTAAGTTAGGCGAAATTTTAGAGCTAGGTTAGGTTATGTTAGGTTTTTGAGAAAATCGTTTTTATGTGATTTTGCGAGTATCATTAGTAAAAGTACAACACTTTTTAGTCGTCGGTTATGTGCGTTAAAGTTATCTATCTAACGGCACCTATGCTGTCTACTGCGCCAAGTCATTTTTAAAAAAATGTTTTTTGTGATTTCGCTTTTTTTTTGTTCTGATGTCCATTATCAAGGAGGTTAAGTGAGGTTAGGTTTCTTTAATAGGTATTAAGTTAGGCGAAATTTTAGAGCTAGGTTAGGTTATGTTAGGTTTTTGAGAAAATAGTTTTTATGTGAATTTGCAATTTTCATTAGTAAAAGTAAAACACTTTTTAGTCGTCGGTTATGTGCGTTAAAGTTATCTATCTAACGGCACCTCTGCTGTCTACTGCGACAAGTCGTTTTAAAGAAATAATGTTTTTTGTGATTTTGCTTTTTTTTTTGTTCTGATATCCATTATCAAGGAGGTTTAGTAAGGTAAGGTTTTTTTTAATAGGTATTAAGTTAGGCGAAATTTTAGAGCTAGGTTAGGTTATGTTAGGTTTTTAAGAAAATAGTTTTTATGTAAATTTGCAATTTCCATTAGTAAAAGTAAAACACTTTTTAGTCGTTGGTTATGTGCGTTAAAGTTATCTATCTAACGGCACCTCTGCTGTCTACTGCGACAAGTCGTTTCAAAGAAATAATGTTTTTTGTGATTTTGCTTTTTTTTTTGTTCTGATATCCATTATCAAGGAGGTTTAGTAAGGTAAGGTTTTTTTTAATAGGTATTAAGTTAGGCGAAATTTTAGAGCTAGGTTAGGTAATGTTAGGTTTTTGAGAAAATCGTTTTTATGTGATTTTGCGAGTATCATTAGTAAAAGTACAACACTTTTTAGTCGTCGGTTATGTGCGTTAAAGTTATCTATCTAACGCCACCTCTGCTGTCTACTGCGACAAGTCGTTTTAAAAAAATAATGTTTTTTGTGATTTCGCTTTTTTTTTGTTCTGGTATCCATTATCATGGAGGTTTAGTAAGGTTAGGTTTTTTTTAATAGGTATTAAGTTAGGCGAAATTTTAGAGCTAGGTTAGGTTATGTTAGGTTTTTGAGAAAATCATTTTTATGTGATTTTGCGAGTTTCATTAGTAAAAGTACAACACTTTTCAGTCGTCGGTTATGTGCGTTAAAGTTATCTATCTAACGGCACCTCTGCTGTCTACTGCGACAAGTCGTTTTTAAAAAAATGTTTTTTTGTGATTTCGCTTTTTTTTGTTCTGATATCCATTATCAAGGAGGTTAAGTGAGGTTAGGTTTTTTTAATACGTATTAAGTTAGGCGAAATTTTAGAGCTAGGTTAGGTTATGTTAGGTTTTTGAGAAAATAGTTTTTATGTGAATTTGCAATTTCCATTAGTAAAAGTAAAACACTTTTTAGTCGTTGGTTATGTGCGTTAAAGTTATCTGTCTAACGGCACCTCTGCTGTCTACTGCGACAAGTCGTTTCAAAGAAATAATGTTTTTTTGTGATTTTGCTTTTTTTTTTGTTCTGATATCCATTATCAAGGAGGTTTAGTAAGGTAAGGTTTTTTTTAATAGGTATTAAGTTAGGCGAAATTTTAGAGCTAGGTTAGGTAATGTTAGGTTTTTGAGAAAATCGTTTTTATGTGATTTTGCGAGTATCATTAGTAAAAGTACAACACTTTTTAGTCGTCGGTTATGTGCGTTAAAGTTATCTATCTAACGCCACCTCTGCTGTCTACTGCGACAAGTCGTTTTAAAAAAATAATGTTTTTTGTGATTTCGCTTTTTTTTTTGTTCTGGTATCCATTATCATGGAGGTTTAGTAAGGTTAGGTTTTTTTTTAATAGGTATTAAGTTAGGCGAAATTTTAGAGCTAGGTTAGGTTATGTTAGGTTTTTGAGAAAATCATTTTTATGTGATTTTGCGAGTTTCATTAGTAAAAGTACAACACTTTTTAGTCGTCGGTTATGTGCGTTAAAGTTTTCTATCTACCGGCACCTCTGCCGTCTACTGCAATAAGTCATTTAAAAAAATAGTTTTCTGAAATTTCGCTAATTTTTTGGTCAGATGTCCATTATTAAGGAGGTTTAGTTAGGTTAGGTTCGTTTTAATACGTATTAAGTTAGGCGAAATTTTAGAGCTAGGTTAGGTAATGTTAGGTTTTTAAGAAAATCGTTTTTATGTGATTTTTCGAGTGTCATTAGTAAAAGTACAACACTTTTTAGTCGTCGGTTATGTGCGTTAAAGTTTTCTATCTACCGGCACCTCTGCCGTCTACTGCAATAAGTCATTTAAAAAAATAGTTTTCTGAAATTTCGCTAATGTTTTGGTCAGATGTCCATTATTAAGGAGGTTTAGTTAGGTTAGGTTCGTTTTAATACGTATTAAGTTAGGCGAAATTTTAGAGCTAGGTTAGGTAATGTTAGGTTTTTAAGAAAATCGTTTTTATGTGATTTTGCGAGTGTCATTAGTAAAAGTACAACACTTTTTAGTCGTCGGTTATGTGCGTTAAAGTTATCTATCTAACGGCACCTCTGCTGTCTACTGCGACAAGTCGTTTTAAAGAAATAATGTTTTTTGTGATTTTGCTTTTTTTTTGTTCTGATATCCATTATCAAGGAGGTTTAGTAAGGTAAGGTTTCTTTTAATAGGTATTAAGTTAGGCGAAATTTTAGAGCTAGGTTAGGTTATGTTAGGTTTTTGAGAAAATCGTTTTTATGTGATTTTGCGAGTATCATTAGTAAAAGTACAACACTTTTTAGTCGTCGGTTATGTGCGTTAAAGTTATCTATCTAACGGCACCTCTGCTGTCTACTGCGACAAGTCGTTTAAAAGAAATAATGTTTTTTGTGATTTCGCTTTTTTTTTGTTCTGATGTCCATTATCAAGGAGGTTAAGTGAGGTTAGGTTTCTTTAATAGGTATTAAGTTAGGCGAAATTTTAGAGCTAGGTTAGGTTATGTTAGGTTTTTGAGAAAATAGTTTTTATGTGAATTTGCAATTTTCATTAGTAAAAGTAAAACACTTTTTAGTCGTCGGTTATGTGCGTTAAAGTTATCTATCTAACGGCACCTCTGCTGTCTACTGCGACAAGTCGTTTTAAAGAAATAATGTTTTTTGTGATTTTGCTTTTTTTTTGTTCTGATATCCATTATCAAGGAGGTTTAGTAAGGTAAGGTTTTTTTTAATAGGTATTAAGTTAGGTGAAATTTTAGAGCTAGGTTAGGTTATGTTAGGTTTTTAAGAAAATAGTTTTTATGTAAATTTGCAATTTCCATTAGTAAAAGTAAAACACTTTTTAGTCGTTGGTTATGTGCGTTAAAGTTATCTATCTAACGGCACCTCTGCTGTCTACTGCGACAAGTCGTTTCAAAGAAATAATGTTTTTTTGTGATTTTGCTTTTTTTTTTGTTCTGATATCCATTATCAAGGAGGTTTAGTAAGGTAAGGTTTTTTTTAATAGGTATTAAGTTAGGCGAAATTTTAGAGCTAGGTTAGGTAATGTTAGGTTTTTGAGAAAATCGTTTTTATGTGATTTTGCGAGTATCATTAGTAAAAGTACAACACTTTTTAGTCGTCGGTTATGTGCGTTAAAGTTATCTATCTAACGCCACCTCTGCTGTCTACTGCGACAAGTCGTTTTAAAAAAATAATGTTTTTTGTGATTTCGCTTTTTTTTTTGTTCTGGTATCCATTATCATGGAGGTTTAGTAAGGTTAGGTTTTTTTTTAATAGGTATTAAGTTAGGCGAAATTTTAGAGCTAGGTTAGGTTATGTTAGGTTTTTGAGAAAATCATTTTTATGTGATTTTGCGAGTTTCATTAGTAAAAGTACAACACTTTTCAGTCGTCGGTTATGTGCGTTAAAGTTATCTATCTAACGGCACCTCTGCTGTCTACTGCGACAAGTCGTTTTTAAAAAAATGTTTTTTTGTGATTTCGCTTTTTTTTGTTCTGATATCCATTATCAAGGAGGTTAAGTGAGGTTAGGTTTTTTTAATAGGTATTAAGTTAGGCGAAATTTTAGAGCTAGGTTAGGTTATGTTAGGTTTTTGAGAAAATAGTTTTTATGTGAATTTGCAATTTCCATTAGTAAAAGTAAAACACTTTTTAGTCGTCGGTTATGTGCGTTAAAGTTATCTATCTAAAGGCACCTCTGCTGTCTACTGCGACAAGTCGTTTTAAAGAAATAATGTTTTTTGTGATTTTGCTTTTTTTTTTGTTCTGATATCCATTATCAAGGAGGTTTAGTAAGGTAAGGTTTCTTTTAATAGGTATTAAGTTAGGCGAAATTTTAGAGCTAGATTAGGTTATGTTAGGTTTTTGAGAAAATCGTTTTTATGTGATTTTGCGAGTATCATTAGTAAAAGTACAACACTTTTTAGTCGTCGGTTATGTGCGTTAAAGTTATCTATCTAACGGCACCTATGCTGTCTACTGCGCCAAGTCATTTTTAAAAAAATGTTTTTTGTGATTTCGCTTTTTTTTTGTTCTGATGTCCATTATCAAGGAGGTTTAGTAAGGTAAGGTTTTTTTTAATAGGTATTAAGTTAGGCGAAATTTTAGAGCTAGGTTAGAAAATGTTAGGTTTTTGAGAAAATCGTTTTTATGTGATTTTGCGAGTATCATTAGTAAAAGTACAACACTTTTTAGTCGTCGGTTATGTGCGTTAAAGTTATCTATCTAACGCCACCTCTGCTGTCTACTGCGACAAGTCGTTTTAAAAAAATAATGTTTTTTGTGATTTCGCTTTTTTTTTTGTTCTGGTATCCATTATCATGGAGGTTTAGTAAGGTTAGGTTTTTTTTTAATAGGTATTAAGTTAGGCGAAATTTTAGAGCTAGGTTAGGTTATGTTAGGTTTTTGAGAAAATCATTTTTATGTGATTTTGCGAGTTTCATTAGTAAAAGTACAACACTTTTTAGTCGTCGGTTATGTGCGTTAAAGTTTTCTATCTACCGGCACCTCTGCCGTCTACTGCAATAAGTCATTTAAAAAAATAGTTTTCTGAAATTTCGCTAATTTTTTGGTCAGATGTCCATTATTAAGGAGGTTTAGTTAGGTTAGGTTCGTTTTAATACGTATTAAGTTAGGCGAAATTTTAGAGCTAGGTTAGGTAATGTTAGGTTTTTAAGAAAATCGTTTTTATGTGATTTTGCGAGTGTCATTAGTAAAAGTACAACACTTTTTAGTCGTCGGTTATGTGCGTTAAAGTTTTCTATCTACCGGCACCTCTGCCGTCTACTGCAATAAGTCATTTAAAAAAATAGTTTTCTGAAATTTCGCTAATTTTTTGGTCAGATGTCCATTATTAAGGAGGTTTAGTTAGGTTAGGTTCGTTTTAATACGTATTAAGTTAGGCGAAATTTTAGAGCTAGGTTAGGTAATGTTAGGTTTTTAAGAAAATCGTTTTTATGTGATTTTGCGAGTGTCATTAGTAAAAGTACAACACTTTTTAGTCGTCGGTTATGTGCGTTAAAGTTATCTATCTAACGGCACCTCTGCTGTCTACTGCGACAAGTCGTTTTAAAGAAATAATGTTTTTTGTGATTTTGCTTTTTTTTTGTTCTGATATCCATTATCAAGGAGGTTTAGTAAGGTAAGGTTTCTTTTAATAGGTATTAAGTTAGGCGAAATTTTAGAGCTAGGTTAGGTTATGTTAGGTTAGGTTAGGTTAGGTTTTTTTTTTTTTTTTTGTTGACGCGGGGAATGCGTTTAGGCACCGTCATCCCAGCTACGGGGGTAGCTGGGACGGTGTGTGGGGCTCACCGGTCCCGGAAGATGGGACCGTCCTACCCACTAAACCCCGCGGTGTTCCGACTCACCCTATAGCCGGGCCGAGGGATATGAAGATGAAGATTCAACGTCGACCCGGCTAGGGATGCCCCGTAAGGATGGGGCTCTCCTCGGGGGACCAGATGGTCGGCCCCCCGGAGCTCCCTAAGGAGCTGAAGAAGCAGCAAGCCCGCATCGCACCACTCTCGAGCGCCCCTCTGAAAGCAGAGGGGGTAGAGAGCGGCCGAGCGGGCGGGCACTAAGGCACCTCCGGAACACGGGGAGGTGCCTTCCGCCAAACGATCATCGGTGGGTGAGGTCCCCCGACCACCACCCACCGGGACAACACTAGTCGGGGGCGCGCACGAAAGCTGCCATGCGGCGCCCCCGAACCGGACGGCGAGGCGGGAGCGTTTGACCTGCACGCTCCCGCACCCGCAGCTCCTCTCTCTTTGCCGCCATCACCTCATTGGCAAAAGAGGTGACGGCGGCCCAACACTCCTGGCTACCGACCATGGCTCGCACCACAGCCGGCAGCGACAAGTCAAAACCAATTTGGCCCGTGAGGGCGACTCGCGGCCCGTCCCACGCCGCGCACTCGGCGAGTGTGTGCTCCGCCGAGTCCACGGCGCCACTTGGGCAGTGACGGCACACGGAGTCCGACTCCACACCCACCACCTCCCACAGGTACTTGGCGAAACAGCCATGTCCTGTGAGGAGCTGAGTGAGGTGGTACGTCGGCGCACCGTGCGCCCTCTCTACCCAAGGCCGAAGAGCGGGCCGGACAGCCCCCACGAGCCGCGCGCTCGCAGAGGGACACGCCAACCTAATGGCCCACTTCCGGAAGAGATCGTCGCGAGCAGACTGTCTCCAGCGATCGATCTCGTCCGGGAGTGGGCGACCTCCATTAAGGTTAGGTTTTTTTTTTTTTTTTTTTTTGTTGACGCGGGGAATGCATTTAGGCACCGTCATCCCAGCTACGGGGGTAGCTGGGACGGTGTGTGGGACTCACCGGTCCCGAAAACAGGGACCGTCCTACCCACTAAACCCCGCGGTGTTCCGACTCACCCTATAGCCGGGCCGAGGGATATGAAGATGTAGATTCTACGTCGACCCGGCTAGGGATGCCCCGTAGGGTTGGGGCTCTCCTCGGGGGGCAAGATGGTCGGCCCCCCGGAGCTCCCTAAGGAGCTGAAGAAAACAAGCCCGCATCGCACCGCCCTCGTACGTCCCTCTGGAAGCAGAGGGGGCAGAGAGCGGCCGAGCGGGCGGGCACTAATGCACCTCCGGAACACGGGGAGGTGCCTTCCGCCAAACGATCATCGGTGGGTGAGGTCCCCCGACCATCACCCACCGGTACAACACTAGTCGGGGGCGCGCACGAACGCTGCCATGCGGCGCCCCCGAACCGGACGGCGAGGCGGGAGCGTTTGGCCTGCAAGCTCCCGCACCCGCAGCTCCTCTCTCTTGGCCGCCATCACCTCACAAGCAAACGAGGTGACGGCGGCCCAACACTCCTGGCTGCCGACCATGGCTCGCACCACGGCCGGCAGCGACAAATTATTTCCGATCTGGCCCGTGAGGGCGAATTAAGGTTAGGTTAGGTTAGGTTTTTTTTTTTTTTTTTTTTTTTTTTTTTTTTTTTTTTTTGTTGACGCGGGGAATGCATTTAGGCACCGTCATCCCAGCTACGGGGGTAGCTGGGACGGTGTGTGGGACTCACCGGTCCCGAAAGAAGGGACCGTCCTACCCACTAAACCCCGCGGTGTTCCGACTCACCCTTTTGCCGGACCGAAGGTTATGTAATAGTACTCACGTCGGCCCGGCAGGGTTGCCCCGTAAAATTTGAGGCTCTCCTCGGGGGAGCCAGATGCACGGCTCCCCCGGAGCTCCCTAAGGAGCTGAAGAAATCAAGCCCGCATCGCACTGCTCTCAAGTGCAGAGCAGCCGAGCGGGCGGCTCTGAAGGCACCTCCGGAACACGGGGAGGTGCCTTCCGCCAAACAATCATCGGTGGACGGGGTCCCCCGACCTCCGTCCACCGGTACGACAATTAGTCCGGGGCGCGCATAAAAGCCGCCATGCGGCGCCCTCGGACCGGACGGCGGGGCGGGAGCGTCTCACCAGCACGCTCCCGCACCCGCAACTCCTCTCTTTTGGCCGCCATCACCTCGCAAGCAAACGAGGTGACGGCGGCCCAACACTCTTGGCTGCCGGCCATGGCTCGCACCACGGCCGGCAGCGACAAATCCGTACCAATTTGGCCCGTGAGGGCGACCCGCGGCCCGTCCCACGCCGCGCACTCGGCGAGTGTGTGCTCCGCCGAGTCCACGGCACCACTTGGGCAGTGGTGACACACGGGGTTAGACTCCACCCCTGCCACCTCCCACAGGTATTTCGCGAAGCAACCATGACCTGTGAGGAGCTGGGTGAGGTGGTACGTCGGCGCTCCGTGCGCCCTCTCTACCCAAGGTCGAAGGACGGGCCGGACAGCCCCCACGAGCCGCACGCTCGCAGAGGGCTCCTCCAATCGAACGGCCCACTCCCGGAAAAGATCATCGCGAGCCAACTGTCTCAAGCGATCGATGTCTCCCGGGAGTGGGCGACCTCCATTCCTACGCATCAGGGCGCATTCCTCGTACACAATTTTAAGGACTCCAGCCTCGAGATCCCAGGGGGGGCTCCCGCCAATTAGGCACGCCGCCTCGTAAGAGACGGTGCAGTACGCCCGCGCCGCCCTCTGCGCAATCACTCGCTGCGGTCTCCGCAGCAATGGGATGTTTTTGGCGCAGAGGGCGTCCGACCAGATTGGCGCTCCGTAGAGCGCCTTGGAGCGTACTACACCGTCGTAAAGACGGCGACACGCACTTCCAGGCCCCCCCCGATTGGGGAGCAGCCTCGCCAGTCTTCCGGCGTAAGACATCAATTTAGGCGCTAAACGCCGGAAGTGCTCGACGAACCCCCATCGGCTGTCGAGGACCAGTCCAAGATATTTAATGGTCTCCCCGACAGCGATGGGGGTGCCGCTCACCACAATCACCGAATCTCGAGGGGCCCTCCGCCGAGGCCCGTAGAAGAAGACGGCCTCGGACTTTTCGAGGGCCACCTGGAGTCCCAGCGCCCTGATGCGGCTGACCACCTGGGCAACGCCCGCGGTGGCCAGGACCTTCGCGTCTCGAAAGTCTGGGCCCCGCGCGGTAACCAGGGTGTCGTCGGCGTAGCAGAGTACGCCGACCCCCCGAAGAGTGGCACCGCGCAAGACCCAGTCGTATGCGATGTTCCACAGGAGCGGACCAAGAACCGACCCCTGTGGGACACCGCACGACATCTCCCTGCGGACTACGGTCGACCGGGTCGGATAAGAAATGGCCCGGTCCACGAAGTAGTCCGCAAGGACGCGCCTGAGGTACCACGGAACGTTGTGGTACCTCAGCGCCTCGGCGATCGTCGGCCAGGGGATGGTGTTGAAGGCGTTCGCGATGTCCAGCGACACCGCCAACAACACCTCCCCCCGATCAACCGCCTCTCGGACGCTGTCCCTCAGTCGGGAGATGGCGTCGAGGGTAGATCGTCCGCGACGAAATCCGTATTGGCCGTCATTCAAGTTGGGCCCCGCCCCCTCCAGGTGCCCGACGAGACGAGCAGCGAGCACCCGCTCAAAGAGCTTGCTCATCTCGCCGAGCAAAACAATTGGGCGGTAGACCGACGGCGACTCGGCGGGGCGCCCGTGCTTCTTCAACAGCACGAGCTTCCCCGTTTTCCAATTTCGCGGAACTCTACCCGACGCCAAACACTCAGACATGAGGGACAGCGTCTCCTCCTCAAACGCCGGCATGATCAGGGCGACGACCCGCCCTGGGATGCCGTCCGGGCCAGGGGCGCGGTTCCTCAATTGGAGCTTGAGGACCGCCGCCCCCAGTTCGACATCGGACACGGGCGGGATCGCCTCAGTGTCTGCCGGCGCACGGCTTGGTGCTGCCATTCGTGGTGGGACCCACTCTTCCCGCGCAGGGAAGAGGGAACTGACGATTTGCCCGAGGAAAGCGGGCTCGAGGGATTTTGTGAGTGGGGGCGCATAAGGCCGGAGTTTGTCGCTCACGACCTTATACGGGCGCCCCCACGGATCCTGATTTAGCGTCTCGAGCCACGCTTTCCACGAGTCCTCCGGTTAGGTTAGGTTAGGTTAGGTTAGGTTAGGTTAGGTTAGGTTAGGTTAGGTTAGGTTAGGTTGGGGCGGGGCCCCAAGTGTTACTAGAGTACGTCCTCGTCGTCCGCCCTGGACCCCAACTTGACCACCGTAACGGAGTGGCAAGTTGGGTGACTAAATCTCTGTGACATAACTTGTGGCCATTTTGGTGAATATCGGTGCTTCTCTATAATTACCGTGCTTTACCTCGTAACTAGACCCATTCCACTTGGTGCGCGGTAACGCAGTGGCCAGTGGATGGTGTTCTCTCCCTTTGCTCTCTGTGTTCTGAGTTATTTTCCGTGTTGCCTTTTAATAGTGACCTGGCGTGTTTTCTGGATTCTGTTTGCTTCTCGATTTGGTTTTTTGTTTGGTTTTGTTTTGTCCTTTCCTTGTGTTGTTTTATTTTGTTTTGCTTGTTAGTGGAGTCTGTGTGAAAACAGATTCCCTGCAAGGGAAATTATTCTTTCTCCATCCGTCTCAGTCGTGGGCAGTGCCCTAAACTGGACGATGGAGTCGGAATCAGCTGACGGGTTTGTGTCCGATGGGAACTCAGGCTTCAGGCCCCCGTTCCGTCCCGAAGAGAAGCTTGCCGCCTCCGGTAAGAAACGAGAAAGAAGTTCTTATTTCTTTACCTCGGGACTTACCGAAGACGGAAGCGACGAGGAAGATTCCCCGCAGAAGAAGGCGGTCCGGCACTCTACCAAAGGTCGAGGAACGGTCCATAATGTGGGAAAGAGCCGAGCGTTGCGGGAACTCCGAGAACTGCCTTCGGACAGCGAATCGGATTACACTACTGTGCATGAGCCGACGAGGCGCTCCCCAAAAAAGGGATCTCCAACGCTGCTATCGGTGGAAGACCTTCTGGCTCGAGCCGAAGAGGACGCAGGTACCCTGCACCAGGTAGCTACCATCTCAAAGAATTTGAAGGGTACATGCGTGAGAGAGATCAGGCAGCGTACGGCGTCGCTGCTTCAGGCCGTCCAGTCATTGGCCGTACGCAACGATGGCGACGAAATGAGACGGCTGAGGGCAGACAACAAACGCCTTCGAGGCCAGTTGTCTGTCCTCCAGGATGAGGTGGCTGCCCTGAGGAGAGAGTTCGCCGAGGGCAGGCGACGTCGTTCCAGGAGCCCTTCCCTCGGAGCAACGGAACTGACCCGAGAAATGGCGCCGGCTGATGGGACCATATCATTGAACAACATCGAGGATATGATGGGCCGTCTCCAACGTGTTCTTATGGAACACGTTGGAGCAGTAATAAGTGCTCGTCTGGAGGGCCTTGAGGTGGATGGCCGTCTCTTGCCAGCGCAACCTGAACTCCACCGGCCACCACTGGCGGCGGCACCCAGACGCAACAGCAAAAAGTCCAAGGATGATCCAGCTGCCCCCACCACCTTGACCCCCCCGGCAAACATGCCGAAGGAGGCCCGGGCAAAGAAGGTGGTACGAGCCACGGAGCAAGTGGCAGGACCTTCAAACCAGGAGCAGCCGGTAGTGCTCCACGAAACCTGGACAACAGTGACGAAGAAGCCGAAGAAGAAGAAGACAGCGGCTTCTAAGGCTCCGGAGCCCAAGAAACCCAGGCTGCCCAAGGCGCCTAAGACGCTGGCGGTGGTGGTGTCCCTTAAGCCTGAGGCGGTGGCGGAGGGCGTCACGTATAGGGATGCCATAGCCAAGGCAAAGTCGTCAGTCAGCCTGGGTGCGCTCGGCATTGGAGCGGCCAGGTTCCGGACTGGCATCACGGGGGCTCGTATTATAGAGCTCCCAAAAGAAACCACGCCGTTGCAAGCCGACACGCTGGCGGCTAGGATCGGGGAGGCCCTGGGCAGTGACGCCAAGGTCACCAGGCCAACCAAATCGGCACGCATTCGCCTGTCCGGTTTGGACGACGCAGTGTCCGAGGAGGAGCTTCGTCGGGCCTTGGCCGAAAAATCCGGGTGCTCTCCCGATCTTTTTAAAGTCGGGACCATCTCGCCGGGCTTCACTGGAGTGGGCTCGGCAATAGTTAATTGTCCGGTGGATGCAATCGCCACCCTAGCGAAAGCCCAGCGCTTGGAGGTGGGCTGGAGCAGCGCCTCCATCACGATTCTGGAGCAGCGCCCAATGCGGTGCTTCAGATGCATGGGAGTGGGTCACCCGCAGGTGCTGTGCCCCTCAAAGAAGGATCGTAGTGCCCTATGTTATCGCTGCGGTCAGGAGGGGCACACTCTCTCCTCGTGCTCTCTAGCGCCGCATTGTGCGATCTGCGCCGATCGTGGCCTGCCCTCAGGGCACCGTATGGCAGGCTTGCACTGCAACCCTCCCCCGGTCAGAGGTCGTCTCATCCCACTATCGGGATTCGCTCGCGCCGCGGCCGCTCCGGCCGCCCCTGCAGTCGCGCCTATGGACACTAACAATGTCAGTTAGATCCATAGGACGTGTACTGCAGGCCAACGTGGACCGCTCAGCCGGCGCCCAGGACCTCTTGTGCCAGGCGGCGGCTGAGTGGGACATTGATTTGGTGGTTGTCTCGGAGCCAAACCTCGTCCCTCCATCTTCAAGGTGGGTGGGCTCGACGGATGGCCTCGCGGCGATCATGGTGTCCGGAGTGACGCCTTCCCCTCTTACTCTCGTCGAAAGAGGGGAGGGTTATGTTGCGGCTCGTTGGGGGGGAATTTTAGTGTTGTCACTTTACTTTTCCCCTAACCGCAACCGTGTGGACTTCGAGGGATTTTTGACCGTGGTGGAGGGTGTAGTGCATCGGGCAGCTCCAGCTCCGGTGTTGGTGGCGGGCGACTTGAACGCCCACTCCCGCAGGTGGGGAGACCTTTTTACTGACGGGCGTGGTGAGGATTTGGAGTCTTGGGTTCTGTCCTCAGGGCTCCAAATCCTCAATACCGGTAACACGCCAACTTGCGTGCGGTGGCAGGGCACGTCCAGAGTGGACGTGACCTTTGCCTCCGCATCTCTGTCTCCCTACATGAGGGACTGGCGCGTGGAGGAGGGGGTGGAGACTCTATCTGACCACAGATACGTCAGATATGAGGTCTCCACTACCTCAACGGAGGCGATTTCTCTCCGTCTCCGGACTGCAACGGGTGTCTCTCCTTTTCCCGGGTGGGTGCTCGCGAAGCTCCGGTCGGACGTGGCGGAGGAGGCAGCGTTGGTGCGTGCGTGGGCCGAGGTGCCCGACTCTATCGCGGAAGATCCCGACGCCATGGCGGAGTTACTTGCGGACGATCTTCGCGTCGTGTGTGACTCCGCCATGCCGAAGCGAGGAGCGGGCCCTCGTAACCCGAGGCAAATGTACTGGTGGACGCCGGAACTCTCCGAGATGCGTGCCACCAGCTTGAGAGCCAGGCGTGCGTACCAGCGCTGTCGCAGGCGAGCCCGACGAGAACCCGGCGAGGAGGAGAGACTTCGTTGCAATTATCAGGAGGCTGGCGGGGCGCTGAGGGTTGCCATCTGCAGGGCAAAGTCCGACGCCTGGGACAGATACCTGGACGTCCTCGATGGTGACCCCTGGGGTCGACCGTACAGGATGATCAGGCGGAAACTCGCGGCTCCAGTTCCGCCTACATCCTGTATGGAACCAGCACTCCTGAACAGAGTTCTCCGAACTCTGTTTCCGGGGACGGGAGATTTTGTGCCGCCAAATATGCCGACCTCAGGTTCTGCCCCTGAGGTGTGGGCTGATGGGCCACCGATTTCGGATGCGGAGTTCGGCATCGTAAGGGAACGGCTCAACTTGAAGAAGAAGGCGCCCGGGCCCGATGGAGTTCCGGCCAAAGTAATGGCCATCGCTCTGGGCCCTCTTGAAGCGCGTTTCCGAGCGGTGCTGAACACTTGCATCCGAGAACTGCGTTTTCCCAGCAGGTGGAAGGTGGGACGACTGTGTCTGCTGCGCAAGGAGGGCCGCCCGGCGGACTCGCCGGCGGGCTACCGGCCGATCGTGCTGCTCGATGAGGCGGGAAAAGCTTTTGAGAAGATTCTCGCCTCCCGCATCATCGAGCACCTCGAGAGTGTGGGACCCGACTTGGCGGACTGCCAGTACGGCTTTCGGACGGGGCGGTCTACGGCAGACGCAGTCGTCCGTCTGAAGGGGTGGACAGAGGCGGCAGCGGCTCGTGGGGAGGTGGTGTTGGTGGTGTCCTTGGACATTGCCAACGCTTTCAACGCCATCCCCCACGAGTGCATTGAGGAGGCGCTGCGGTTTCACGGGGTGCCCATCTACCTCCGCAGGTTGGTCAGGGACTACCTCAGAAGCCGCAGCGTGGTTTATGAGGATGCGGAGGGGCGAATCCGGCATTGGAGGGTGGTCGCAGGTGTACCCCAGGGTTCCGTTCTTGGACCGTTGTTGTGGAACCTGGGGTACAACTGGGTGCTTCGCGGCTCGCTGCTGCCAAGGATGGATGTCGTGTGTTTTGCGGACGATACCTTGGTAGCAGCGGCCGCGAAAGAATGGGAGGACGCAGCAAACCTTGCGTCAGTCGGTTCGTCCCTGGTGGTCCGACGAATCCGTCGGTTGGGGTTGGAAGTGGCCCTCACTAAAACGAGGGCCATGGCCTTCCACCCCCCGCGTCGCGGGACCCCGTCGTCCCTCTCCGTCCGAGTGGAGGGTGTCCGTGTACAGGTCACCCCCCACTTAAAATACCTGGGTCTTGTTTTGGACCCCAAGTGGACCTTCGAGGAGCACATGCGCCTCCTGGCTCCCCGGCTGCGTTCTGCCGCAGCCGCCCTCGGACGCCTGCTCCCCAACGTGGGTGGACCCGGATCGTCATGTCGTCGGCTGTACCACGGCGTGATTCGTTCGATGGCCCTATACGGAGCCCCGGTGTGGGCGGGGTGTCTCTCCCGGCGGACGCGGGCTCTCCTGCGCCAACCGCAGAGGGTAATTGCGACCCGGGCCGTGCGGGCATATCGCACGGTCAGCCACGGAGCTGCCTGTGTCCTAGCAGGCACGCTGCCGTGGGATGTTGATGCACTTGTGCTTGCAGAAGTGTATCAACATCGGGTAGACGCCAGAACTCGGGGTGAGCGACCTGGTCTCGAGGTGATCGAGGAGGTTCGCTCACAGGCGCGGAGAGAAGCCCTTCGTCGGTGGGGCGAGGCACTCTCTCAACCGACCGCTGGCCATCGAACGATTAACGCCATTCGCCCGGTACTGGAGAAGTGGGTCCAACGTGAATGGGGAGACCTGACTTTCCGCCTGGTGCAGGTGCTGACCGGACACGGATGTTTCGGTCACTACCTGCATCAGGTGGCACGCCGTGAGGAGTCGCCCATTTGTCAGCACTGTGGCGCTCCAGATGACACCGTGGAGCACACACTCTGGGAGTGCTCCGAATGGCAGACCCAACGCCATCTTTTGGGTTCTGCAATCGACGGACGCGGTCTCACGCTGTCGGGCATGGTACGTGCCATGCTCGACAGCGTGGAGGCCTGGGAGGAAATCGCCAACTTCGCTGAGGTCGTGATGTCAGCGAAGGAGGCTGCGGAGAGGGAGCGGGAAGAGGATGCTCTGGCCGCTCCCATCCGGCGTAGGCGGAGGGGAAGGAGAGGGCGAGTGGCTCCGGTCGCAGACCCTCTCTAACCCTTTGGGTGGCCAGCACACGAGAGTGGCCCTCTCGTGTGCATTGCACTGGCCACCACGTCTGGTGGATTACCTGGCGCACACCGAGGTAATCCTCCCCCGGCGCGGTAGCTCAGCAAGGCTGAGCAGCCCTGAGGTGTTTTGGTGAGTTTTCAGGTCCCAAAACGCCTCTGTTTGGGCAGATCGGTGCCAAGGAGTTTTAGTGAGTATTCCCAGTGCCAACAAGATCAGGTGCTGGGCGACCCTCACACTGTCACACGCCTCGCCAGCGTGTTTCGTCTGTAAGCGGATCACTCCTTGTAAAAAAAAAAAAAAAAAAAAAAAAAAAAAAAAAAAAAAAAAAAAAAAAAAAGGTTAGGTTAGGTTAGGTTTTTTTTTTTTTTTTTTTTTTTTTGTTGACGCGGGGAATGCGTTTAGGCACCGTCATCCCAGCTACGGGGGTAGCTGGGACGGTGTGTGGGACTCACCGGTCCCGGAAGAAGGGACCGTCCTACCCACTAAACCCCGCGGTGTTCCGACTCACCCTATAGCCGGGCCGAAGGATATGAAGTTGAAGATTCTACGTCGACCCGGCTAGGGATGCCCCGTAGGGTTGGGGCTCTCCTCGGAGGGCCAGATGGTCTGCCCCCCGGAGCTCCCTAAGGAGCTGAAGAAACAAGCCCGCATCGCACCACTCTCGAGCGCCCCTCTGTAAGCAGAGGGGGTAGAGAGCAGCCGAGCGGGCGGGCAATAAGGCACCTCCGGAACACGGGGAGGTGCCTTCCGCCAAGCGATCATCGGTGGGTGGGGTCCCCCGACCACCACCCACCGGGACAACACTAGTCGGGGGCGCGCACGAAAGCTGCCATGCGGCGCCCCCGAACCGGACGGCGAGGCGGGAGCGTTTGACCTGCACGCTCCCGCACCCGCAATTCCTCTCTCTTTGCCGCCATCACCTCACTAGCAAAAGAGGTGACGGCGGCCCAACACTCCTGGCTGCCGACCATGGCTCGCACCACAGCCGGCAGCGACAAATCAAACCCGATAAGGCCCGTGAGGGCGACTCGCGGCCCGTCCCACGCCGCGCACTCGGCGAGTGTGTGCTCTGCCGAGTCCACGGCGCCACTTGGGCAGTGACGGCACACGGGGTCCGACTCCACACCCACCACCTCCCACAGGTACTTGGCGAAACAGCCATGTCCTGTGAGGAGCTGAGTGAGGTGGTACGTCGGCGCACCGTGCGCCCTCTCCACCCAAGGCCGAAGAACGGGCCGGACAGCCCCCACGAGCCGCACACTCGCGGAGGGACACACCAACCTATTGGCCCACTTCCGGAAGAGATCGTCGCGAGCAGATTGTCTCCAGCGATCGATCTCGTCCGGAAGTGGGCGACCTCCATTTACCCGCACCAGGGCGCTTTCGTCGTAAACGCGCTTGAGGACTCCAGCCTCGAGATCCCAAGGGGGGCTCCCGCCAATCAAACACGCCGCCTCGTAAGAGACGGTGCAGTACGCTCGCGCCGCCCTCTGCGCAATCACCCGCTGCGGTCTCCGCAGCAGGGGGATGGTTTTGGCGCAGAGAGCGTCCGACCAAATAGGCGCTCCGTAGAGCGCCTTGGAGCGCACTACACCGTCGTAGAGACGGCGACATGCACTTTCCGGCCCCCCTTTATTGGGGAGCAGCCGCGCCAGCCTTCCGGCGTATGACACCAGTTTGGGTGCCAGGCGCCGGAAGTGCTCGACGAAACCCCATCGACTATCGAGGACCAATCCTAGATACTTCATGGTCTCCCCGATAGCGATGGGGGTGCCGCTCAAGGTTAGGTTTTTTTTTTTGTTGACGCGGGGAATGCATTTAGGCACCGTCATCCCAGCTACGGGGGTAGCTGGGACGGTGTGTGGGACTCACCGGTCCCGGAAGAAGGGACCGTCATACCCACTAAACCCCGCGGTGTTCCGACTCACCCTATAGCCGGGCCGAAGGATATGAAGTTGAAGATTCTACGTCGACCCGGCTAGGGATGCCCCGTAAGGTTGGGGCTCTCCTCGGGGGGCCAGGTGCTCGGCCCCCCGGAGCTCCCTAAGGAGCTGAAGAAAAGCAAGCCCGCATCGCACCGCCCTCGTACGTCCCTCTGGAAGCAGAGGGGGTAGAGAGCGGCCGAGCGGGCGGGCACTAAGGCACCTCCGGAACACGGGGAGGTGCCTTCCGCCAAACGATCACCGGTGGGTGAGGTCCCCCGACCACCACCCACCGGAACAACACTAGTCGGGGGCGCGCACGAAATCTGCCATGCGGCGCCCCCGAACCGGACGACGAGGCGGGAGCGTCTGTCCAGCACGCTCCCGCACACGCAACTCTTCTCTCTTGGCCGCCATCACCTCACAAGCAAACGAGGTGACAGCGGCCCAACACTCCTGGCTGCCGACCATGGCTCGCACCACAGCCGGCAGCGACAGATCGTTACCAACACGGCCCGTGAGGGCGACACGCGGCCCGTCCCACGCCGCGCACTCGGCGAGTGTGTGCTCTGCCGAGTCCACGGCGCCACTTGGGCAGTGACGGCACACGGGGTCCGACTCCACACCCACCACCTCCCACAGGTACTTGGCGAAACAGCCATGTCCTGTGAGGAGCTGAGTGAGGTGGTACGTCGGCGCACCGTGCGCCCTCTCCACCCAAGGCCGAAGAACGGGCCGGACAGCCCCCACGAGCCGCACACTCGCGGAGGGACACACCAACCTATTGGCCCACTTCCGGAAGAGATCGTCGCGAGCAGATTGTCTCCAGCGATCGATCTCGTCCGGAAGTGGGCGACCTCCATTTATCCGCACCAGGGCGCTTTCGTCGTAAACGCGCTTGAGGACTCCAGCCTCGAGATCCCAAGGGGGGCTCCCGCCAATCAAACACGCCGCCTCGTAAGAGACGGTGCAGTACGCTCGCGCCGCCCTCTGCGCAATCACCCGCTGCGGTCTCCGCAGCAGGGGGATGGTTTTGGCGCAGAGAGCGTCCGACCAGCTCAAGGTTAGGTTAGGTTTTTTTTTTTTTTTTTTGTTGACGCGGGGAACGCATTTACGCGCCTTCATCCCAACTGCGGGGGCAGCTGGGATGGTGTGTGGGACTCCCGGCCCGGTCCGGAATGGACCGTCCTACCCACTAAACCCCGCGGTGTTCCTCCTCACCCTATAGCCGGGCCGAGGGATATCAAAAGATTATTCACGTCGACCCGGCTAGGGGCGCCCCGTGAATTCGGGGCTCTCCTCGGGGGAGCCAGATGGGCGACTCCCCAAAGCTCTCTAAGGAGCTTGAAACCACGCCTGCACCGCTCTCGATTGCCCCTCTGTAATAGAGGAGACAGAGAGCGGCTGGCGCAGGCGTGCGCTAATGGGCACCCCCGGAACACAAGGAAGGTGCCCATCGCCGTGTGACCGTTGGCGGGCGGGGTCCCCCGACCTTACGCCCACGGTCAATAAATATTCGGGGGCGTGCGCAAGCTTCTTGCGACGGCGCCCCGAACTGCACGGCGGAGTGGGACCAATTGTAGAGTTGCTCCCACTCCCCCACGCAGTGCGCCTCCCGCTTTGCCGCCATCGAAGCGATGGCGACTCAGCACGCCTGACTACCGACCATGGCTTGCACCATGAACAGCAGTGACAGGCCCCTACCGTGCTGTACGGAGCGGCCGCACGGACGGAACGGCCGCACAGACGGAGCCACCGTACATGCGGCAGCCCGCACACACGCAGCAGTCTCTGGCAAACTGCCGCGCTACGAAACTGCCGCACAGGTGGACTGCCGTACAGGCGGAACAGCCGCACAAGCGGCCGCTGCCGCACAACTTGCTCCAACCGGCCGCAGCCGGGAGCAAACCTCACTACACCGCGGGCCTTAAAGGCCCGCCATACCACGACCCCCTCGTGCAATGGGGTCAACTCCGTCAAAAGACGGCTGTTTAACGTTCCCAATGCTTCTACCCGCTGGAAGGCCGGGAGCATTGGGGCGTCCGCCACTGTGTGTTGCGATGCAGATGCAACGCAACACCGCGGGCCTAGCAGGCCCACCGAACTGCGACCCCCTCGCCATGGGGTCAGCTTGCCGGGATATCAGTACATCGACTAATGGGGGCAGCACGCCGCACCCAATAGCCGATGTTCCAGGGTGCACCGTCTTAGTCCAGTTGCCACTCCCCCCGGGCATATAGCCCGTAGGGATAGGAAACCGGTCCAAGCTCACTAGGAGGTTCCCCGACCTAGCACCCCAGGTTTTTTTTTTTTTTTTTGTTAACGCGGGGAATGCATTTAGGCACCGTCATCCCAGCTACGGGGGTAGCTGGGACGGTGTGTGGGACTCACCGGTCCCGGAAGAAGGGACCGTCCTACCCACTAAACCCCGCGGTGTTCCGACTCACCCTATAGCCGGGCCGAAGGATATGAAGTTGAAGATTCTACGTCGACCCGGCTAGGGATGCCCCGTAGGGTTGGGGCTCTCCTCGGGGGGCCAGATGGTCTGCCCCCCGGAGCTGAAGAAACAAGCCCGCATCGCACCACTCTCGAGCGCCCCTCTGTAAGCAGAGGGGGCTGAGAGCAGCCGAGCGGGCGGGCAATAAGGCACCTCCGGAACACGGGGAGGTGCCTTCCGCCAAGCGATCATCGGTGGGTGGGGTCCCCCGACCACCACCCACCGGGACAACACTAGTCGGGGGCGCGCACGAAAGCTGCCATGCGGCGCCCCCGAACCGGACGGCGAGGCGGGAGCGTTTGACCTGCACGCTCCCGCACCCGCAGCTCCTCTCTCTTTGCCGCCATCACCTCATTGGCAAAAGAGGTGACGGCGGCCCAACACTCCTGGCTGCCGACCATGGCTTGCACCACAGCCGGCAGCGACAAATCAACACCAATACGGCCCGTGAGGGCGACACGCGGCCCGTCCCACGCCGCGCACTCGGCGAGTGTGTGCTCAGCCGAGTCCACGGCGCCACTTGGGCAGTGACGGCACACGGGGTCCGACTCCACACCCACCACCTCCCACAGGTACTTGGCGAAACAGCCATGTCCTGTGAGGAGCTGAGTGAGGTGGTACGTCGGCGCACCGTGCGCCCTCTCCACCCAAGGCCGAAGAACGGGCCGGACAGCCCCCACGAGCCGCGCGCTCGCAGAGGGAACGACCAACCTATTGGCCCACTTCCGGAAGAGATCGTCGCGAGCAGACTGTCTCCAGCGATCGATCTCGTCCGGGAGTGGGCGACCTCCATTAATCCGCACCAGGGCGCTTTCATTATACACGCGAGTGAGGACTCCAGCCTCGAGATCCCACGGGGGGCTTCCGCCAATTAGACACGCCGCCTCGTAAGAGACGGTGCAGTACGCTCTCGCAGCCCTCTGCGCAATCACCCGCTGCGGTCTCCGCAGTAGGGGGATGGTTTTGGCGCAGAGAGCATCCGCCCAAATGGGCGCTCCGTAGAGCGCCTTGGAGCGCACTACACCGTCATAGAGACGGCGACATGCACTTTCCGGCCCCCCTTTATTGGGGAGCAGCCGCGCCAGCCTTCCGGCGTATGACACCAGTTTGGGTGCCAGGCGCCGGAAGTGCTCGACGAAACCCCATCGACTATCGAGGACCAATCCTAGGTACTTCATGGTCTCCCCGATAGCGATGGGGGTGCCGCTCACCACAATGAAGGAATCTCGAGGTGGCCCCCGCCGAGGCCCGTGGAAAAACACGGCCTCGGACTTATCGAGAGCCACCTGGAGTCCCAGCGCCCTGATGCGGCTGACCACCTGGGCAACGCCCGCGGTGGCCAGAACCTTCGCGTCCCTGAATTCTGGGCCCCGCGCGGTGACGAGGGTGTCGTCGGCGTAGCATATAATGCCGACCCCCGTTAGAGTTGCACCGCGCAGGACCCAGTCATAGCCGATGTTCCACAGGAGCGGACCAAGCACCGACCCCTGTGGAACACCGCACGACATCTCCCTGCGGACTATTCCCGACCGGGCCGGGTAGATAATGGCACGGTCCACGAAATAGTCCGCAAGGACGCGCCTGAGGTACCACGGGACCTTGTGGTACCTCAGCGCCTCGGCGATGGTCTGCCAGGGGATGGTGTTGAAGGCGTTCGCGATGTCCAGCGACACCGCCAACAACACCTCCCCCCGACCGACCGCCTCTTCGACGCTGTCCCTGAGTCGGGAGATGGCGTCTAGGGTAGACCGCCCGCGACGGAACCCGTACTGGCCGCCGTCGAGGTTGGGCCCCGCCCCCTCAAGGTGCCCGACGAGACGAGCAGCGAGCACCCGCTCGAAAAGCTTGCTCATCTCGCCGAGCAAAACAATGGGGCGGTAGGCCGACGGCGACTCGACGGGGCGCCCGTGCTTCTTAAGCAGCACGAGCTTCCCCGTCTTCCACGTTCGCGGGACCCTACCCGACGCCAAACACTCCGACATCAGGGAGAGCGTCTCTTCTTCGAACGCCGGCATGACCAGGGCGACGACCCGCCCTGGGATGCCGTCCGGTCCGGGGGCGCGGTGTCTCAACTTGAGCTTGAGAACTGCCGCCCCCAACTCGGCATCGGACACGGGCGGGATCGCCTCTGTGTCAGCCGGCGTTCCATCTGGTGCTGCCATACTCGGCGGGACCCACTCTTCCCGCGCAGGGAAGAGGGAGCTGACGATCTCTGTCACGAAGGTGGGCTCGAGAGACCTGGTAAGCGGGGGCGCGTAAGGCCGGAGTTTGTCGCTCACGGCCTTATACGGGCGCCCCCACGGATCTCCGTTCAATGTCTCGAGCCACACCTTCCATGACTCATCTTTGGCGGCCTTGATTGCCGAGCGAAGGGCCGCTCGGGCGTCCCGGTATGCGGCGCGCAACTCCTCCATGAGGACAGGGTTTCCGTTCCTTCGACCGCGGTAGCGGGTGTACCGACGCTGGGCTGCGTGACTAGCAGCACGCAGCCCCTCCAGGTCGTCGTTCCACCAGTACACCCGCCGCCGCGGGTGAACTGATCCTGCCCTCCGCATCGCCGCATCGCAGACGCGGGTCAGAGCCTCGGACAACCGCTCCGACCTCGCGTCTACGTCCGGGTTTCCGCCAAACGCGGCCCATCGCTCGACGATGGCCGCCTCTTCCGCCAGCTCCCAGTTTAGCGATTTTAGTCGCCACCGTGGGCCCTCACCGGCCAGGGGACGATCGTGGGTCCTCAGGGCGGGGGAGACGATATCAAATCGGACATACCGGTGGTCCGACATCGTCTCCACCTCCGTGACCACCCTCCAGCCACGTACGTGGTTCGCCAGGCCAGAACTGGCGAAGGACACGTCCACGATGGACGTGTTCCCGTTCTCGCCCACGTACGTGGGGACCGTCCCCTGGTTCAGCAGCACCAGATCCATGGACACCGCCCAATCCTCCAATAACTCCCCCCTAGCACCCCAGGTTTTTTTTTTTTTTTTTGTTGACGCGGGGAATGCATTTAGGCACCGTCATCCCAGCTACGGGGGTAGCTGGGACGGTGTGTGGGACTCACCGGTCCCGGAAACAGGGACCGTCCTACCCACTAAACCCCGCGGTGTTCCGACTCACCCTATAGCCGGGCCGAGGGATATGAAAAGTAGATTCTACATCGACCCGGCTAGGGATGCCCCGTAAGGTTGGGGCTCTCCTCGGGGGACCAGATGGTCGGCCCCCGGAGCTCCCTAAGGAGCTGAAGAAAGACAGACAAGCCCGCATCGCACCGCCCTCGAACGTCCCTCTGAAAGCAGAGGGGGCAGAGAGCGGCCGAGCGGGCGGGCACTAAGGCACCTCCGGAACACGAGGAGGTGCCTTCCGCCAAACGATCATCGGTGGGTGAGGTCCCCCGACCACCACCCACCGGAACAACACTAGTCGGGGGCGCGCACGAAAGCTGCCATGCGGCGCCCCCGAACCGGACGGCGAGGCGGGAGCGTTAGACCTGCACGCTCCCGCACCCGCAGCTCCTCTCTCTTTGCCGCCATCACCTCACAAGCAAACGAGGTGACGGCGGCCCAACATTCCTGGCTGCCGACCATGGCTCGCACCACGGCCGGCAGCGACAAATTATTTCCAACACGGCCCGTGAGGGCGACACGCGGCCCGTCCCACGCCGCGCACTCGGCGAGTGTGTGCTCAGCCGAGTCCACGGCGCCACTTGAGCAGTGACGGCACACGGGGTCCGACTCCACACCCACCACCTCCCACAGGTACTTGGCGAAACAGCCATGTCCTGTGAGGAGCTGAGTGAGGTGGTACGTCGGCGCACCGTGCGCCCTCTCTACCCAAGGCCGAAGAACGGGCCGGACAGCCCCCACGAGCCGCGCGCTCGCAGAGGGAACAACCAATCTACTGGCCCACTTCCGGAAGAGATCGTCGCGAGCAGACTGTCTCCAGCGATCGATCTCGTCCGGGAGTGGGCGACCTCCATTACTCCGCACCAGGGCGCTTTCCTCGTACACACGTTTGAGGACTCCAGCCTCGAGGTCCCACGGGGGGCTTCCTCCAATTAGACACGCCGCCTCGTAAGAGACGGTGCAGTACGCTCGCGCCGCCCTCTGCGCAATCACCCGCTGCGGCCTCCGCAGCAGGGGGATGGTTTTGGCGCAGAGAGCGTCCGACCAAATAGGCGCTCCGTAGAGCGCCTTGGAGCGCACTACACCGTCATAGAGACGGCGACATGCACTTTCCGGCCCCCCTTTATTGGGGAGCAGCCGCGCCAGCCTTCCGGCGTATGACACCAGTTTTGGTGCCAGGCGCCGGAAGTGCTCGACGAAACCCCACCGACTATCGAGGACCAATCCTAGGTACTTCATGGTCTCCCCGATAGCGATGGGGGTGCCGCTCACCACAATGTTGGAACCTCGAGGTGGCCCCCGCCGAGGCCCGTAGAAAAACACGGCCTCGGACTTTTCGAGAGCCACCTGGAGTCCCAGCGCCCTGGTGCGGCTGACCACCTGGGCAACGCCCGCGGTGGCCAGAACCTTCGCGTCCCTGAATTCTGGGCCCCGCGCGGTGACGAGGGTGTCGTCGGCGTAGCAAATAATGCCGACCCCCGTAAGAGTTGCACCGCGCAGGACCCAGTCATAGCCGATGTTCCACAGGAGCGGACCAAGCACCGACCCCTGTGGAACACCGCACGACATCTCCTTGCGGACCATTCCCGACCGGGCCGGGTAAATAATGGCCCGGTCCACGAAATAGTCCGCAAGGACGCGCCTGAGGTACCACGGGACCTTGTGGTACCTCAGCGCCTCGGCGATGGTCTGCCAGGGGATGGTGTTGAAGGCGTTCGCGATGTCCAGCGACACCGCCAACAACACCTCCCCCCGACCGACCGCCTCTTGGACGCTGTCCCTGAGTCGGGAGATGGCGTCCAGGGTAGACCGCCCGCGACGGAACCCGTACTGGCCGCCGTCGAGGTTGGGCCCCGCCCCCTCAAGGTGGCCGACGAGACGAGCAGCGAGCACCCGCTCGAAAAGCTTGCTCATCTCGCCGAGCAAAACAATAGGGCGGTAGGCCGACGGCGACTCGACGGGGCGCCCGTGCTTCCTGAGCAGCACGAGCTTCCCCGTCTTCCACGTTCGCGGGACTCTACCCGACGCCAAACACTCCGACATCAGGGAGAGCGTCTCTTCTTCGAACGCCGGCATGACCAGGGCGACGACCCGCCCTGGGATGCCGTCCGGACCGGGGGCGCGGTGTCTCATCTTGAGTTTGAGAACCGCTGCCCCTAACTCGGCATCGGACACGGGCGGGATCGCCTCCGTGTCAGCCGGCGTTCCATCTGGTGCCGCCATACACGGCGGGACCCACTCTTCCCGCGCAGGGAAGAGGGAGCTGACAACTTCACTAGTGAAGGTGGGCTCGAGAGACCTAGTGAGCGGGGGCGCATAAGGCCGGAGTTTGTCGCTCACGACCTTATACGGGCGCCCCCACGGATCTCCATTTAAAGTCTCGAGCCACACCTTCCACGACTCGTCTTTGGCGGCCTTGATCGCCGAGCGAAGGGTCGCTCGGGCGTCCCGGTATGCGGCGCGCAACTCCTCCACGAGGACAGGGTTTCCGGCCCTACGACCGCGGTAGCGGGTGTATCTTCGTTGGGCTGCGTGACTAGCAGCACGCAGCCCTTCAAGGTTGTCGTTCCACCAATACACCCGCCGCCGCGACTGGACAGACCCTGCCCTTCGCATCGCCGCATCGCAGACGCGGGTCAGAGCCTCAGATAACCGCTCCGACCTCGCGTCCACGCTCGGGTTTCCGCCAAACGCGGCCCATCGCTCGACGATGGCCGCCTCTTCTGCCAGCTCCCGGTTCAGCGTTTTTAAGCGCCACCGTGGGCCCTCACCGGCCAGGGGACGATCGTGGGTCCTCAGGGCGGGGGAGACGATATCAAATCGGACATACCGGTGGTCCGACATCGTCTCCACCTCCGTGACCACCCTCCAGCCACGTACGTGGTTCGCCAGGCCAGAACTGGCAAAGGACAGGTCCACGATGGACCTGTTCCCAGTCTCCCCCACGTACGTGGGGACCGTCCCCTGGTTCAGCAGCACCAGATCCATGGACACCGCCCAGTCCTCCAACAACTCACCCCGCAAGTCCGTCGCCGGAGATCCCCACGCCGTAGAGTGGGCGTTGAAGTCCCCGACGACGATGAGCGGGGTGGGGTGTGCTTCCGCCACAAGAGCCCCGAGCTCAACGAGTAACTGCTCAAATTGAGCACGGGTCTTCCTGGGCGGACAGTACACCCCGATCACTGCAGCGTCTCCCAGCAGCGCGAGGACGCACATTCGTCCTTGGGACACCCTATCAAAGGCGCCCCGCTGGGAGACGACAGCCACCTCACCGTCGCGGTCGCTGGCCCAATCATCGCGGGCTCGAACCGCGTACGGTTCGGCGACTACAGCCACGGTCGTCTGCCACTGCGCTACGGACTGGATCAAAATATCCTGGGCCGCAGCGCAGTGCCTGACGTTGGCCTGCAGGACCGAGAAATTGGACATTTAAGACTGAGCGGTGTCCATAACCTCCTCAGATTGGGTGGGAGCGGGGTCCGCGACCGGCCCGACCCGCCTCCCACCGACTCCTCCTCGGCGACGACGTCGTTTCTTAGACGCCGCCAGGCAAGCCTTGGCACCCAGGCGGTGCGCAGCGGCCTCTCCCGCCGCCGCACACACGGGGCAATGCGGATCTGCGTTGCAGCCGGCCGCTATGTGGCCGGGCTGCCCGCAGCGGAAGCACAGGGCGCTGCGGTCAACTCCCGCAGCACACCTGGCCCCCACATGCCCCACATCCAAGCAGCGGAAGCACCGCTGCGGCCTGGAGTCCAAAAGGACCGCACGGACGCGGGTCCAGCCGATGACGAGGGCGCGGCCATCTGTGATTTGTTTGGCCGCTGCGACCGGGCACTTGACCCACGCCGTGCCCTCCCTGCTCGCCTGGCGGGTAATCTCGCCAACGGTGACGCTGGTGGCGGCGCAACCTCCAACTTCCGCCACCACCCGCGCCACGACCTCTTTTGTTGCGGCGTCGCCGAGGCCGGAGATGCGCAACTCCGCGCACTTCTCCGGCCTGGCGATGCGAACGTCGTCGCCGAGGGATTCCCTTAATTTGGCCGCCAATGCGTCCGCCTTGGCGCCCCTATCCGCACCCGCCACCTCGAGGATGCGTCCCCCGGTGACCGCGGTGCGGAAACGAAGATGCTCGATGCCGAGGCTTTTGAGGTCAATTGACCTCTCAGCCTCGGCAAGCTTCTTCGCGTAGGTTACGCCCCGCCCCTCCGCTTCTCGCTGCAGCGTGATAACCACCGCTGCAGTTCGCGGTGCGCGAAGGTTCGGGGCGCTCCTGCCGCCAGATTTTGAGGGCGCCTTAGCGGGCGCATTGGCAGGCGTCGATGCCGCCTTCTTCTTCTTCGGCCTTTTGACGACATTATTCCACGTCTCAGTTTGGGACTGAGACGTGGAGGCCGGTACTAGTGTTGAGGCGGGCTGACGCTCTCGGCGCGTCGCCTCCACCTCACGCGCCGCAGCGCTCTTCTTCTTCCTCCTGTTCTTCTTCTCCCCCTGAGTTGGGAGAGAAGAAGAAGAGGCCGACGGAACGGCCGCGACAGAATCCTCCACCACAGATGTGGGGGGGACAGCAGGTAGAGGCGCGGCGGCAGAGGCGCCAGCGGCCTTGCGCTTTGAGAGCGCGGGCGCCGAAGCGCCGACGGAAGGGCCCGAAGACTGGGCGACAGGTGCACCGCCAGGTGCTGGAGCACCGGCCATGCGGGCAGCGTTGCGTGCGTCTGCCGCTAGGGGAGGACGCAACCGAGGCGCCGGGAGCAGCCGATCCTCAAAGCCGGCACGGCGCGCGTCGATGAGGAACAGAACCTCATCGCGCGACAGCCCCGCCGACCGTGCTGGAGCGGCGCTCAGCTGGCGCCTCATTTCCTCCATCTCCGCCCGCACAGCCGTGAGCTCTCCCTTCAGACGAAGGACCTCCCCGTTACACGTCAGGGAGGCCATCTCTCTCATGTGCTCCATAATTGAGCCGGCGGCACTCCGCAGGCCCTGCACACTCTGACCCTTCAGGCGGGAGGATTTGAAGGCGATCAACTCGATCGACTTCACCGCCTCCTCAACCGCCTTCGACAGCTGTTCGGACCTCAGCACCGGAACAGCTGCCGACGTCGACGCCTCCTCCAGCGTCGGGGACTTCCGTAGGAAGGAGCATCGTCGCTCCTCCCGCCTCAGACGCTCCTCCTCTTCGGCCAGGAAAGCGTCCCGAGCGAGCTCCTCCTCCGCCTGGAGCTCGAGCTCGCGCTCCTTGGCCGCAGCGTAGCTAGCTCGGGCTCGAGCTAGGCCGACATACTGGCCCGTTGTTGGAGGGCGCCCACGCCCTCTTTTACCGGGCTGGCCCCTGATGGTGCTGGGGCCAGCCGACTCCTCACCGTCGCTGCCCGACTCTCCAGGGCTTTTACTGTTGCAGCGCTTGCGCTGCCACAACCTGGGAGTCGGGGAGGGACGGGAGGACACCGTCATCATCGACTGGCAGCTGCTATCGGAGTCCGACAGCCGCTGCCAGTCGCATTTGATGCTTCCTGAAGCCTGCGGGGTCGCATCGCAGCGCGACAGCGACACCCGCAGCTCCCTCTCGCCCGGGGTTGGAGTCCCGGGCCTCGACACCTTAGTGTCACTTCCCTCATCACTTTTCACTTTTTCATTCATATTGAGATCGCTGATATATTCGTTTACAACAAATATGGCCACAAGTTCAGTTGTCGAAGTTCGGTCACCCAACTTGCCACTCCGTTACGGTGGTCAAGTTGGGGTCCAGGGCGGACGACGTGGACGTATTCGAACAACACTTGGGGCCCCGCCCCTAGCACCCCAGGTTAGGTTAGGTTAGGTTAGGTTTTTTTTTTTTTTTTGGTGACGCGGGGAACGCATTTACGCGCCTTCATCCCATCTGCGGGGGCAGCTGGGATGGTGTGTGGGACTCCCGGCCCGGTCCGGTATGGACCGTCCTACCCACTAAACCCCGCGGTGTTCCTCCTCACCCTTTAGCCGGGCCGAGGGATATCAAAAGATTATTCACGTCGACCCGGCTACGGGCGCCCCGTTTATTCGGGGCTCACCTCGGGGGAGCCAGATGGGCGGCTCCCCAAAGCTCCCCAAGGAGCTGAAGACCACGCCTGCACAGCTCTCGAGCGCCCCTCTGTAATAGAGGAGACAGAGAGTGGCGCAGGCGTGCGCTAATGGCCACCCTCGGAACACGGGAAAGGTGCCCACCGCCATGTGACCGTTGGTGGGCGGGGTCCCCCGACCTTACGCCCACGGTCAAGAAACAATCGGGGGCGCGCAGTGACTCCTCACCGCGGCGCCCCCGAACTGCACGGTAGAGCGGGAGCATTATCTGTTACTCCCGCTCCCCCGCACAGTGCACCTCCTGCTTTGCCGCCATCACCTCGTCAACTGGCGAGGTGACAGCGGCCCAGCACTGTTGCCGCCGGTCGCGCCGTTATTCACGGCCGGCAGCCCGAACTGCATGGCAGGGCGGGAGCATCTACCCAAACTCCCGCCCCACACGCAGTGCCTCTCCCATTTTGCCGCCATCGTCTCGCCAGCAAAGATGGCGAAGCGACGGCGACCCAGCATTGCTGCTGCCGGCCGTGAATAACGGCACGGCCGGCAGCAACACACACCACCGAGCAACCCACAGGTGGGTTACTCCCGCCTCGGCCGGAATTAGCCAGAGTAGCACAACTCCCCCACAGAGGAAGGGGAGTGGTCGCTACTCCGTTGCCCAGGATGCACCACGAGGAGGATCCGACCCATTGGGGTCCTTAAGATGTTAGTAGGACCCCGCATCCCAGGTTAGGTTAGGTTAGGTTTTTTTTTTTTTTTTTTTTTTGTTGACGCGGGGAATGCATTTAGGCACCGTCATCCCAGCTACGGGGGTAGCTGGGACGGTGTGTGGGACTCACCGGTCCCGGAAACAGGGACCGTCCTACCCACTAAACCCCGCGGTGTTCCGACTCACCCTTTTGCCGGACCGAAGGTTATGTAATAGTACTCACGTCGGCCCGGCAGGGTTGCCCCGTAAAATTTGAGGCTCTCCTCGGGGGAGCCATTTGCACGGCTCCCCCGGAGCTCCCTAAGGAGCTGAAGAAATCAAGCCCGCATCGCACTGCTCTCAAGTGGAGAGCAGCCGAGCGGGCGGCTCTGAAGGCACCTCCGGAACACGGGGAGGTGCCTTCCGCCAAACGATCATCGGTGGACGGGGTCCCCCGACCTCCGTCCACCGGTACGACAATTAGTCCGGGGCGCGCATAAAAGCCGCCATGCGGCGCCCTCGGACCGGACGGCGGGGCGGGAGCGTCTCACCAGCACGCTCCCGCACCCGCAACTCCTTTCTTTTGGCCGCCATCACCTCGCAGGCAAACGAGGTGACGGCGGCCCAGCACTCTTGGCTGCCGACCATGGCTCGCACCACGGCCGGCAGCGACAGATCCACACCAATTTGGCCCGTGAGGGCGACCCGCGGCCCGTCCCACGCCGCACACTCGGCGAGTGTGTGCTCCGCCGAGTCCACGGCGCCACTTGGGCAGTGGTGACACACGGGGTTAGACTCCACCCCTGCCACCTCCCACAGGTATTTCGCAAAGCAGCCATGACCTGTGAGGAGCTGGGTGAGGTGGTACGTCGGCGCTCCGTGCGCCCTCTCTACCCAAGGCCGAAGGACGGGCCGGACAGCCCCCACGAGCCGCACGCTCGCAGAGGGCTCCTCCAATCGAACGGCCCACTCCCGGAAGAGATCATCGCGAGCCAACTGTCTCAAGCGATCGATCTCGTCCGGGAGTGGGCGACCTCCATTCCTACGCATCAGGGCGCATTCCTCGTACACAATTTTAAGGACTCCAGCCTCGAGATCCCAGGGGGGGCTCCCGCCAATTAGGCACGCCGCCTCGTAAGAGACGGTGCAGTACGCCCGCGCCGCCCTCTGCGCAATCACTCGCTGCGGTCTCCGCAGCAGTGGGATGTTTTTGGCGCAGAGGGCGTCCGACCAGATTGGCGCTCCGTAGAGCGCCTTGGAGCGTACTACACCGTCGTAAAGACGGCGACACGCACTTCCAGGCCCCCCCCCATTGGGGAGCAGCCTCGCCAGTCTTCCGGCGTAAGACATCAATTTAGGCGCTAAACGCCGGAAGTGCTCGACGAACCCCCATCGGCTGTCGAGGACCAGTCCAAGATATTTAATGGTCTCCCCGACAGCGATGGGGGTGCCGCTCACCACAATCACCGAATCTCGAGGGGCCCTCCGCCGAGGCCCGTAGAAGAAGACGGCCTCGGACTTTTCGAGGGCCACCTGGAGTCCCAGCGCCCTGATGCGGCTGACCACCTGGGCAACGCCCGCGGTGGCCAGGACCTTCGCGTCTCGAAAGTCTGGGCCCCGCGCGGTAACCAGGGTGTCGTCGGCGTAGCAGAGTACGCCGACCCCCCGAAGAGTGGCACCGCGCAAGACCCAGTCGTATGCGATGTTCCACAGGAGCGGACCAAGAACCGACCCCTGCGGGACACCGCATGACATCTCCCTGCGGACTACGGTCGACCGGGTCGGATAAGAAATGGCCCGGTCCACGAAGTAGTCCGCAAGGACGCGCCTGAGGTACCACGGAACGTTGTGGTACCTCAGCGCCTCGGCGATCGTCGGCCAGGGGATGGTGTTGAAGGCGTTTGCGATGTCCAGCGACACCGCCAACAACACCTCCCCCCGATCGACCGCCTCTCGGACGCTGTCCCTCAGTCGGGAGATGGCGTCGAGGGTAGATCGTCCGCGACGAAATCCGTATTGGCCGTCATTCAAGTTGGGCCCCGCCCCCTCCAGGTGCCCGACGAGACGAGCAGCGAGCACCCGCTCAAAGAGCTTGCTCATCTCGCCGAGCAAAACAATTGGGCGGTAGGCCGACGGCGACTCGGCGGGGCGCCCGTGCTTCTTCAACAGCACGAGCTTCCCCGTTTTCCAATTTCGCGGAACTCTACCCGACGCCAAACAATCAGACATGAGGGACAGTGTCTCCTCCTCAAACGCCGGCATGATCAGGGCGACGACCCGCCCTGGGATGCCGTCCGGGCCAGGGGCGCGGTTCCTCAGTTGGAGCTTGAGGACCGCCGCCCCCAGTTCGACATCGGACACGGGCGGGATCGCCTCAGTGTCTGCCGGCGCACGGCTTGGTGCTGCCATTCGTGGTGGGACCCACTCTTCCCGCGCAGGGAAGAGGGAACTGACGATTTGCCCGAGGAAAGCGGGCTCGAGGGATTTTGTGAGTGGGGGCGCATAAGGCCGGAGTTTGTCGCTCACGACCTTATACGGGCGCCCCCACGGATCCTGATTTAGCGTCTCGAGCCACGCTTTCCACGAGTCCTCCTTTGCGGTTTTTATCGCCGAGCGAAAGGCCGCTCGGGCGTCCCGGTATGCGGCGCGCAGTTCCTCTTCGAGGACAGGGTTCCTATCTCTTCGACCGCGGTAGCGAGTGTACCGCCGCTGGGCTGCGTGACTTTCAGCACGCAGCCCCGACAGGTCGTCGTTCCACCAGTACACTCGCCGCCGCGGTGGGACTGGCCCTGCCCTCCGCATCGCCGCATCGCAGACGCGAGTCAGAGCTTCAGACAGCCGCTCCGACCTCGCGTCCACGTCCGGGCTTCCGCCAAACGCGGCCCATCGCTCGACGATGGCCGCCTCTTTCGCCAGTTCCCGGTCTAGCGTCTTGATACGCCACCGTGGGCCCTCACCGGCCAGGGGACGATCCTGGGTCCTTAGGGCGGGGGAGACGATGTCGAATCGTATATAGCGATGATCCGACATCGTCTCCACATCTGTCACCACCCTCCAGCCACGCACGTGGTTCGCCAGGCTAGGACTCGCGAAGGACAGGTCTACAATAGACCTGTTCCCGGTCTCCCCCACGTACGTGTGGACCGCCCCCTGGTTGAGCAACACCAAGCCATTGGACACCGCCCATTCCTCGACCAACTCGCCCCGCAAGTCCGTCGCCGGAGATCCCCACGCCGTAGAGTGGGCGTTAAAGTCCCCGGCGACGATGAGCGGGGTGGGGTGTGCTTCCGCCACAAGAGCCCCGAGCTCAACGAGTAACTGCTCAAATTGAGCACGGGTCTTCCTGGGCGGACAGTACACCCCAATCACTGCAGCGTCTCCCAGCAGCGCGAGGACGCACATTCGTCCTTTTGACACTTTGTCAAAGGCGCCCCGCTGGGAGACGATAGCCACCTCACCGTCGCAGTCGCCGGCCCAATCATCACGGGCACGGACTACGTACGGTTCGGCGACTACAGCCACGGTCGTCTGCCACTGTGCTACGGACTGGAGCAAGACATCCTGGGCCGCAGCACAGTGCCTGACGTTGGCCTGCAGGATCAGGTTAGGTTAGGTTAGGTTAGGTTAGGTTAGGTTAGGTTAGGTTTTTTTTTTTTTTTTTTTTTTTTTTTTTTTTTTTTTTTTTTTTTTTTTTTTTTTTTTTTTTTTTTTTTTTTTTTTTTTTGTCCGTCCACCATGGGTGGCCGGGTGTGTTCCTTACTAACCCCCGATATTCATTTTTCGGAGACTTTCCTAGACTAATCCTTTCATACCAGTTCTCGCTTTTAATTGTTCACTTTCATTCCGCATACCGTGTTCATTCTTTCATTCAACCTTGCATTCTTTTTCAGGTGGGGCGCCTGCTATTCTTACTGCTAATATTATCTTTATTTCTTGTTTCTTATTTTAAGTTGGGTAAATAATTTTATAACTCCACCTCCTTTCATTTACTTTTAACATTTAACATTTTCTTTTCCTTTTAACATTTTAGCATAATTTTGTTACAGTTTTTATTTTTATTCTTATATACTAACATTTTTGACTTATTTTCTATTTTTTATCATTACTACATATTAACATTTACTTTATTCTTGTTGTTTTAACATTCTTATCTCTACCTTTATGATCACCATTGAATGGGTTGTGATTATCTTTACATTCACTATCTTCTTATTTCATATCTTATTCTTATTTAAGTTTCTCATTATTTTGCCTGTACTTTACATTTCTAATATTTATCTGCTATTGTTACAATACAGTGTAGCATAATTGTATAATTATGCTACAGTAATTACACTTATTCTGACTTGTTTCTTAAATTTACTGCTTTACAGATTAAAGTGCAGTACTTTAAAAACTTATCCCTATGTTTACTGTTTATTATAATTTTCAAATTTTCTAGTGTTACAGTTATTTCCATTTCTTGTTCAATATCGTACCTCTGCCTTGCATAGATCGGGCACTCTACCAACAGGTGAGGGATGGTCTCCTCTACCTGGGGGTCACAGCCACACGATGGGTCATCCTTGCATCTGAAGCGATTCAGATACTCAGAAAACCCACCGTGCCCTGTCAGAACCTGCGTGGTGAATCTGTTTGGAGTGAATTTCCTAATAATGCTGTACGCATCCATCGCATTCGGGAAGAAGAGCCTTGTGATAGAGGCGGTGTCACCAGACTCGTACCGCCGGCCCCACTCGCCAAGCGTATCCATTCGGATACTTCGCTTCACGAATGAGACCGGGCACAGGTCGTAATCTGGCGCCCGCCTCGACCGCAAGGCTGCCTCTTTAGCCAGTTGGTCCGCCCTCTCGTTTCCCTCCATCCCCACGTGTGCCTTTATCCAGAACAAATTGACTAATTTGTCTGCCAGAACGCAATTTCTGAGGTTATTTCGGGCTTCAACAGCGAGGGGATGGAGACAATCGGGATTTGTGACCGTCTGGAGTGCCGCGGTCGAGTCGCTGAACACCCCAAAGGTTTTCGCGCTGTGCTTGCAAATCGTCCTCGTCGCTTCACATATGGCCAGCAGTTCGGCCTGGTAAACAGTGCAATATGACGGCAAGGCAAGCTTGCGGGCTCTCGTCTCGGCTCCATCTTTCCATATGGAGAGTGCAGCTCCGACTTTGCCCGCAATCTTGCTGCCGTCAGTGAAGATGTTGATTTCAAATTGGCTGTTTTGATCTAGTTGTTCTGTGTTTACCAGGTTAATGAACTGCAGGCGCATATGCTCCGCGGGGTGAGGATTATGTGCAAACGAGAGCATTCGCTCGGTCTCCCTCCCAGCCAATTCTGGCAGTGATTCGCCTTTTTTGACTCTGTACAGTCTCGCTGCCTCCTTGATTCGCAGATCAAGGGGGAGTATACCCGCTAGTATCAGTGCCGAGTTGAGGGAGACCGTGCGATATGCTTTGCAGATCTTCTGCGCAAAGCTCCGCTGTATGAATTTAAGCCTCTTTTGGATGCCCTTCTTCTCGACCGCAGGTGCCCATGCGCTGGCTGCGTACATCACTATCGGTTCCACGGTTGCTGTGTAGATGGTATGTATTATTTCTGGCTGTAGCCCCCAGCTTGTTTTTGCGGCCCTAGCTAATTGTTTGTAGATGTTGGTCACCCTACTGCACACGCTCTCTACGTGTGCGTTAAATGTGAGCTTTTTGTCAATTATAAGGCCTAACAATTTGATTTGGTCTGATGTGCCAATGTCGACCCCTCCCATGACAAGCCGTGGTGTGTCGTACTCCAATTTTCTGGTAATTACCATGGCATTTGTTTTATGCGGAGCAAACTTCAATTTGTTTCTGTCACCCCACGACTTGACATGCGCGAGAGCGGCATTGGCACGCCGTTCAATTTCCTCACCTGTGTCGCCATGAAAGACTAATACGACGTCGTCGGCGAACGCCTGCACATATTCGCCCTTCGCTTCAAGACTTCTCAGTAGTGGGTCCAAGAGCAAATTCCAGAGGATTGGGCCGCCGATAGAGCCCTGGACGCAGCCCTTTCTTGTCCTAGTCGAATGTTCCTTGCCGGCATACCTAACGTGGACCCGCCGATCTTCCAGGTAGCTGTTAACCATTTGACGAATGTTCTCCGGGCACTTCTCCTCCACAAGCCTCATCCTAATCGCCGGCCACCAAGCACTATCGAAGGCGCCCTCTATATCCAAGGACACGAGTGTTATTATTTGTTTCTGTTCTAGTCTTCCCCTGATGTGCTGGGTTAAGGTATAGAGGGCGTCTTCGCAGCTTCTCTGCGGCATGAATCCGTATTGATGGGGACTGATTCTGGAGTGGAGATGGTGACGAAGCCTCGTCATAAGCATCTTCTCCAGAATCTTCCCCATCACCGGCAGGAGACCTATTGGCCTGTACGACTTCGGATGGGCGTAACTGTCCTTCCCGGGTTTGCGTAGTGCGACCACTGTTGCTTCCTTCCACTTCTTCGGGAAGTACTGTAAAGTAAGGCATTTGTTTGCCAGGCAAAGGAACAATTCGGGTTCGTTTCTGATGGCGTGGCTACAGATATCTGCCGTAAATCCGTCGGCTCCCGGTGCTTTTTTAGGATTGAAGGAGTCTACTGCTCTTTCGAGCTCGACCATGGTAAACGCGGGGTCCTGTGGTTCCCCACAGTTCCCCCCGGCCACCACCACCGAGCTCTCCCTTACTCCTTTTTGTTCTGCCGTATCCTCCGTTTCTATGTCATCCGGGTAAAATGTTTCGGCTAAAACTTTGGCAGAACCCTCTTCATTTTGAGCCACGCCATTCACTTCCAGGAGTACGTCCTCAGCTCTACCCGCGGTACGTCCAATCACTCTGTATACTCCCTCCCACATGCCCTCTCGATCTTGCTTGCGGCAGAAGTCCTTCCAAGACGCTATTTTTGCCCTCTTGATCTCGGTCTCGTATCGCTCCTTGCACTCCAGGTACTCACCAACCACGGTCTCTCTGCGGATCGGTGCAGCGCATCTGATACGGCGCCTCCTAGTGGTGACTTCCTGCTTCATCCGAGCCAGCTCTTCACTCCACCACGGGACAGATAACCTTTGGCATTTGGCCTTCTCGGGGATGGCGCGACAACACGCTTCAGTGATGGCTTTAGTAAGCTCATTGATGGCTTCGTCAATATGTGGCTTGGTTGATATGCCATTTATTCCCTCTGCGGTCAGTTGGTTTTGTGCTTTGATGTTGGTTAGCTCTTCGTTGAAATCTGCCCATTTAGCCTTCCGCGTATTGTACTTCCGCGTGGTACGATTTATGTCCATGCCCCTCGACCGTCTGAGTTTAATACCAAAGGTTACCCCGTTGTGGTCCGAGCTGGTCAGGTTCTCCTCCACTCTCCAGTTCACCACCAGGTCTAGCATACTTGCCGTACAGATGGTGATGTCGACGTGGCTTTGGAATCTTCGACCGTCTCTGTACGTGTCGAAGGTTGGAGTGTTTCCTGTGTTGAGTACCTGGAGGCCCATTCGGTCAATCATTTCGAGCATCTCTTTGCCTCGTAAATCTGTGGACTTGCTGCTCCACCACGTGTTCCAGGCATTCCCGTCCCCTCCCATGATCAACTTCCCCAGTCCAGGATTGGCTGCAATGGTCTTTAGTTTGCTTAAGTACGGACCTATAGGTTGACTCGGCTCGAGGTAGAAGGAGGCCAGTGTGAGATCCCATGCGCTGGTTCTTAGTCCCACCACTACGATGTTATTAGTGGTGTACATAGGGTATTGGATGATGTCAACGTGTGGGTCAAACACGGCTATTGCCGCTTTGACCTTTTCCTCACCTGTTGGGCTGTTTTGAAAAATTCTCACACCTGGGTAGCTCTTCATACCTCCAGTCGGGCCAGTATAAGGTTCCTGGATCAGGGCTGCCATAACCTTTCGGTTTGTGGCTTCAATCATCAGTTCATCTGTTGCCGCACTCTTTTTCCTAAGGTTTGCCTGGAACACTTGGTAGACAGAGTCCTTCGCCAGGCCGCCCTTAGCAATATGCTATTGTCGACCTGGCCAAGGACTCCCAACGCCTACGGACAGGGCACTCCTGACTAAATGCGTTGTGCTCCACTCGGTCTATCTTTGCCCGCTTACAGTTTCGACATGACGGTGCTGCGCCAACTGCCCATGCATCGCATTGTGTCTTCAGATGCGGGCCTCCACAATGGCAGCAGACTTCTTCCCTCTCGGTACAAAGTCTCCTTATGTGTCCATACCCTAGGCAGCGTGAACACTGGACCAACGGGGAGTAGTCCAATGCCTTTACCCTCTGTAGGTCTACATGCAGGGTTCCGAGTGTGGTTATTCTTCCCCATAACTTTGGCGACACCGACAGGACCACATGGTTGGTGTATGGGTTCCTTGCCTTCTTCCTAAACTTGACCGAGAGGCGGTCATCCTCCTTGCCGAGGACGCTAAAAACCTCCCTATTCTGCTTCCTGATTGCCCCGAGCACCTCCTCATCCGAGTTGATACTCAGGACATCTCTCAGCACGATCATAGGGTCTTTGTTTTTAACATCCTCGACAACCAGGCTCGCTCCCTCCAGTCTGGAGCGTGCATTGTCCCTATCCATGGTAGTCGGGCAACCGAGGATGATTTTTCTATCTTTCCCTTTCCTTACCCTTTCTACTTTTACCCACCCTTCTTTCGCATCTACAGCTTTCCGGACTCTCTCTAAGACCTCGTCCCCTGTCTCCTCCTCTTTGTTTGAGGATATCACGATAGAGTGCAGCGCCGATCTTTGTTGCTGCACTTGGGGTGAGGCGGTGACAATATTGGCATATGATTGTCTTGCCTGAGCTTCTGCACTCTCCTGTAGCGCAGTTCGAAGCTCCTTCATCTGCTCTGTGTTTTTTGCGATTAGGTCCGTGTGTTCTTTTAATTGTTCTGCAAATTTCTCCATCTCAATGTGTTGGGTGGGTGGGTCTTTCTGTGTTCGTGTCTCTTCTCCTTTGTTTGCCTCCATTCCCTTTACTAGTTCGACTAGTTTGTCAAGCCATCGGGTAACGTCCGTTTTTATTTCCGAGCGCAAATTCTTTGCCAACCCCAGTGAGAATTTTGCCTTTTTGGCAAAGTCCCTAGCCTCTGCCGTTTTATTCGGGTAGGTTTTTTCCGAAATTGGACTGTGCTCGATAGGCTGGGTGGTTTTTGCCTTCTTCGTTACTTCCTTTTCTCGATCACAGTCAATCGGCTTTGTTCTAGTTGGGGGACTATATTCAAGCCTTCTAGTTTGTCTTACTTGGCTATCGTCACTCCCCATCTGCTTTGAGGTGCTGGCTTTCCCTTCAAAAGTTTCCAGGCTCCTTCGGACGATGGATTTCTTTGTCACCGTTTTAGACGGTGACGTGTTAGCCCGTTCGGCTTCCGCGCTTTTGACAGGCGTTCGTTGGGAAATGAACATTTTTCGGGGGTGTGTTTAGCTAACCGGCTTATTTGTCTGCTTGTGGGGTATGTACAGGGTACCCCAGTTCGCGTGTATGCTGCTACGTGTGATTTCTGATGGGTATGTAAAGAGTACCCAGTCAGATAGTGTGGTGTGGTGTGTAGTGCGTGTTTTGCTATTGTGAAGGGTGTGTGTATGTCGTCTACGTCTGTTTCTGTGTGTGTGTAAATGTGCGTGGTGTGTTATGTTGTACCTATAACGTGTAGTGTATGCACAGGTCCTGTTTGCCTCTGGTAGCAGCCGATGTCCTCTATACTCAGCAATTCAGTCGCTTGAGCCAATAAAGCTCGGTCTCAAAGGAACAAAGTATTAAATAAGTCAGAATAAATAAAGAAAAATACAAAAAAAATTTAATAAAATTATTAAAGTCGACGTCAATTGACAACTCTATCTAGAGTTGACGTTCACCTGCTCGCTGTAGTCCAGCTACGTCCTAATTAAGTGGCCAAAAAGCCTTCGTCTTAAATTAAAACTTAATTTCTATAGTCACTTACTCTAATTTATAAAAACCAGTCAAGGAGTGCGGTCTGGCACAGGAAGTTGCGGTGTCTGCACTAGGAGTGTCCCCTGGCCTAATATTGGTTGAAAACCAGAACTTCCCCGTTGAGAATTTGCCGAAAAAGTACAATTTTGGTCCCCAAACTCTACACACTCTAGATAGAGCTGTGTAGAGAGGCCCAGTTGGTAGCCCTCGCCGAGCCCTTTCCGAAGACCCCAAACACGGCGTCGCTAGCCCACGGGGTTCCGGTGCTACAGGGTTACAATTTTTCCAAGATGGCGGCCGAGTTTTCTAAAAACTCCTGTAACTCCGGAACCGCTGGTCCGATTCCGCTAGTGTTTGGGTTATTCTTGGAGAGCTCGCCGAGATCCACCCTCTGGTAGCCTTTTTAGCCAACAAAAAATTTATCCCCCCTATTCCCCCCAATCCCCCCTTAATAGGTGTGGGAGAGGCCGCCGAGTCGCCCAGAAAAACCCAGACTCCTCTACGACGCCCCGTTCCGATTCTACAGGCGATCAAAGTTTTCCAAGATGGCGGCGGAGCTGTCAAAGTCTGACTTTGATCGCCTGTATCTCCGTCCCCAGACGTCGCAGAACAGCCAAGATTGGGTTTATTCTGCTCGGCTCGACCCCCTCTACCACCCTGTCTGGTTTTCAGGACCCTGAAAATTTTTGGCTCCGATGTTACTGAATTTCAGTAGGCAGACAGCTTTCAACCCCCCGATGCCAAATCTGCAATCCGCAACTTCCTAGGACGTCACACTTCGGAGTTATGAGTGTCTAAACAAAAACAAGATGGCCGCCGAGCTGTCAAAACTCAACTTAAAACCTGAATATCCCGGCAACCAGTTGTCGTAGAAGGTCCAGACTTTCTTTGGCGGCTTTGGCTCCACGCCGGGCACCCTCCTGGGGGGGTTTGGAGCAGAAATAAAAATTTCGCTCCAATCGCCTCCAAATCAGTATAGGGCGAAAGTCCTTTGCCCGGGCTATCTGACACTCAAAACCACGTCGCGCTAGGCCTTCCCGTTCAAGAGCTATTGCAATTCTAAAATCTAAAAAATAAAAACAAAATGGCGGAAATTTTCAAATTTCGCGCTAATTTCCTAATTTTGACCCTAGAGGACCCCAATTTGGGGTTGGGTATACTATTTTGGGCTATCTAAGGCTAGTCCCGACCTCAAAAAACTATATTTATTATTATTTTAGGATTAATTTGATAAGAACACTTAAAAATCAATAGCTCCCAAACGCCTTGTACTAAAAATATGCAAAAAATCTTAAAATTATCTAAAAATAGGTAACTACAGGTCACATTCACAGGAAAATATAAATTCTAAGTTCTTCAGGTCAAATTTTCATGAATTTCAGTTTTTTCACTTTTTCAATTGTGGCTCGTCCAAATAATTCCAAAAAAATCCGGAATTTGTTTAGGTCAACTGAACTATCGAGCGCGCAACTAATAGCAGTTGCCGATTTTCAAAACTGCTCTCCGTTAGTGAGTTATTTAGGCACAAAGTTCAAACTTCTATTATAATTTAATTAAAAACTGTCAGACCTAAAATTCTGTTTTTTCCGTAAAAAGTTCTAGAAAAGTACCTTCTTTCACTGTGCTAAAGCTGGTTCATCGCCAAGCGATCATCGGTGGATGGGGTCCCCCGACCACCACCCACCGGAACAACACTAGTCGGGAGCGCGCATGAACTGAGCCATGCGACGCCCCCGAACCGGACGACGAGGCGGGAGCGTTTGACCTGCACGCTCCCGCACCCGCAGCTCCTCTCTCTTGGCCGCCATCACCTCACAAGCAAACGAGGTGACGGCGGCCCAGCACTCTTGGCTGCCGGCCATGGCTCGCACCACAGCCGGCAGCGACAAATCAAACCCGATACGGCCCGTGAGGGCGACTCGCGGCCCGTCCCACGCCGCGCACTCGGCGAGTGTGTGCTCTGCCGAGTCCACGGCGGTCCACAATACCGGAGCAGCTGCCGACGTCGACGCCTCCTTCTCCATCGTCGGGGATTTGCGGAGGAAGGAGAGTCGCCTCTCCTCCCGCCGCCGACGCTCCTCCGACGCTTCGTGTGCGGCCTGCGCGAGCTCTTCCTCCGCTTGGAGTTCGAGCTCGCGCTCCTGGGCCGCAATATAGTCGGCCCTGGCTTTGGCCAGGCCAACGTACTGGCCCGTCGTTGGAGGGCGCCCACGCCCTCTTTTTACGGGCTGGCCCCTGATGGTGCTGGGGCCAGCCGACTCCTCACCGTCGCTGCCCGACTCCCCAGGGCTTTTACTGTTGCAGCGCTTGCGCTGCCACAACCTGGGAGTCGGGGAGGGACGGGAGGAAACCGTTATCATCGACTGGCAGCTGCTATCGGAGTCCGACAGCCGCTGCCAGTCGCATTTGATCGCGCTTTCCGAGAGCGAATTGCGGGTGTCGCAGCGCGACAACGACACCCGCAACTCCCTCCCGCCCGGGGTTGGAGTCCCGGGCCTCGACACTCTCGTGTCACCCTCATCATCATTCTTTGATATATTCATGTTGTTGAAACAACGGTAATTCGCAATTATGGCCACAAGTGCAGTCGATGCAGTTCGGTCACCCAACTTGCCACTCCGTTACGGTGGTCAAGTTGGGGTCCAGGGCGGACGACGTGGACGTATGCAATCGACACTTGGGGCCCCGCCCCAGGTTAGGTTAGGTTAGGTTAGGTTTTTTTTTTTTTTTTTTTTTGTTTTTTTTGTTTTTTTTTGTTGACGCGGGGAATGCATTTAGGCACCGTCATCCCAGCTACGGGGGTAGCTGGGACGGTGTGTGGGACTCACCGGTCCCGGAAGAAGGGACCGTCCTACCCACTAAACCCCGCGGTGTTCCGACTCACCCTATAGCCGGGCCGAGGGATATGAAAAGTAGATTCTACATCGACCCGGCTAGGGATGCCCCGTAGAGTTGGGGCTCTCCTCGGGGGGACCAGATGGTCGGCCCCCCGGAGCTCCCTAAGGAGCTGACGAAATACTAGCCCGCATCGCACCGCCCTCGAACGTCCCTCTGAAAGCAGAGGGGGCAGAGAGCGGCCGAGCGGGCGGGCACTAAGGCACCTCCGGAACACGGGGAGGTGCCTTCCGCCAAACGATCATCGGTGGGTGAGGTCCCCCGACCACCACCCACCGGAACAACACTAGTCGGGGGCGCGCACGAAAGCTGCCATGCGGCGCCCCCGAACCGGACGGCGAGGCGGGAGCGTTAGACCTGCACGCTCCCGCACCCGCAATTCCTCTCTCTTTACCGCCATCACCTCATTGGCAAAAGAGGTGACGGCGGCCCAGCACTCCTGGCTGCCGACCATGGCTCGCACCACAGCCGGCAGCGACAGATCAAAACCAATTTGGCCCGTGAGGGCGACTCGCGGCCCGTGTCACGCCGCGCACTCGGCGAGTGTGTGCTCTGCCGAGTCCACGGCGCCACTTGGGCAGTGACGGCACACGGGGTCCGACTCCACACCCACCACCTCCCACAGGTACTTGGCGAAACAGCCATGTCCTGTGAGGAGCTGAGTGAGGTGGTACGTCGGCGCACCGTGCGCCCTCTCTACCCAAGGCCGAAGAACGGGCCGGACAGCCCCCACGAGCCGCACGCTCGCGGAGGGACACTCCAACCTATTGGCCCACTTCCGGAAGAGATCGTCGCGAGCAGACTGTCTCCAGCGATCGATCTCGTCCGGAAGTGGGCGACCTCCATTAATCCGCACCAGGGCGCTTTCTTCGTACACGCGCTTGAGGACTCCAGCCTCGAGACCCCACGGGGGGCTTCCGCCAATTAGACACGCCGCCTCGTAAGAGACGGTGCAGTACGCTCGCGCCGCCCTCTGCGCAATCACCCGCTGCGGCCTCCGCAGCAGGGGGATGGTTTTGGCGCAGAGAGCGTCCGACCAAATAGGCGCTCCGTAGAGCGCCTTGGAGCGCACTACACCGTCGTAGAGACGGCGACATGCACTTTCCGGCCCCCCTTTATTGGGGAGCAGCCGCGCCAGCCTTCCGGCGTATGACACCAGTTTAGGTGCCAGACGCCGGAAGTGCTCGACGAAACCCCATCGACTATCGAGGACCAATCCTAGGTACTTCATGGTCTCCCCGATAGCGATGGGGGTGCCGCTCACCACAATAAAGGAATCTCGAGGTGGCCCCCGCCGAGGCCCGTGGAAAAACACGGCCTCGGACTTTTCGAGAGCCACCTGGAGTCCCAGCGCCCTGATGCGGCTGACCACCTGGGCAACGCCCGCGGTGGCCAGAACCTTCGCGTCCCTGAATTCTGGGCCCCGCGCGGTGACGAGGGTGTCGTCGGCGTAGCAGATAACGCCGACCCCCGTAAGAGTTGCACCGCGCAGGACCCAGTCATAGCCGATGTTCCACAGGAGCGGACCAAGCACCGACCCCTGTGGAACACCGCACGACATCTCCCTGCGAACTATTCCCGACCGGGCCGGGTAGATGATGGCCCGGTCCACGAAGTAGTCCGCAAGGACGCGCCTGAGGTACCACGGGACCTTGTGGTACCTCAGCGCCTCGGCGATGGTCTGCCAGGGGATGGTGTTGAAGGCGTTCGCGATGTCCAGCGACACCGCCAACAACACCTCCCCCCGACCGACCGCCTCTTGGACGCTGTCCCTGAGTCGGGAGATGGCGTCTAGGGTAGACCGCCCGCGACGGAACCCGTACTGGCCGCCGTCGAGGTTGGGCCCCGCCCCCTCAAGGTGCCCGACGAGACGAGCAGCGAGCACCCGCTCGAAAAGCTTGCTCATCTCGCCGAGCAGAACAATAGGGCGGTAGGCCGACGGCGACTCGACGGGGCGCCCGTGCTTCTTGATCAGCACGAGCTTCCCCGTCTTCCACGTTCGCGGGACCCTACCCGACGCCAAACACTCCGACATCAGGGAGAGCGTCTCTTCTTCGAACGCCGGCATGACCAGGGCGACGACCCGCCCTGGGATGCCGTCCGGACCGGGGGCGCGGTGTCTCAACTTGAGCTTGAGAACCGCCGCCCCCAACTCGGCATCGGACACGGGCGGGATCGCCTCCGTGTCAGCCGGCGTTCCGTCTGGTGCCGCCATGCTCGGCGGGACCCACTCTTCCCGCGCAGGGAAGAGGGAGCTGACAACATCATTCACGAAGGTGGGCTCGAGAGACCTGGTGAGCGGGGGCGCATAAGGCCGGAGTTTGTCGCTCACGACCTTATACGGGCGCCCCCACGGATCTCCATTTAAAGTCTCGAGCCACACCTTCCACGACTCGTCTTTGGCGGCCTTGATCGCCGAGCGAAGGGCCGCTCGGGCGTCCCGGTATGCGGCGCGCAACTCCTCCACGAGGACAGGGTTTCCGGCCCTACGACCGCGGTAGCGGGTGTATCTTCGTTGGGCTGCGTGACTAGCAGCACGCAGCCCTTCAAGGTTGTCGTTCCACCAATACACCCGCCGCCGCGGCTGGACAGACCCTGCCCTTCGCATCGCCGCATCGCAGACGCGAGTCAGAGCCTCAGATAACCGCTCCGACCTCGCGTCCACGCTCGGGTTTCCGCCAAACGCGGCCCATCGCTCGACGATGGCCGCCTCTTCTGCCAGCTCCCGGTTCAGCGTTTTTAAGCGCCACCGTGGGCCCTCACCGGCCAGGGGACGATCGTGGGTCCTCAGGGCGGGGAAGACGATGTCAAATCGGACATACCGGTGGTCCGACATCGTCTCCACCTCCGTGACCACCCTCCAATCACGTACGTGGTTCGCCAGGCCAGAACTGGCAAAGGACAGGTCCACGATGGACCTGTTCCCAGTCTCCCCCACGTACGTGGGGACCGTCCCCTGGTTCAGCAGCACCAGACCCATGGACACTGCCCAGTCCTCCAATAACTCACCCCGCAAGTCCGTCGCCGGAGATCCCCACGCCGTAGAGTGGGCGTTGAAGTCCCCGACGACGAGAAGCGGGGTGGGGTGTGCTTCCGCCACAAGAGCCCCGAGCTCAATGAGTAACTGCTCAAACTGAGCACGGGTCTTCCTGGGCGGACAGTACACCCCGATCACTGCAGCGTCTCCCAGCAGCGCGAGGACGCACATTCGTCCTTTTGACACCCTGTCAAAGGCGCCCCGCTGGGAGACGATAGCCACCTCACCGTCGCGGTCGCTGGCCCAATCATCGCGGGCACGAACCGCGTACGGTTCGGCGACTACAGCCACGGTCGTCTGCCACTGCGCTACGGACTGGATCAAAACATCCTGGGCCGCAGCGCAGTGCCTGACGTTGGCCTGCAGGATCGAGAATGTGGACATCTAGGATTGAGCAGTGTCCATAACCTCCAACGATTGGGTGGGAGCGGGGTCCGCGACCGGCCCGACCCGCCTCCCACCGACTCCTCCTCGGCGACGACGTCGTTTCTTTGACGCCGCCAGGCAAGCCTTGGCGCCCAGGCGGTGCGCAGCGGCCTCTCCCGCCGCCGCACACACGGGGCAGTGCGGATCCGCGGCGCAGCCGGCCGATTTGTGGCCGGGCTGCCCGCAGCAGAAGCACAGGGCGCTGCGGTCAACTCCCGCAGCACACCTGGCCCCCACGTGCCCCACATCTAGGCAGCGGAAGCACCGCTGCGGCCTGGACTCCAAAAGCACCGCACGGACGCGGGTCCAACCAATCACTACGGGGCGGCCATCAGTTAAAAGTTTGGCCGCCGCGACGGGGCACTTCACCCACGCCGTGCCTTCTCTGCTTGCCTGGCGGACGATAGCCCCGACAACGACGCTGGTGATGGCGCAACCTCCAACGTCCGCCACCACCCGCGCCACAACCTCCTTCGTCGCTGAATCGCCGAGACCGGAGATGCGCAGCTCCGCGCACTTCTCCGGCCTGGCGATGCGGACGTCGTCACCAAGGGTCGCCCTTAATTTCGACGCCAATGCGTCCGCTTTTGCGCCTCTATCCGCACCCGCGACCTCGAGGATACGTCCCCCGGTGGCCGCTGTGCGGAAGCGCAGCCCGTCGATGCCGAGGCTTTTGAGGTCGATCGACCTCTCAGCCTCGGCAAGTTTTTCGGCGTAGGTTACGCCCCGCCCCTCCGCTTCCCGCTGCAGCGTTATCACCACTGCTGCAGTTCGCGGTGCGCGGAGATTCGGGGCGCTCCTTTTAACGGGCGCCTTAGCGGGCGCATTGGCGTGCGTCGATGCCGTCTTCTTCGGCCGCCGAACAATGTTGGTCCACGCCTCAGTTTGGGACTGAGACGTGGGGGCCGATACCTGTGATAAGGCCGGCTGACGCTCTCGGCGCGTCGCCTCCACCTCACGCGCCGCAGCGCTCTTCTTCTTCCTCCTGTTCTTCTTCTCTCCCTGAGCTGGGAGAGAAGAAGAAGAGGCCGACGCAACGGCCACGACAGTTTCCGTCACCTCCACCACAGATGTGGAGGCGACGGCAGGTAGAGGCGCGGCGGCAGAGGCGCCAGCGGCCTTGCGCTTTGAGCGCGTGGGCGCCGAAGCGCCGACGGAAGGGCCCTTTGAGGGGGCGACAGGTGCACCGCCGGGTGCTGGAGCATTGGCCATGCGGGCATCATTGCGTGCGTCCGCCGCGAGGGGAGGACGCAACCGAGGCGCCGGGAGCAGCCGATCCTCGAAGCCGGCGCGGCGCGCGTCGATGAGGTACAGCACCTCATCACGCGACAGCCCCGCCGACGGTGTTGGAGCGGCGCTCAGCTGGCGCCTCATTTCCTCCATCTCCGCCCGCACAGCCGTGAGCTCTCCCTTCAGACGCATTATTTCGTCATTGCATTTGAGGGAGGCCATCTCCCTCATGTGCTCCAGTATTGACCCGGCGGCACTCCGCAGGCCCTGGACGCTCTGGCCCTTCAGGCGGGAGGATTTGTAGGCGATCGTATCGATCGCCTTCACCGCCTCCTCTACCGCCTTCGACAGCTGCTCGCACCGCAATACCGGAGCAGCTGCCGACGTCGACGCCTCCTTCTCCATCGTCGGGGATTTGCGGAGGAAGGAGAGTCGCCTCTCCTCCCGCCGCCGACGCTCCTCCGACGCTTCGTGTGCGGCCTGCGCGAGCTCTTCCTCCGCTTGGAGCTCGAGCTCGCGCTCCTGGGCCGCAATATAGTTGGCCCTGGCTTGGGCTAGGCCAACGTACTGGCCGGTCGTTGGAGGGCGCCCACGCCCTCTTTTACCGTCGCATTTGATCGCGCCTTCCGAGAGCGAATTGCGGGTGTCGCAGCGCGACAACGACACCCGCAACTCCCTCCCGCCCGGGGTTGGAGTCCCAGGCCTCGACACATTCGTGTCACACACATTCTCCTTCTTATTATCCATGATAACACTGATATATTATTATTTCCTTCTTTATGGCCGCAAGTCCAGCTGTTCGAAATTCGGTCACCCAACTTGCCACTCCGTTACGGTGGTCAAGTTGGGGTCCAGGGCGGACGACGTGGACGTAAACGAACAACACTTGGGGCCCCGCCCCGCCCCAGGTTAGGTTTTTTTTTGTTGACGCGGGGAATGCATTTAGGCACCGTCATCCCAGCTACGGGGGTAGCTGGGACGGTGTGTGGGACTCACCGGTCCCGGAAGAAGGGACCGTCCTACCCACTAAACCCCGCGGTGTTCCTCCTCACCCTATAGCCGGGCCGAGGGATATGAAGATGAAGATTCAACGTCGACCCGGCTAGGGATGCCCCGTAAGGATGGGGCTCTCCTCGGGGGACCAGATGGTCGGCCCCCCGGAGCTCCCTAAGGAGCTGACGAAATACAAGCCCGCATCGCACCGCCCTCGAACGTCCCTCTGAAAGCAGAGGGGGCAGAGAGCGGCCGAGCGGGCGGGCACTAAGGCACCTCCGGAACACGGGGAGGTGCCTTCCGCCAAACGATTATCGGTGGGTGAGGTCCCCCGACCATCACCCACCGGTACAACACTAGTCGGGGGCGCGCACGAACGCTGCCATGCGGCGCCCCCGAACCGGACGGCGAGGCGGGAGCGTTTGGCCTGCACGCTCCCGCACCCGCAGCTCCTCTCTCTTGGCCGCCATCACCTCACAAGCAAACGAGGTGACGGCGGCCCAACACTCCTGGCTGCCGACCATGGCTCGCACCACGGCCGGCAGCGACAAATTATTTCCGATCTGGCCCGTGAGGGCGACACGCGGCCCGTCCCACGCCGCGCACTCGGCGAGTGTGTGCTCAGCCGAGTCCACGGCGCCACTTGGGCAGTGACGGCACACGGGGTCCGACTCCACACCCACCACCTCCCACAGGTACTTGGCGAAACAGCCATGTCCTGTGAGGAGCTGAGTGAGGTGGTACGTCGGCGCACCGTGCGCCCTCTCTACCCAAGGCCGAAGAACGGGCCGGACAGCCCCCACGAGCCGCACGCTCGCGGAGGGACACTCCAACCTATTGGCCCACTTCCGGAAGAGATCGTCGCGAGCAGACTGTCTCCAGCGATCGATCTCGTCCGGAAGTGGGCGACCTCCATTCATCCGCACCAGGGCGCTCTCCTCGTACACGCGCTTGAGGACTCCAGCCTCGAGATCCCAAGGGGGGCTCCCGCCAATCAAACACGCCGCCTCGTAAGAGACGGTGCAGTACGCTCGCGCCGCCCTCTGCGCAATCACCCGCTGCGGCCTCCGCAGCAGGGGGATGGTTTTGGCGCAGAGAGCGTCCGACCAAATAGGCGCTCCGTAGAGCGCCTTGGAGCGCACTACACCGTCGTAGAGACGGCGACATGCACTTTCCGGCCCCCCTTTATTGGGGAGCAGCCGCGCCAGCCTTCCGGCGTATGACACCAGTTTGGGTGCCAGGCGCCGGAAGTGCTCGACGAAACCCCATCGACTATCGAGGACCAGTCCTAGGTACTTCATGGTCTCCCCGATAGCGATGGGGGTGCCGCTCACCACAATGGCGGAATCTCGAGGTGGCCCCCGACGAGGCCCGTGGAAAAACACGGCCTCGGACTTATCGAGAGCCACCTGGAGTCCCAGCGCCCTGATGCGGCTGACCACCTGGGCAACGCCCGCGGTGGCCAGAACCTTCGCGTCCCTGAATTCTGGGCCCCGCGCGGTGACGAGGGTGTCGTCGGCGTAACACAAAATACCGACGCCCCTGAGCGTGGCACCGCGCAGGACCCAGTCGTAGCCGATGTTCCACAGGAGCGGACCAAGCACCGACCCCTGTGGAACACCGCACGACATCTCCTTGCGGACTATTCCCGACCGGGCCGGGTAGATGATGGCCCGGTCCACGAAGTAGTCCGCAAGGACGCGCCTGAGGTACCACGGGACCTTGTGGTACCTCAGCGCCTCGGCGATGGTCTGCCAGGGGATGGTGTTGAAGGCGTTCGCGATGTCCAGCGACACCGCCAACAACACCTCCCCCCGACCGACCGCCTCTTGGACGCTGTCCCTGAGTCGGGAGATGGCGTCCAGGGTAGACCGCCCGCGACGGAACCCGTACTGGCCGCCGTCGAGGTTGGGCCCCGCCCCCTCAAGGTGCCCGACGAGACGAGCAGCGAGCACCCGCTCGAAAAGCTTGCTCATCTCGCCGAGCAGAACAATGGGGCGGTAGGCCGACGGCGACTCGACGGGGCGCCCGTGCTTTTTGAGCAGCACGAGCTTCCCCGTCTTCCACGTTCGCGGGACCCTACCCGACGCCAAACACTCCGACATCAGGGAGAGCGTCTCCTCTTCGAACGCCGGCATGACCAGGGCGACGACCCGCCCTGGGATGCCGTCCGGACCGGCGGCGCGGTGTCTCAACTTGAGTTTGAGAACAGCCGCCCCCAACTCGGCATCGGACACGGGCAGGATCGCCTCCGTGTCAGCCGGCGTTCCATCTGGTGCTGCCATACTCGGCGGGACCCACTCTTCCCGCGCAGGGAAGAGGGAGCTGACAACATCATTCACAAAGGTGGGCTCGAGAGACCTGGTGAGCGGGGGCGCATAAGGCCGGAGTTTGTCGCTCACGGCCTTATACGGGCGCCCCCACGGATCTCCGTTCAAAGTCTCGAGCCACACCTTCCATGACTCGTCCTTCGCGGCCTTGATTGCCGAGCGAAGGGCCGCCCGGGCGTCCCGGTATGCGGCGCGCAACTCTTCTTCGAGGACAGGGTTCCTGGCCCTACGACCGCGGTAGCGGGTGTACCTCCGTTGGGCTGCGTGACTAGCGGCACGCAGCCCCTCAAGGTTGTCATTCCACCAATACACCCGCCGCCGCGGGTGGACAGACCCTGCCCTCCGCATCGCCGCATCGCAGACGCGAGTCAGAGCCTCAGATAACCGCTCCGACCTCGCGTCTACGTCCGGACTCCCACCGAAAGCGGCCCATCGCTCGACGATGGCCGCCTCTTCTGCCAGCTCCCGGTTCAGCGTGTTTAACCGCCACCGTGGGCCCTCACCGGCCAGGGGACGATCCTGGGTCCTCAGGGCGGGGGAGACGATGTCGAACCGTACGTACCGGTGGTCCGACATCGTCTCCACCTCCGTGACCACCCTCCACCCACGGACGTGGTTCGCCAGGTCAGAACTGGCGAAGGACAGGTCAACAATGGACCTGTTGCCATTGTCCCCCACGTACGTGTGGACCGCCCCCTGGTTCAGCAACACCAGATCCATGGACACCGCCCAATCCTCCAACAACTCCCCCCGCAAGTCCGTCGCCGGAGATCCCCACGCCGTAGAGTGGGCGTTGAAGTCCCCGACGACGATGAGCGGGGTGGGGTGTGCTTCCGCCACAAGAGCCCCGAGCTCAACGAGTAACTGCTCAAATTGAGCACGGGTCTTCCTGGGCGGACAGTACACCCCGATCACTGCAGCGTCTCCCAGCAGCGCAAGGACGCACATTCGTCCTTGGGACACCCTATCAAAGGCGCCCCGCTGGGAGACGATAGCCACTTCACCGTCGCGGTCGCTGGCCCAATCATCACGGGCTCGAACCGCGTACGGTTCGGCGACTACAGCCACGGTCGTCTGCCACTGCGCTACGGACTGGATCAAAACATCCTGGGCCGCAGCGCAGTGCCTGACGTTGGCCTGCAGGACCGAGAATGTGGACATCTAGGATTGAACGGTGTCCATAACCTCCTCAGTTTGGGTGGGAGCGGGGTCCATGACCGGCCCGACCCGCTTCCCACCGACACCTCCTCGACGACGACGCCGCTTTTTTGACGCCGCCAGGCAAGCCTTGGCACCCAGGCGGTGCGCAGCGGCCTCTCCCGCCGCAGCACACACGGGGCAATGCGGATCCGCGTTGCAGCCGGCCGCTTTGTGGCCGGGCTGCCCGCAGCGGAAGCACAGGGCGCTGCGGTCAACTCCCGCAGCACACCTGGCCCCCACATGCCCCACATCCAGGCAGCGGAAGCACCGCTGCGGCCTGGAGTCCAGAAGGACCGCACGGACGCGGGTCCAGCCAATGACGAGGGCGCGGCCATCTGTGATTAATTTGGCCGCTGCGACCGGGCACTTGACCCACGCCGTGCCCTCCCTTGTTGCCTGGCGGGTAATTTCGGCAACGGTGACGCTGGTGGCGGCGCACCCTCCAACTTCCGCCACCACCCGCGCCACGACCTCCTTGGTTGCGGCGTCGCCAAGACCGGAGATGCGCAACTCCGCGCACTTCTCCGGTCTGGCGACGCGAACGTCGTCGCCGAGGGATTCCCTTAACTTGGCCGCCAATGCGTCCGCCTTGGCGCCCCTATCCGCACCCGCCACCTCGAGGATGCGACCCCCGGTGACCGCGGTGCGGAAACGCAAACCCTCGATGCCGAGGCTTTTGAGGTCGATTGACCTCTCAGCCTCGGCAAGCTTCTTCGCATAGGTAACACCCCGCTCCTCCGCTCCTCGCTGCAGCGTGATGACTACTGCTGCAGTTCGCGGTGAGCGGAGGTTCGGGGCGCTCCCCTTACCGCCAGATTTTGAGGGCGCCTTAGCGGGCGCATTGGCGGGCTTCGATGCCGCTTTCTTCTTGGGCCGCTTAGCAACTTCATTCCACGTCTCAGTACGGGACTGAGACGTGGAGGCCGGTATTTCGGTTGAGGCCGGCTGGCGCTCCCGGCGCGTCGCCTCCACCTCACGCGCCGCAGCGCTCTTCTTCTTCTTCCTGTTCCTCTTCTCCCCCTGGGTTGGGAGAGAAGAAGAAGAGGCCGACGGAACGGCCGCGACAGAATCCGTCACCTCCACCACAGATGTGGAGGCGACGGCAGAAGCTGAAGAAATCAAGCCCGCGTCGCACTGCTCTCAAGTGGAGAGCAGCCGAGCGGGCGGCTCTGAAGGCACCTCCGGAACACGGGGAGGTGCCTTCCGCCAAACGATCATCGGTGGACGGGGTCCCCCGACCTCCGTCCACCGGTACGACAATTAGTCCGGGGCGCGCATAAAAGCCGCCATGCGGCGCCCTCGGACCGGACGGCGGGGCGGGAGCGTCTCACCAGCACGCTCCCGCACCCGCAACTCCTCTCTTTTGGCCGCCATCACCTCGCAAGCAAACGAGGTGACAGCGGCCCAACACTCTTGGCTGCCAGCCATGGCTCGCACCACGGCCGGCAGCGACAAATCTGTACCAATTTGGCCTGTGAGGGCGACCCGCGGCCCGTCCCACGCCGCGCACTCGGCGAGTGTGTGCTCCGCCGAGTCCACGGCGCCACTTGGGCAGTGGTGACACACGGGGTTAGACTCCACCCCTGCCACCTCCCACAGGTATTTCGCGAAGCAGCCATGACCTGTGAGGAGCTGGGTGAGGTGGTACGTCGGCGCTCCGTGCGCCCTCTCTACCCAAGGCCGAAGGACGGGCCGGACAGCCCCCACGAGCCGCACGCTCGCAGAGGGCTCCTCCAATCGAACGGCCCACTTCCGGAAGAGATCATCGCGAGCCAACTGTCTCAAGCGATCGATCTCGTCCGGAAGTGGGCGACCACCATTCCTACGCATCAGGGCGCTTTCCTCATATACAATTTTAAGGACTCCAGCCTCGAGATCCCAGGGGGGGCTCCCGCCAATTAGGCACGCCGCCTCGTAAGAGACGGTGCAGTACGCCCGCACCGCCCTCTGCGCAATCACTCGCTGCGGTCTCCGCAGCAATGGGATGTTTTTGGCGCAGAGGGCGTCCGACCAGATTGGCGCTCCGTAGAGCGCCTTGGAGCGTACTACACCGTCGTAAAGACGGCGACACGCACTTCCAGGCCCCCCCCGATTGGGGAGCAGCCTCGCCAGTCTTCCGGCGTAAGACATCAATTTAGGCGCTAAACGCCGGAAGTGCTCGACGAACCCCCATCGGCTGTCGAGGACCAGTCCAAGATATTTAATGGTCTCCCCGACAGCGATGGGGGTGCCGCTCACCACAATCACCAAATCTCGAGGGGCCCTCCGCCGAGGCCCGTAAAAGAAGACGGCCTCGGACGATCCTGGGTCCTCAGGGCGGGGGAGACGATGTCGAACCGTACGTACCGGTGGTCCGACATCGTCTCCACCTCCGTGACCACCCTCCACCCACGGACGTGGTTCGCCAGGTCAGAACTGGCGAAGGACAGGTCAACAATGGACCTGTTGCCATTGTCCCCCACGTACGTGTGGACCGCCCCCTGGTTCAGCAACACCAGATCCATGGACACCGCCCAATCCTCCAACAACTCCCCCCGCAAGTCCGTCGCCGGAGATCCCCACGCCGTAGAGTGGGCGTTGAAGTCCCCGACGACGATGAGCGGGGTGGGGTGTGCTTCCGCCACAAGAGCCCCGAGCTCAACGAGTAACTGCTCAAATTGAGCACGGGTCTTCCTGGGCGGACAGTACACCCCGATCACTGCAGCGTCTCCCAGCAGCGCAAGGACGCACATTCGTCCTTGGGACACCCTATCAAAGGCGCCCCGCTGGGAGACGATAGCCACTTCACCGTCGCGGTCGCTGGCCCAATCATCACGGGCTCGAACCGCGTACGGTTCGGCGACTACAGCCACGGTCGTCTGCCACTGCGCTACGGACTGGATCAAAACATCCTGGGCCGCAGCGCAGTGCCTGACGTTGGCCTGCAGGACCGAGAATGTGGACATCTAGGATTGAACGGTGTCCATAACCTCCTCAGTTTGGGTGGGAGCGGGGTCCATGACCGGCCCGACCCGCTTCCCACCGACACCTCCTCGACGACGACGCCGCTTTTTTGACGCCGCCAGGCAAGCCTTGGCACCCAGGCGGTGCGCAGCGGCCTCTCCCGCCGCAGCACACACGGGGCAATGCGGATCCGCGTTGCAGCCGGCCGCTTTGTGGCCGGGCTGCCCGCAGCGGAAGCACAGGGCGCTGCGGTCAACTCCCGCAGCACACCTGGCCCCCACATGCCCCACATCCAGGCAGCGGAAGCACCGCTGCGGCCTGGAGTCCAGAAGGACCGCACGGACGCGGGTCCAGCCAATGACGAGGGCGCGGCCATCTGTGATTAATTTGGCCGCTGCGACCGGGCACTTGACCCACGCCGTGCCCTCCCTTGTTGCCTGGCGGGTAATTTCGGCAACGGTGACGCTGGTGGCGGCGCACCCTCCAACTTCCGCCACCACCCGCGCCACGACCTCCTTGGTTGCGGCGTCGCCAAGACCGGAGATGCGCAACTCCGCGCACTTCTCCGGTCTGGCGACGCGAACGTCGTCGCCGAGGGATTCCCTTAACTTGGCCGCCAATGCGTCCGCCTTGGCGCCCCTATCCGCACCCGCCACCTCGAGGATGCGACCCCCGGTGACCGCGGTGCGGAAACGCAAACCCTCGATGCCGAGGCTTTTGAGGTCGATTGACCTCTCAGCCTCGGCAAGCTTCTTCGCATAGGTAACACCCCGCTCCTCCGCTCCTCGCTGCAGCGTGATGACTACTGCTGCAGTTCGCGGTGAGCGGAGGTTCGGGGCGCTCCCCTTACCGCCAGATTTTGAGGGCGCCTTAGCGGGCGCATTGGCGGGCTTCGATGCCGCTTTCTTCTTGGGCCGCTTAGCAACTTCATTCCACGTCTCAGTACGGGACTGAGACGTGGAGGCCGGTATTTCGGTTGAGGCCGGCTGGCGCTCCCGGCGCGTCGCCTCCACCTCACGCGCCGCAGCGCTCTTCTTCTTCTTCCTGTTCCTCTTCTCCCCCTGGGTTGGGAGAGAAGAAGAAGAGGCCGACGGAACGGCCGCGACAGAATCCGTCACCTCCACCACAGATGTGGAGGCGACGGCAGAAGCTGAAGAAATCAAGCCCGCGTCGCACTGCTCTCAAGTGGAGAGCAGCCGAGCGGGCGGCTCTGAAGGCACCTCCGGAACACGGGGAGGTGCCTTCCGCCAAACGATCATCGGTGGACGGGGTCCCCCGACCTCCGTCCACCGGTACGACAATTAGTCCGGGGCGCGCATAAAAGCCGCCATGCGGCGCCCTCGGACCGGACGGCGGGGCGGGAGCGTCTCACCAGCACGCTCCCGCACCCGCAACTCCTCTCTTTTGGCCGCCATCACCTCGCAAGCAAACGAGGTGACAGCGGCCCAACACTCTTGGCTGCCAGCCATGGCTCGCACCACGGCCGGCAGCGACAAATCTGTACCAATTTGGCCTGTGAGGGCGACCCGCGGCCCGTCCCACGCCGCGCACTCGGCGAGTGTGTGCTCCGCCGAGTCCACGGCGCCACTTGGGCAGTGGTGACACACGGGGTTAGACTCCACCCCTGCCACCTCCCACAGGTATTTCGCGAAGCAGCCATGACCTGTGAGGAGCTGGGTGAGGTGGTACGTCGGCGCTCCGTGCGCCCTCTCTACCCAAGGCCGAAGGACGGGCCGGACAGCCCCCACGAGCCGCACGCTCGCAGAGGGCTCCTCCAATCGAACGGCCCACTTCCGGAAGAGATCATCGCGAGCCAACTGTCTCAAGCGATCGATCTCGTCCGGAAGTGGGCGACCACCATTCCTACGCATCAGGGCGCTTTCCTCATATACAATTTTAAGGACTCCAGCCTCGAGATCCCAGGGGGGGCTCCCGCCAATTAGGCACGCCGCCTCGTAAGAGACGGTGCAGTACGCCCGCACCGCCCTCTGCGCAATCACTCGCTGCGGTCTCCGCAGCAATGGGATGTTTTTGGCGCAGAGGGCGTCCGACCAGATTGGCGCTCCGTAGAGCGCCTTGGAGCGTACTACACCGTCGTAAAGACGGCGACACGCACTTCCAGGCCCCCCCCGATTGGGGAGCAGCCTCGCCAGTCTTCCGGCGTAAGACATCAATTTAGGCGCTAAACGCCGGAAGTGCTCGACGAACCCCCATCGGCTGTCGAGGACCAGTCCAAGATATTTAATGGTCTCCCCGACAGCGATGGGGGTGCCGCTCACCACAATCACCAAATCTCGAGGGGCCCTCCGCCGAGGCCCGTAAAAGAAGACGGCCTCGGACTTTTCGAGGGCCACCTGGAGTCCCAGCGCCCTGATGCGGCTGACCACCTGGGCAACGCCCGCGGTGGCCAGGACCTTCGCGTCTCGAAAGTCTGGGCCCCGCGCGGTAACCAGGGTGTCGTCGGCGTAGCAGAGTACGCCGACCCCCCGAAGAGTGGCACCGCGCAAGACCCAGTCGTATGCGATGTTCCACAGGAGCGGACCAAGAACCGACCCCTGTGGGACACCGCAAGACATCTCCCTGCGGACTACGGTCAACCGGGTCGGATAAGAAATGGCCCGGTCCAAGAAGTAGTCCGCAAGGACGCGCCTGAGGTACCACGGAACGTTGTGGTACCTCAGCGCCTCGGCGATCGTCGGCCAGGGGATGGTGTTGAAGGCGTTCGCGATGTCCAGCGACACCGCCAACAACACCTCCCCCCGATCGACCGCCTCTCGGACGCTGTCCCTCAGTCGGGAGATGGCGTCGAGGGTAGATCGTCCGCGACGAAATCCGTATTGGCCGTCATTCAAGTTGGGCCCCGCCCCCTCCAGGCGCCCGACGAGACGAGCAGCGAGCACCCGCTCAAAGAGCTTGCTCATCTCGCCGAGCAAAACAATGGGGCGGTAGGCCGACGGCGACTCGGCGGGGCGCCCGTGCTTCTTCAGCAGCACGAGCTTCCCCGTTTTCCAATTTCGCGGAACTCTACCCGACGCCAGACACTCAGACATGAGGGACAGCGTCTCCTGTTCAAACGCCGGCATGATCAGGGCGACGACCCGCCCTGGGATGCCGTCCGGGCCAGGGGCGCGGTTCCTCAATTGGAGCTTGAGGACCGCCGCCCCCAGTTCGACATCGGACACGGGCGGGATCGCCTCAGTGTCTGCCGGCACACGGCTTGGTGCTGCCATTCGTGGTGGGACCCACTCTTCCCGCGCAGGGAAGAGGGAACTGACGATTTGCCCGAGGAAAGCGGGCTCGAGGGATTTTGTGAGTGGGGGCGCATAAGGCCGGAGTTTGTCGCTCACGACCTTATACGGGCGCCCCCACGGATCCTGATTTAGCGTCTCGAGCCACGCTTTCCACGAGTCCTCCTTTGCGGTTTTTATCGCCGAGCGAAAGGCCGCTCGGGCGTCCCGGTATGCGGCGCGCAGTTCTTCTTCGAGGACAGGGTTCCTATCTCTCCGACCGCGGTAGCGAGTGTACCGCCGCTGGGCTGCGTGACTTTCAGCACGCAGCCCCGACAGGTCGTCGTTCCACCAGTACACTCGCCGCCGCGGTGGGACTGGCCCTGACCTCCGCATCGCCGCATCGCAGACGCGAGTCAGAGCTTCAGACAGCCGCTCCGACCTCGCGTCCACGTCCGGGCTTCCGCCAAACGCGGCCCATCGCTCGACGATGGCCGCCTCTTTCGCCAGTTCCCGGTCTAGCGTCTTGATACGCCACCGTGGGCCCTCACCGGCCAGGGGACGATCCTGGGTCCTTAGGGCGGGGGAGACGATGTCGAATCGTATATAGCGATGATCCGACATCGTCTCCACATCTGTCACCACCCTCCAGTCACGCACGTGGTTCGCCAAGCTAGGACTGGCGAAGGACAGGTCTACAATAGACCGGTTCCCGGTCTCCCCCACGTACGTGTGGACCGCCCCCTGGTTGAGCAACACCAAGCCATTGGACACCGCCCATTCCTCGACCAACTCGCCCCGCAAGTCCGTCGCCGGAGATCCCCACGCCGTAGAGTGGGCGTTAAAGTCCCCGGCGACGATGAGCGGGGTGGGGTGTGCTTCCGCCACAAGAGCCCCGAGCTCAACGAGTAACTGCTCAAATTGAGCACGGGTCTTCCTGGGCGGACAGTACACCCCAATCACTGCAGCGTCTCCCAGCAGCGCGAGGACGCACATTCGTCCTTTTGACACTTTGTCAAAGGCGCCCCGCTGGGAGACGATAGCCACCTCACCGTCGCAGTCGCCGGCCCAATCATCACGGGCACGGACTACGTACGGTTCGGCGACTACAGCCACGGTCGTCTGCCACTGTGCTACGGACTGGAGCAAGACATCCTGGGCCGCAGCACAGTGCCTGACGTTGGCCTGCAGGATCGAGAAGTTCGAGTTGGACATCTAGGTTTGAGCGGTGTCCATCTCCTCCACTACTTGTTGAGTGGGAGCGGGGTCCGCGACCGGCCCGACCCGCCTCCCACTGACACCACCTCGGCGACGACGCGAACGTTTCTTCGATGCCGCCAGACAGACCTTGACGCCCAGGCGGTGCGCAGCGGCCTCTCCCGCCGCAGCACACACGGGGCAGTTGGGCTCTGCACTGCAGCCGGCCGCTTTGTGGCCGGGCTGCCCACACCTGAAGCAGAGGGCGCTGCGGTCGATACCCGCAGCGCACTTGGCCCCCACATGCCCCACGTCTAAGCAGCGGAAGCACCGCTGCGGCCTGACCTCCAAGAGGACCGCACGAACGCGGGTCCAGCCGATCACAAGGGCGCGGCCATCCGTTATAATTTTGGCCGCCGCGACTGGGCATTTCACCCACGCCGTGCCCTCTCTGTCTGCCTGGCGGGTGATATTTCCAACAATGACGCTGGTGGCGGCGCAGCCTCCAACGTCTGCCACCACCCGCGCCACAACCTCCTTTGTCGCCGAGTCGCCTAGACCGGAGATGCGCAGCTCCGCGCACTTCTCCGGCCTGGCGATGTGAACGTCGTCGCCAAGGGACTCCTTTAGTTTAGACGCCAAGGCGTCCGCTTTCGCGCCTCGATCCGCACCCGCCACCTCAAGTATGCGACCCCCAGTGGCCGCAGTGCGGAAGCGCAGCCCGTCAATGCCGAGGCTTTTGAGGTCGATCGACCTCTCAGCCTCGGCAAGCTTTTCGGCGTATGTAACGCCCCGCCCCTCCGCTTCCCGCTGCAGCGTTATGACTACCGCTGCGGTTCGCGGGGCGCGGAGGTTTGGGACGCTCTTTTTCGCCACGGGCTTCGCGGGCGCCTTAGCGGATGACTTGGCCGACGTCTTTACCTTCGCCGGACCTGTCGCCTTCTTCTTTTTCGTGACCTGGCTCCACGACTCGGTTGGAGCCAGGGTCACGGGTGCTGTTTCGGCAGTTGTGGCCGGCTGGCGCTCTCTGCGCGCAGCCTCCACCTCCTGCGCCGCAGCGCTCTTCTTCTTTCTGTTCCTCTTCCCCTGGCTTGGGGCAGAAGAGGAAGGAGCCAGCGGAGTGGCCTCGACAACATCCATGTCCGTCACCTCCACCCCAGGTGTGGAGGGGACGGCAGAAGATTGCGTGGCGGCAGGGGCGCCAGACGACTTTTTGCCCTTGCCTTTTTTAGGGCGTGGAGGCGCAGAGGCGCCGACGACAGGGCCCGTGGAAGGACCGACAGGAGTCTCAGCAGCCGCAGCGGCACTGCGGGCTGCGTTGCGAGCGTCCGCTGCAAGAGGTGGACGCAACCGGGGCTCAGGCAGGAGCCTGTTTTCCACCCCTCCGAAGCGCGCGTCAATGACGAACATGATTTCCTCACGTGTCATTGACGGTTGTGGAGGGGGAGCGGCGCTGGCCTGCCGCTTCGTCCACTCTAGCTCCTTTTGCACAGATTGGAGCTCGCCTTTCAGATATAAAACTTCGTCATTTACTTTGAGAGAGACTAGCTCCCTCACGTGCTCCAGGATGGAGCCAGACGCGCTCCTGAGCCCCTGGACGCTCTGTCCCTTCAGGCGGGAGGACTTGTACGCTATTTCTTGAATATACGCACAAGCCTCCTCTACCGCCTTCGATAACTGTTCGGATCTGGGTCCCCGAACAGTCATCGACGTCGGCGCCTCTTCCGGCGCAGGTTGTTCGCGGAGGAAGGAGTTTCGCCTCTCCTCCCGCCGTCTTCTCTCCTCTTCTTGCGCGAGCTCCCGCTCCGCCTGTTGCTCGAGCTCGCGCTCTTCGGCCGCGACGAGGTCGGCCTTGGCTTTCGCCAGGCCGACGTACTGGCCTGTCGTAGGCGGGCGGCCACGCCCTCGTTTACCGGGCTGGCCCCGAATGGTGTTGGAGCCAGCCGACTCGTCTCCGTCACTGTCCGACTCCCCAGGACTCTTGCTGTTGCAGCGCTTCCGCTGCCACAGCCTTGGGGTCGGAGAGTGACGGGACGAAACCGTCTTCTTCGACTTGCAGCTGCTGTCGGACTCCGACAGCATCTGCTCGTCACACCTCAAAGTGACGGCGTCGCAACGCGACAGCGCCACCTTGACTTCTTTGAGACCCGAGATTGGGGTCCCGGGTCTCACCACTCTTCCTTCTTCAGCCACTTCGCTAAGTAATCGGTTGTCCGTTTTATTGCCAGTATCCGTTTTAAAAAATAAGTTGTCATTTAGATTTTCCATACAGTTCCCACGAGTATGAGACGAAAAGGTACACTCCCTGGGTGACGCTCATTCCAGGGAGCGGGCTACCTACTGTAGGGTTCGCCAGGTGCCCGTACAGGTTTTAACGACTTCGCTGTCGGGTGTTAAAGACTGTCCTTGTCGCGGGCCGACCAATAAAGGCAAGCCCTCCGGTCCCTAAGGACACCACGTACCGACTGGAGCCACCAGTCAGATGGTTGCGATGACCCTGGGGATTACGGAACGCGAGGAGGATGGCTGGTCCTCCCCAACACCGACGCAAGTGTAGACCTCTGCGCGAGCAGTAGGCCTACGCGTCCCCGACTCTCTCCGCTTCTACCGGCCATTACCGGGAGCGTACGACAGCACGCTGAGTCGCGCTGCTACCACCGGTCTCCGGGAGCTGCTGCGACGCCGCAGACCTTGCAGGCCCGCCAAAACCACGACCCCCTCGTGCAATGGGGTCAACTGTGGTCGGAAAAAACCACCAACAAGCACTGCGCTTCTACCGGCCGCAGCCGGGAGCGGACGTCTCACTATGTCGCGGCGGTGAACGCCGAAACCGCAGGCCTAGCAGGCCCGCCATACCACGACCCCCTTCGACATGGGGTCGGTTGTCGGGATATTGGTTCATCGACTTACAGGGGCAGCAGATTTTAGCGCTGCACCTATTAGCCGACTATCCAGGATGCACCGTCTTAGTCCAGTTGCCACTCCCCCCGGGCATATAGCCCGAAGGGATAGGAAACCGGGCCAAGCTCACGAGGAGGTTTCCCGACCTAGCACCCCAGGTTAGGTTAGGTTAGGTTAGGTTAGGTTTTTTTTTTTTTTTTTTTTTTTTTTTTTTTATATTAGTATCTATATTACTCCATAGACCCCGGGGTCCATGCCATTGTTATATTGTATTAAGTTGTTTGATTAAAATTATTATTATTATTATAGCCTTGACTCGGCTTTATCACAGCGTCGTGATATTTTTACTATTTTTGGGTGAATATTTCACTTCGTGTCCTTGTGAAATGTGCAGGAAATGAAATATTCAACCGTATGATTGATGAATGATATGAGTGATGATTGATTGATTATGGAAGATGATTTATGGCTGACATTCTATGGCCTATGTTTATGTTTGAGGCCTTTGTTTGTTTTTACTATTTTTGGGTGAATATTTCACTTCGTGTCCTTGTGAAATGTGCAGGAAATGAAATATTCAACCGTATGATTGATGAATGATATGAGTGATGATTGATTGATTATGGAAGATGATTTATGGCTGACATTCTATGGCCTATGTTTATGTTTGAGGCCTTTGTTTGTTGACGATCTGGCGTACTACTTTCTCGTCCCTATGGTGGATTGCCATCTTTAGATTGTAGTCGATGACTGCTTGGGGATTAGTTTCTATTGCCAGTTTGGTCATTTTCCCCAAGGCGTCCTCCATGTCGTCCGCGTAGTAGGTTAGAGTCTTGGTGTGTCTTGACATAGCGACTACGGCGTGGGGCACGCTGTCGTGGATTTGTAGATGTTTCGAGACTCTTTTAACAACAACCACATTTTCGTAGCAGAGACCTTGCGCTTCGTGGATGGTCATGGTCCTCGATTCCTCTCCACTGCCGTACCCTTCCTGGATCAGTGCGGATTTCTCCTGCTGTGTGTAGGTCAGGTATAGGGTCTTGGCTTGGTCCTTTGGGATCGGTGTTCCAGTGTAGCTCTTATGCGCTATGGTATTTGATCTGCTGCTAGATGAGTAGATGCCATCGTAGATCTCCTTGAGAGCGTATGCCACGTCCATTGGGCACCTGTGTGTACACAGGAGCTCCTGCTTTGTGTCGATCAGGTGTTCTGGACGGTGGTATTGGATGGTGAATAGATTCTCTCGCTCGATGTACGGGAGTTGGTTGATGTCGCCTACCATTAATAGCTCGCTGGCTTTGGTAATCCTCAGTGTCATCACTATTGCGCCAAAGTGGTTCATCAGTGCTTCGTCCACAATTAGACGAGTGCACTCACCCTCATGCGTTGATGGTATTCCATTAGTGAGAACTGATGCCATTGTTCGGATTTTCTTGGCGGCGTCTGTCCCTTTCTTCTTAGAAATCTTTTCTCGGAGATCGTTTTTTGCCTCTATGGTTGTTGTTATTACAAGGTCTGTGGTCTCTACGAAGTTGTTAATAATCCACGTCGTCTTTCCGCATCCCGGGACTCCGTTTACTAGTGTTATTTTTGGCACTGCCCAGTCTTCGTAGTTGCTGGCCTCAGACAGTTCCCCGGCTCTTTTGAGCACGCTGTCATCCAGCCAGATCTCGGTACATTGGGCAGTGACCACTATAGGGTCCTCCTTCGGTGCTAGGTAAGTCGCGCGCCCAGTCCTCTCCGTCTCGGTGCTGTCGAGTAGGATCATTCCGCCTTTGGCACTGTATGCGGCCATATGTGGCTTCATTGCTCTTCCCCGTATTACCTCCGCAGTCTCATTGTTGTAGATCGTTGCCTCGGCTTCATCGATTCTCTCCTTCAGGTTAGGTTAGGTTTTTTTTTTTTTTGTTGACGCGGGGAATGCATTTAGGCACCGTCATCCCAGCTACGGGGGTAGCTGGGACGGTGTGTGGGACTCACCGGTCCCGGAAGAAGGGACCGTCCTACCCACTAAACCCCGCGGTGTTCCGACTCACCCTATAGCCGGGCCGAGGGATATGAAGATATAGATTCAACGTCGACCCGGCTAGGGATGCCCCGTAAGGTTGGGGCTCTCCTCGGGGGACCAGATGGTCGGCCCCCCGGAGCTCCCTAAGGAGCTGAAGAAAACAAGCCCGCATCGCACCGCCCTCGTACGTCCCTCTGGAAGCAGAGGGGGCAGAGAGCGGCCGAGCGGGCGGGCACTAAGGCACCTCCGGAACACGGGGAGGTGCCTTCCGCCAAACGATCATCGGTGGGTGAGGTCCCCCGACCACCACCCACCGGAACAACACTAGTCGGGGGCGCGCACGAAAGCTGCCATGCGGCGCCCCCGAACCGGACGGCGTGGCGGGAGCGTCAGTCCAGCACGCTCCCGCACCCGCAGCTCCTCTCTCTTGGCCGCCATCACCTCACAAGCAAACGAGGTGACGGCGGCCCAGCACTCTTGGCTGCCGGCCATAGCTCGCACCACAGCCGGCAGCGACAAATCGAAACCAACACGGCCCGTGAGGGCGACACGCGGCCCGTCCCACGCCGCGCACTCGGCGAGTGTGTGCTCAGCCGAGTCCACGGCGCCACTTGGGCAGTGACGGCACACGGGGTCCGACTCCACACCCACCACCTCCCACAGGTACTTGGCGAAACAGCCATGTCCTGTGAGGAGCTGAGTGAGGTGGTACGTCGGCGCACCGTGCGCCCTCTCTACCCAAGGCCGAAGAACGGGCCGGACAGCCCCCACGAGCCGCACGCTCGCGGAGGGACACTCCAACCTATTGGCCCACTTCCGGAAGAGATCGTCGCGAGCAGACTGTCTCCAGCGATCGATCTCGTCCGGAAGTGGGCGACCTCCATTCATCCGCACCAGGGCGCTCTCCTCGTACACGCGCTTGAGGACTCCAGCCTCGAGATCCCAAGGGGGGCTCCCGCCAATCAAACACGCCGCCTCGTAAGAGACGGTGCAGTACGCTCGCGCCGCCCTCTGCGCAATCACCCGCTGCGGTCTCCGCAGCAGGGGGATGGTTTTGGCACAGAGAGCGTCCGACCAAATAGGCGCTCCGTAGAGCGCCTTGGAGCGCACTACACCGTCGTAGAGACGGCGACATGCACTTTCCGGCCCCCCTTTATTGGGGAGCAGCCGCGCCAGCCTTCCGGCGTATGACACCAGTTTGGGTGCCAGGCGCCGGAAGTGCTCGACGAAACCCCATCGGCTATCGAGGACCAATCCTAGGTACTTCATGGTCTCCCCGATAGCGATGGGGGTGCCGCTCACCACAATGGCGGAATCTCGAGGTGGCCCCCGACGAGGCCCGTGGAAGAACACGGCCTCGGACTTATCGAGAGCCACCTGGAGTCCCAGCGCCCTGATGCGGCTGACCACCTGGGCAACGCCCGCGGTGGCCAGAACCTTCGCGTCCCGGAACTCTGGGCCCTGCGCGGTGACAAGGGTGTCGTCGGCGTAACACAAAATACCGACGCCCCTGAGCGTGGCACCGCGCAGGACCCAGTCGTAGCCGATGTTCCACAGGAGCGGACCAAGCACCGACCCCTGCGGAACACCGCACGACATCTCCTTGCGGACTATTCCCGACCGGGCCGGGTAGATAATGGCCCGGTCCACGAAATAGTCCGCAAGGACGCGCCTGAGGTACCACGGGACATTGTGGTACCTCAGCGCCTCGGCGATGGTCTGCCAGGGGATGGTGTTGAAGGCGTTCGCGATGTCCAGCGACACCGCCAACAACACCTCCCCCCGACCGACCGCCTCTTGGACGCTGTCCCTGAGTCGGGAGATGGCGTCCAGGGTAGACCGCCCGCGACGGAACCCGTACTGGCCGCCGTCGAGATTGGGCCCCGCCCCCTCAAGGTGCCCGACGAGACGAGCAGCGAGCACCCGCTCGAAAAGCTTGCTCATCTCGCCGAGCAGAACAATGGGGCGGTAGGCCGACGGCGACTCGACGGGGCGCCCGTGCTTCTTAAGCAGCACGAGCTTCCCCGTCTTCCACGTTCGCGGGACTCTACCCGACGCCAAACACTCCGACATCAGGGAGAGCGTCTCTTCTTCGAACGCCGGCATGACCAGGGCGACGACCCGCCCTGGGATGCCGTCCGGACCGGGGGCGCGGTGTCTCAACTTGAGCTTGAGAACCGCCGCCCCCAACTCAGCATCGGACACGGGCGGGATCGCCTCCGTGTCAGCCGGCGTTCCATCTGGTGCTGCCATACTCGGCGGGACCCACTCTTCCCGCGCAGGGAAGAGGGAGCTGACGATCTCTGTCACGAAGGTGGGCTCGAGAGACCTGGTAAGCGGGGGCGCATAAGGCCGGAGTTTGTCGCTCACGGCCTTATACGGGCGCCCCCACGGATCTCCGTTCAACGTCTCGAGCCACACCTTCCACGACTCGTCTTTGGCGGCCTTGATTGCCGAGCGAAGGGCCGCTCGGGCATCCCGGTATGCGGCGCGCAACTCCTCCATGAGGACAGGGTTTCCATTCCTTCGACCGCGGTAGCGGGTGTACCGACGCTGGGCTGCGTGACTAGCAGCACGCAGCCCCTCCAGATCATCGTTCCACCAGTACACCCGTCGCCGCGGGTGAACTGATCCTGCCCTCCGCATCGCCGCATCGCAGACGCGAGTCAGAGCCTCGGATAATCGCTCCGACCTCGCGTCTACGTCCGGATTCCCGCCAAACGCGGCCCATCGCTCGACGATGGCCGCCTCTTCTGCCAGCTCCCGGTTTAGCGATTTTAACCGCCACCGTGGGCCCTCACCGGCCAGGGGACGATCCTGAGCCCTCAGGGCGGGGGAGACGATATCGAACCGGACATACCGGTGGTCCGACATCGTCTCCACCTCCGTTACCACCCTCCAGCCACGTACGTGGTTCGCCAGGCCAGAACTGGCGAAGGACACGTCCACGATGGACGTGTTCCCGTTTTCTCCCACGTACGTGGGGACCGTCCCCTGATTTAGCAGCACCAGACCCATGGACACCGCCCAATCCTCCAATAACTCACCCCGCAAGTCAGTCGCCGGAGATCCCCACGCCGTAGAGTGGGCGTTAAAGTCTCCGACGACGACAAGCGGGGTGGGGTGTGCTTCCGCCACAAGAACCCCGAGCTCAACGAGTAACTGCTCAAATTGAGCACGGGTCTTCCTGGGCGGACAGTACACCCCGATCACTGCAGCGTCTCCCAGCAGCGCGAGGACGCACATTCGTCCTTTGAACACCCGATCAAAGGCGCCCCGCTGGAAGACGATAGCCACCTCACCGTCGCGGTCGCTGGCCCAATCATCGCGGGCACGAACCGCGTACGGTTCGGCGACTACAGCCACGGTCGTCTGCCACTGCGCTACGGACTGGATCAAAACATCCTGGGCCGCAGCGCAGTGCCTGACGTTGGCCTGCAGGACCGAGAATGTGGACATTTATGTTTGAGCGGTGTCCATCACCTCCACAGATTGGGTGGGAGCGGGGTCCGCGACCGGCCCGACCCGCCTCCCACCGACACCTCCTCGACGACGACGCGAGCGCGTCCTCGATGCCGCCAGACAAGTTTTGGTGCCCAGGCGGTGCGCAGCGGCCTCTCCCGCCGCAGCACACACGGGGCAATTTGGCTCCGCACTGCAGCCGGCCGCTTTGTGACCGGGCTGCCCACACCTGAAGCACAGGGCGCTGCGATCACTTTCCGCAGCGCACCTGGCCCCCACATGCCCCACGTCCAGGCAGCGGAAGCACCGCTGCGGCCTGGGCTCCAAGAGGACCGCACGGACGCGGGTCCAACCAATAACGAGAGCGCGGCCGTCTGTTACTAGTTTGGCCGCCGCGACGGGGCATTTCACCCACGCCGTGCCCTCTCTGCCTGTCTGACGGACGATAGCTCCGACAACGACGCTGGTGGTGGCGCAACCTCCAACGTCCGCCACCATCTGCGCCACACCCTCCTTCGTAGCTGAATCGCCCAGACCGGAGATGCGCAGCTCCGCGCACTTCTCCGGCCTGGCGACACGAACGTCGTCGCCGAGGGATGCCCTGAGTCTTGACGCCAAGGCGTCCGCTTTCGCGCCTCTATCCGCACCCGCCACCTCAAGTATGCGACCCCCGGTGGCCGCAGTGCGGAAGCGCAGGCCGTCAATACCGAGGCTTTTGAGGTCGATCGACCTCTCAGCCTCGGCAAGCTTTTCTGCGTAGGTAACGCCCCGACTCTCCGCTTCTCGCTGCAGCGTGATTACCACAGCTGCAGTTCGCGGCGCACGGAGGTTCGGAGCGCTCTTCGTCTTGACGGGCCTCGCGGGCGCCTTAGCGGACGCATTGGCGGGCGTCGATGCCATCTTCCTGGTTTTCTTCGGCCGCTTCACCACATTATTCCACGTCTCAGTTTGGGACTGAGACGTGGGGGCCGGTTGAGACGTAGGGGCCGGTTGAGTAGAAACTGGCTGGCGCTCTCTTCGCGTCGCCTCGGCCTCAAGCGCCGCAGCGCTCCTCCTCTGTTTCTTGTTCTTCTTCTTCCCCTTGGATGGGGCACCCTCCTCCAAACCCAAGGTCTTCCCAGCCTATTGGCTATTAAGACCTAATCAGGGGAGATGCGCGCCTTACTTGCGTGGGCTCTTTCAGGCGCGCACTTTGTAAACTCCCACAATACTGTCCCGGCCCTCTCCCCATTCAGGGGCGGCTACAAGCGATAGGCCGCGCTTGCGGCAGACAACACACCTACGGCTTCGCCGCTCGCTCGAGTCGCGTGTTGCTAATCCTGCAGGTGATGACGATCCAGGGTAATTCTTGACGCGTGCCACCGTTGCGCGAAGGTCCTCAGCTGTCGAAAGTTGACCTCCGAGGAGACGAGGTCGCAGTAGTAAACCGGTCCCTCCTCGTCACGAATCACAGCGTTGAGCATGATGTCCCGGTCAGCACTGTAGAGAGGGCACCGCCAAAGGACATGATCTGCCGTCTCCTCCTCTTCACCACAGAAGCAAAGAGGAGTAGCCGCCAGAGTCATGCCGTGTAACTTTGCTCTGAAGCACCCGTGCCCCGTCAGGATCTGCGAGACTTTATAGTCAGGTTCGACCCAGGTTGCCCTGAGCCGGACCGACACGTCCGGGAAAAACCGATAGAGGTCCCTGCCCTTGTCCTCCGCTTCCCAACTCTGTTGCCAATTGGCAACAGTCTCCTCCGAAATTTGTCTGCTCTCCGCTTTGAACTCATCCCTGGGCAAGTGCCGAATATCGTCTATCCTGCCAGCACGTGAAACCTCCAGGTCGGCCGGAAGCACCCCCGCCAGCACCGGCAGCGCGGCTGTGCTTACTGATCTGTAGGCCTTGGTCAGAAGGACCAAGGCCGTTCGCTGCGTCCTCAACAATGCGGTGCGGACAACGTATTTAGTCACGCGCCTCCACCAGCACCCCGCAGCGTACGTAACGATCGCGGAGTACGTACCTCGGTACAGTAGCTTTAAAGCGTGGTACCGAATACCCCACGACGCGGTGGAGACACGTGACATCTTGCCAAAGGCAGCCGTTGCCTTCTCCCCCATATACTGTGCGTGATCTTTAAATCCCAGGCCCGCGTCGACTACCACCCCCAGAACTTTCGTTGATTGCACGCCCTTGACTGAGATCCCATCGAGTCTTATAGTGGGGGGGCGACCGGGCATCTTTCCCTTCAAGGTCATAGAAAATGATTTGGAGGGAGAGAAGCCCAGCCTGTTCCGCTTCCCCCACGCAGTGATTTGCGTCATCGTTTGCGAGGCTGAGGCCTCTATTCCAGCCCGTGAGTTAGACTCGATGAGGACCGTTACATCATCCGCGTAAGCAATGAAATGAACGCCGTCCGGGAGTGGCAGACGAAGCAGGTCGTCAATAAGCAAGTTCCATAGCGCAGGACCGAGGACCGATCCCTGTGGGCACCCCATTGTTGAGGTTTTCCACAGGGACCTGTCCCCGACAAACAATCCCACGCGTCGCCCGGTGAAATAGGAGAGAAGGAGACGGTAGATGTTAGGTGGACACCCGCCACTCTTTGCCTTCAGCAAGATCATTGGCCACCACGCATTGTCGAAGGCGCCCGAAATGTCCAAAAAGACCGCCTGAACGTATTTGAGTTCGCTGCCACTGACTTTCTCCAAGAGGGAGCGCAGCGCCGACGACGTAGAACGACCAGGGGTAAACCCGTGCTGGCAGGACGACTGGTTTTGTCTAAAGCTAGGAGCACATTTAAGCAAGACACGCTCCAGGATTTTGCCCAGAACGGAGAGGAGCGTGATGGGGCGATACGCTTTAGGATCGGATAGAGGTTTGTCATTCCCTTTTGGGAGAATGACAAGTCTACCGTCCTTCCACGCATCGGGAAACGTGCCCTCCTCAACGCATATACCAAAAACACGCGACAGCTCGGAGCCAGCTACGCGCCACGCATGTTTGACCATGCGGGCGGTTATCCCATCGATTCCCGGAGCAGTGTTAGGTAGATCCTTGACTATGTCTCGCACATCCTGCCATGATGGAGCAGGCGCATCCTCCCCGGAGGGTACGCAGGCCGCCATGAGTCGGACGCTTCGATGGTAATTATCGTCCATATTTACGTTATCGTCTGGGCACAAAGTATGCACCAGGGTCCTCATGGCGGCCTCCGCATCCCCCGTGTGCTCGCCCATGTACTTGACGGCGTTTACTATGTTCGGCGGTGGTCTGCGCCTACCGTTTGCCGCTCGGTAAGCAAGGCCCCAGGGGTCCTGGTTACCGGAGTCGGACATCGCGCGAAAGAACTCGAGTTGCGCCTGCTCCATCATGCGTCTGTACGCGCGCCTACTATCGCCTAAAGCCCGCTTTAGTATCTCCAATGTTGTTTCCGCCCGTCCCTTCCCTTTGGCGGTTTGAAATTTTCTCCGCGCCCTGTTATGCTCGCGTCGCGCCTGATCCAGAGCCGGCGACCACCATTCGTGGCCCCGGACCCGTCCTGCATTTGTTGCTACTCCCAGTGCCCTCTCTCCAGCTCGACCGATCAGGTTGCTAAGGGAGAGTCCTAGATGGTTTGCTCCCCTAGTCCAGTCCAATTGCCCGATGGTATCACTGATCTCCGTTCGGAAGAGTTCCCAGTTTACACCACGCTCCCGAAACCTCCTTGGCTCTCCCGACAGCTCCGCAGGTCTCGGCGCCCTCGCCATCCGCAAAGTGAACGTGATTAAGCGGTGGTCGCTAATGCTCGCGTCCCCGTGTACGCACCAATCTTCTAAGTTGATCCCCCCGGCAGACATGGTTACATCAATAAAAGATTCGCCGTTTTCGGTGCAGAAGGTTGGTAAGTGACCTGGCATATTATGAATCCTCAGGTTTGCGGCGTAGATGAATTCTTCCACCTCCGTTCGGCGTTGGGTGACTTCATGCCCTCGTCCAGTGTAGTGGCGTGGCTCTGAGTGCCACAGGGGAGAATGGGCATTTACGTCCGCTCCTATTAATATCTGCGCATCACCACGCCTGCCACGCAGGTCGTTCAGGGTTTCTCCTAGATGTTGCAGGTGTGGGCCAACGGGTTGTGAGTATTGGAAGTAGGCGCTCACAATATTGACCCCTCCAGGCCGGGCGGTGTCCACATTGATAACAATGCAGTGGGTGTTGTTATATTTATCAAGCACCGCGCATGTGAGAGTCCGGCTGGCAATAAATACTCCTGACTCACTCTTTGAACCCGCAGGGAGAACAAGGCTTTCCATGGTGTCGTCAGTATAAGGTTCTTGACACAATATTAAATCTAGGTTCAATCTTCTGGCGATGGATGGTAGTTCCAGTGTTGCGGCCTTGCTTCCCTGCAGGTTCAACTGACCAATTTTAATGTTGTTAGAGCTATCCATAATTGGTCCTTTGGAGTTCACGCTCCTCGGCATATCTTCGGGCCGGGCATTCACGCGCGTTCGTGGAATGATCGGCGGCTCCCTTACGTCCGAATTTACGGCACGTGGCACAGCACCTCCTCGTGGACTGGCATTCCTCATTCTTATGCCCGTCCTCGCCACACAGGCCACATGTCATGGCCTTCGCCCGGCAATATTTTTCAGGATGGCCGTACTGTTGGCACCTACGGCAGCAGGTGACCCCAATATGGTCATTTACTTCAACTACTTGCCACCCTATGTAGACATGTCCTTTCCCGACCAGTTTCTTTCGTAATTCAGGCGTTACCTGGCATACCCACATACACCTGTTGTTGTGCCGGCTTCTCCTGTACATGGCCCGAATCTCCGCGGTTAACTTCTCCAAAGGCCACTCCTCGTCTCCTTGGAAGTTTTGCTCCCAAAGGTCTGGGAGCTGTTCCTCAAACCTCTGTCCTCCCTCAGCTCCGACCAGAGAGATCATAGGCTTTCGGTCCTGATGATCGGCCACGCGCAGAGTCGATGGCAGCGCCTTCTTCAAGGCTTCTGCCGCAGCCGACGAGGCGGTGTGGATGATGACACCGCTGTTTCCACACGTTCTCATGCCCTGTATTTTTACACCAATCTGCGCGGGCTTTATGGCCTGTTTCAGCGCTTCCTTTGTGTCCTGGGCCGTCTTAATGTGCTCCCTCTGGTCGTCGGCAGGATACACCGCAACAGCTGGACCTGGTCTTCTAGGGATCACCTTCCTCTCTGCGTCTTGACCACTCAGCTTGAGAATTCCGGAGTATAATTTCGTGTCCAATACTGCTGGAGGCTGCACACCAACCTGCGTATCGAGTGCTACGGCTGCGGGACCCACGGCGAGTTTTACCTCCAGGATAGCGTTTTTAGCTTCGGCCTCCGCCAGTCTCAGGGCTAGGTGGGCCACAACCGAAGCAATGCGCTCCGTGCACGAGCCGATGGCGGTAATCTCATCCTTATTCAGCTTAGACGTTTTTGCCCGTACTGCGTCCATGATGCCCTTAGTTTGGGCTGCGACCACCAGCTGCAAGGATGCAGCCGTTGCAGGCTCAGTTGTAGCGGCGCCCAAGGCCCCCGGGGTTACAGCATCTCCGACCTCCATTCTTTCACGCTCCTCAGGCCCGTCTCGGTTTACTGGCGCAGCCACGCTGGTCATGATGCCCGCCACAGGTGGAACCGCAGGCTTCCTGGCTGACTGCACCCGCCTCCTCACCGCTTCCTGGAGTTCCTCCGGCGAGCTTAAGGGACGCTTCGCGACCGCGGCCGACGACGACTGCTCAGGTGGGGGGGGAGATGTTGCGATAGGCGTGCTAAAAAGTCCGGGTGGGGTGTGCAGAAGAGAAGCCCGTGGCCGAAATCCTGCCCCCACGCTGAGCTCCTGAAGTGCCCGCATCTCCATCTCCTTCTCCTCCATTTGCGTCTCCAATAGCCTCCGAAACTCTGCCTCTTCGGACTGGCTCATGATCCCGACCGTAAAGTTAGTTGTTGACGGAAAGCTCAAGCCTTATAATTAATAATAATGCGCACGAAAAATAGTCAAAAGTACCAGCCCCCCACAAGTGGGGGGGGGGGGGGGTCGGGGGTCACTCAAAAATAGGTGTACCAGAGGGGCACAACACAAACAAACACTTAGTCTAAGTCACAAAAAGTCACAAGAAAGTATCGGTCCCCCGCCTGTTGGGAGGGGGGGGCGGATGGGGGACACACAAAAAGTTGGTCTATAAGACGGGCACAACACAAGGAAACACTTAGTCAAAAATACAAAAATCACAAAAAGTACCGTTCCGATGGTATACACATGCGGTTTACCCATACATATGGAGCGATACACGAAGGCGGCCGACGAGCGCCGTCGCACGATATCGTACGAATGTCGTACGGCACGTGCGTAGCGCGCGCACGTCGTCGCAGGAGCACGGCGCGTAGGCGCACAGGCGCGTAGCACCCAGGCACGTAGGCGCGTAGGCGCGTAGCACCCGCTACGCAGGGCAAGCGGTGACCCGCGCCCACCTGTCGTCGATGCGGCGAAGATGAAGTTCGGCGAAAGGCCAACAGATGGCCACAGCTTCGCCTACCCTGATGCACACACGGCGCCCCCCAGCGTCAATACACGAAACTAAAGCCTATGACAGCTATGACAGCTGTCAACCAACCATCAAAGTCAATGTCAATGGATTAAGCGTCTCTGTCGCGAAATGGCACACACACTTCACTCGGCCCGTCAACGTCACTGTCGCGAATTCGACAGCTGTCAGTTTGACAATGTCAATGTCTGACAGCCGCCTCGTGTCCTATCACCGTCAATACCACTATAATTACACCACGTGCACTTAACCCCAATTGAGGATATGTACCCTCAACTGCGGAAAGTGCACAAGTTCGGCTGAAAAAGTTGTAAAATACACTGAATAACTACACTGAAGCACTATAAAAGTTGCCAGTTACTTACGGTTTGAGTTTTCTAACCGAAATACGGCACCACGGCGCGTCCAATATCGCTATGCCTTTGCGTGCACTGTCACCACTTATAAACACAGTTATTTTCAGTATTTCATCACGGTTTTACACAAAAACTATTTATAATTGGAGCTGTACACCACTGCAACACATTCGTGTAACAAAAACTTAATTTTATTCAGGTTTAACCCGAAAAAATATTTTATAAACGCGGAGCGCGATGACACACGTCCACACCGTCCGAGAGCGAACGGCGAAGTCCCTTGGATGGGGCAGAAGAAGAAGAGGCCGGCGGAGCGGCCACGACCGATTCAGTCACCTCCACCACAGACGTGGAGGGGACGGGAGGCACAGGAGCGGCGGCAGAGGCGCCAGCGGCCTTTCTCATTGAACGCGTGGGCGCAGGAGCGCCGACGGAAGGGCCCACGGAAGGACCGACAGAAGCACCGCCGGGTGCTGAAGCAGTGGCCGTGCGGGCAGCGTTGCGCGCGTCCGCCGCAAGGGGAGGACGCAACCGAGGCGCCGGGAGCAGCCGGTCCTCGAAGCCGGCGCGGCGCGCGTCGATGAGGTACAGCACCTCATCGCGCGACAGCCCCGCCGACCGAGCAGGAGCGGCGCTCATCTGGCGCCGCATCTCCTCCATCTCAGCCCGCACAGCCGTGAGCTCTCCCTTAAGACGAAGGACCTCCGCGTTACACGTGAGGGAGGCCATCTCCCTCATGTGCTCCCGTATAGAGCCGGCGGCACTCCGCAGGCCCTGCACGCTTTGGCCCTTCAGGCGGGAGGACTTGAAGGCGATCATCTCGATCGACTTCAAGCCCTCCTCGACCGCCATCGACAGCTGGTCGGACCTTAACACCGGTACAGTTGCCGACGTCGACGCCTCCTCCATCGTCGGGGATTTTCGGAGGAAGGAGCGCCGCCCCTCCTCCCGCCTCAGACGCTCCTCCTCCTTGGCCTGAAAAGCGTCCCGCGCGAGCTCTTCCTCCGCCTGGAGCTCGAGCTCGCGCTCCTTCGCCGCAATATAAGTGGCCCTGGCTTGGGCCAGGCCAACATACATCCCCGTCGTTGGCGGGCGCCCACGCCCTCTTTTCACGGGCTGGCCCCTGATGTTGCTGGGGCCAGTCGACTCCTCACCGTCGCTGCCCGACTCCCCAGGGCTCTTACTGTTACAGCGTTTACGCTGCCACAACCTGGGGGTCGAACAGGGACGGGAGGAAACCGTCTCCATGGACTGACAACTGCTGTCAGAATCAGACAGCTGTGGCCAGTCACATTTTGCGTCTCTGCACGCACTGTGCGGGGTCGTGTCGCACCGCGACAGTGACACCCGCAACTCCTTCACGCCTGAGATTGGGGTCCCAGGCCTCGAAACATCCTGTTTCGCACCTTCCTCTTCGTTTTTATTATTGTTGATTGTTTTTGTATTCAGTTCCATAATAGATCCCACGAGTAGAGACGAAGGGGTTCACTCCCTGGGTGACGCTCATTCCAGGGAGCGGGCTAAATACTGCAGGGTTCGCCAGGTGCCCGTACAGGTTTTAACGACTTCGCTGTCGGGTTTTAAAGACTGTCCTTGTCGCGGGCCGGCCAATTAAGGCAAGCCCTCCGGTCCCTAAGGACACCACGTACCGACTGGAGCCACCAGTCAGATGGTTGCGATGACCTTAGGGGCTACGGAACGCGAGGAGGGTGGCTGGTCCTCCCCAACACCGACGCCTGTGTAGACCCCTGCGCGAGCAGTAGGCCTACGCGTCCACGACTCTCCCCGCTTCTACCGGCCGCAGCCGGGAGCAGACAACAACAAGCTGCGTCGCGACGCTACAACCGGGTCTCCGGGAGCTATCGCGACGCCACAGACCTTGCAGGCCCGCCAGACAACGACCCCCTCGTGCAATGGGGTCAGCTTCAGTCGAGAAGACGACCGACAACCACCGCGCTTCTACCGGCGAAAAAGCCGGGAGCGGACAACAACAAGCTGCGCCGCGACGCTACAACCGGATCTCCGGGAGACGTCGCGACGCCGCAGGCCTTGAAGACCCGCCAAACCACGACCCCCATGTACAATGGGTCAGCTTCGGTCTGTGATACGACCGACCAATCGACGATAACAAACGCTTCCACCGTTGCCGGGAGCGGAACGCCACAATCTTGTCACAGCACTGACTCGCGTGACATCGCGGGCCTAGCAGGCCCGCCAGACCACGACCCCCTCGTGCAATGGGGTCGGCTGTCGGGATATTGGTTCATCGACTTACAGGGGCAGCAGATTTTAGCGCTGCGCCTGTTAGCCGACTATCCAGGATGCACCGTCTTAGTCCAGTTGCCACTCCCCCCGGGCATATAGCCCGAAGGGATAGGAAACCGGTCCAAGCACACTAGGAGGTTCCCCGACCTAGCACCCCGGTTAGGTTAGGTTTTTTTTTTTTGTTTACGCGGGGAACGCATTTACGCGCCTTCATCCCAGCTTCTGGGGCAGCTGGGATGGTGTGTGGGACTCCCGGCCCGGTCCGGAATGGACCGTCCTACCCACTAAACCCCGCGGTGTTCCTCCTCACCCTTTAGCCGGGCCGAGGGTTATCAAAAGATTATTCACGTCGACCCGGCTAGGGGCGCCCCGTTAATTCGGGGCTCTCCTCGGGGGAGCCAGATGGGCGGCTCCCCAAAGCTCCCTAAGGAGCTGAAATGACCACGCCTGCACCGCTCTCGAGCGCCCCTCTGTAATTGAGGAGACAGAGAGCGGCTGGCGCAGGCGTGCGCTAATGGGCACCCCCGGAACACGGGGAAGGTGCCCACCGCCATGTGACCGTTGGTGGGCGGGGTCCCCCGACCTTACGCCCACGGTCAAGAAATAATCAGGGGCGCGCAGTGACTCCTTACCGCGGCGCCCCCGAACTGCAAGATAGTTCGGAAGCATCTACCCTAACTCCCGCCCCCCCGTGCAGTGCCTCTCACTTTGCCGCCATCGCCTTGCCACAAATGTGGCAGAGCGATGGCAGCCAAGCACTGCTGCCACCGGCCGCGCTGTTAATCGCGGCCGACAGCAACACACAACCAAGCAATTCCGTCAAATGACGGCCGAAAACGGTCCCAATGCATCTACCGGCCACAAAGCCGGGAGCATTGGGGCGTTCGCCACGGTGTGTTGCGCTGCGTATGCAACGCAACACCGTGGGCCTAGCAGGCCCACCGAACTGCGACCCCCTCGCCATGGGGTCAGCTTGCCGGGATATTGGTACATCGACTAATGAGGGCTGCACACCGCACCCATTAGCCGACGTTCCAGGGTGCACCGTCTTAGTCCAGTTGCCACTCCCCTCAGGCATATAGCCCGAAGGGATAGAAAACCGGACCAAGCTCACTAGGAGGTTTCCCGACCTAGCACCCCCGGTTAGGTTTTTTTTTTTTTTTTTTTTGTTGACGCGGGGAATGCGTTTAGGCACCGTCATCCCAGCTACGGGGGTAGCTGGGACGGTGTGTGGGACTCACCGGTCCCGGAAAAAGGGACCGTCCTACCCACTAAACCCCGCGGTGTTCCGACTCACCCTATAGCCGGGCCGAGGGATATGAAAAGTAGATTCTACATCGACCCGGCTAGGGATGCCCCGTAGGGTTGGGGCTCTCCTCGGGGGACCAGATGGTCGGCCCCCCGGAGCTCCCTAAAGAGCTGACGAAAAGACAAGCCCGCATCGCACCGCCCTCGAACGTCCCTCTGGAAGCAGAGGGGGCAGAGAGCGGCCGAGCGGGCGGGCACTAAGGCACCTCCGGAACACGAGGAGGTGCCTTCCGCCAAACGATCATCGGTGGGTGAGGTCCCCCGACCACCACCCACCGGGACAACACTAGTCGGGGGCGCGCACGAACGCTGCCATGCGGCGCCCCCGAACCGGACGACGGGGCGGGAGCGTCAGTCCAGCACGCTCCCGCACCCGCAGCTCTTCTCTCTTTGCCGCCATCACCTCATTGGCAAAAGAGGTGACGGCGGCCCAACACTCCTGGCTGCCGACCATGGCTCGCACCACAGCCGGCAGCGACAAATCAACACCAACACGGCCCGTGAGGGCGACACGCGGCCCGTCCCACGCCGCGCACTCGACGAGCGTGTGCTCTGCCGAGTCCACGGCGCCACTTGGGCAGTGACGGCACACGGGGTCCGACTCCACACCCACCACCTCCCACAGGTACTTGGCGAAACAGCCATGTCCTGTGAGGAGCTGAGTGAGGTGGTACGTCGGCGCACCGTGCGCCCTCTCTACCCAAGGCCGAAGAACGGGCCGGACAGCCCCCACGAGCCGCGCGCTCGCGGAGGGACACGCCAACCTAATGGCCCACTTCCGGAAGAGATCGTCGCGAGCAGACTGTCTCCAGCGATCGATCTCGTCCGGGAGTGGGCGACCTCCATTATTCCGCACCAGGGCGCTTTCCTCGTAGACACGCTTGAGGACTCCAGCCTCGAGATCCCACGGGGGGCTTCCTCCAATTAGACACGCCGCCTCGTAAGAGACGGTGCAGTACGCTCGCGCCGCCCTCTGCGCAATCACCCGCTGCGGCCTCCGCAGCAGGGGGATGGTTTTGGCGCAGAGAGCGTCCGACCAAATAGGCGCTCCGTAGAGCGCCTTGGAGCGCACTACACCGTCGTAGAGACGGCGACATGCACTTTCCGGCCCCCCTTTATTGGGGAGCAGCCGCGCCAGCCTTCCGGCGTATGACACCAGTTTGGGTGCCAGGCGCCGGAAGTGCTCGACGAAACCCCATCGACTATCGAGGACCACTCCTAGGTACTTCATGGTCTCCCCGATAGCGATGGGGGTGCCGCTCACCACAATGAAGGAATCTCGAGGTGGCCCCCGCCTAGGCCCGTGGAAAAACACGGCCTCGGACTTTTCGAGAGCCACCTGGAGTCCCAGCGCCCTGATGCGGCTGACCACCTGGGCAACGCCCGCGGTGGCCAGAACCTTCGCGTCCCTGAATTCTGGGCCCCGCGCGGTGACGAGGGTGTCGTCGGCGTAGCAGATAACGCCGACCCCCGTAAGAGTTGCACCGCGCAGGACCCAGTCATAGCCGATGTTCCACAGGAGCGGACCAAGCACCGACCCCTGTGGAACACCGCACGACATCTCCTTGCGGACTATTCCCGACCGGGCCGGGTAGATGATGGCCCGGTCCACGAAGTAGTCCGCAAGGACGCGCCTGAGGTACCACGGGACGTTGTGGTACCTCAGCGCCTCGGCGATGGTCTGCCAGGGGATGGTGTTGAAGGCGTTCGCGATGTCCAGCGACACCGCCAACAACACCTCCCCCCGACCGACCGCCTCTTGGACGCTGTCCCTGAGTCGGGAGATGGCGTCCAGGGTAGACCGCCCGCGACGGAACCCGTACTGGCCGCCGTCGAGGTTGGGCCCCGCCCCCTCAAGGTGCCCGACGAGACGAGCAGCGAGCACCCGCTCGAAAAGCTTGCTTATCTCGCCGAGCAGAACAATGGGGCGGTAGGCCGACGGTGACTCGACGGGGCGCCCGTGCTTCTTAAGCAGCACGAGCTTCCCGGTCTTCCACGTCCGCGGGACTCTACCCGACGCCAAACACTCCGACATCAGGGAGAGCGTCTCTTCTTCGAACGCCGGCATGACCAGGGCGACGACCCGCCCTGGGATGCCGTCCGGACCGGGGGCGCGGTGTCTCATCTTGAGTTTGAGAACCGCTGCCCCTAACTCGGCATCGGACACGGGCGGAATCGCCTCCGTGTCAGCCGGCGTTCCATCTGGTGCCGCCATACACGGCGGGACCCACTCTTCCCGCGCAGGGAAGAGGGAGCTGACAACTTCACTAGTGAAGGTGGGCTCGAGAGACCTAGTGAGCGGGGGCGCATAAGGCCGGAGTTTGTCGCTCACGGCCTTATACGGGCGCCCCCACGGATCTCCATTTAAAGTCTCGAGCCACACCTTCCACGACTCGTCTTTGGCGGCCTTGATCGCCGAGCGAAGGGCCGCTCGGGCGTCCCGGTATGCGGCGCGCAACTCCTCCACGAGGACAGGGTTTCCGGCCCTGCGACCGCGGTAGCGGGTGTATCTTCGTTGGGCTGCGTGACTAGCAGCACGCAGCCCTTCAAGGTTGTCGTTCCACCAATACACCCGCCGCCGCGGCTGGACAGACCCTGCCCTTCGCATCGCCGCATCGCAGACGCGAGTCAGAGCCTCAGATAACCGCTCCGACCTCGCGTCCACGCTCGGGTTTCCGCCAAACGCGGCCCATCGCTCGACGATGGCCGCCTCTTCTGCCAGCTCCCGGTTCAGCGTGTTTAAGCGCCACCGTGGGCCCTCACCGGCCAGGGGACGATCGTGGGTCCTCAGGGCGGGGGAGACGATATCAAATCGGACATACCGGTGGTCCGACATCGTCTCCACCTCCGTGACCACCCTCCAGCCACGTACGTGGTTCGCCAGGCCAGAACTGGCAAAGGACAGGTCAACAATGGACCTGTTGCCATTGTCCCCCACGTACGTGTGGACCGCCCCCTGGTTCAGCAACACCAGATCCATGGACACCGCCCAATCCTCCAACAACTCCCCCCGCAAGTCCGTCGCCGGAGATCCCCACGCCGTAGAGTGGGCGTTGAAGTCCCCGACGACGATGAGCGGGGTGGGGTGTGCTTCCGCCACAAGAGCCCCGAGCTCAACGAGTAACTGCTCAAATTGAGCACGGGTCTTCCTGGGCGGACAGTACACCCCGATCACTGCAGCGTCTCCCAGCAGCGCGAGGACGCACATTCGTCCTTGGGACACCCTATCAAAGGCGCCCCGCTGGGAGACGATAGCCACTTCACCGTCGCGGTCGCTGGCCCAATCATCACGGGCACGAACCGCGTACGGTTCGGCGACTACAGCCACGGTCGTCTGCCACTGCGCTACGGACTGGATCAAAACATCCTGGGCCGCAGCGCAGTGCCTGACGTTGGCCTGCAGGACCGAGAATGTGGACATCTAGGATTGAGCGGTGTCCATAACCTCCTCAGCTTGGGTGGGAGCGGGGTCCGCGACCGGCCCGACCCGCTTCCCACCGACTCCTCCTCGGCGACGACGCCGCTTTTTCGACGCCGCCAGGCAAGCCTTGGCGCCCAGGCGGTGCGCAGCGGCCTCTCCCGCCGCCGCACACACGGGGCAGTGCGGATCTGCGGCGCAGCCGGCCGCTTTGTGGCCGGGCTGCCCGCAGCGGAAGCACAGGGCGCTGCGGTCAACTCCCGCAGCACACCTGGCTCCCACGTGCCCCACATCTAGGCAGCGGAAGCACCGCTGCGGCCTGGACTCCAAAAGCACCGCACGGACGCGGGTCCAACCAATCACTACGGCGCGGCCATCAGTTAAAAGTTTGGCCGCCGCGACGGGGCACTTCACCCACGCCGTGCCTTCTCTGCTTGCCTGGCGGACGATAGCCCCGACAACGACGCTGGTGGCGGCACAACCGCCAACTTCTGCCACCACCCGCGCCACAACCTCCTTCGTCGCTGAATCGCCGAGACCGGAGATGCGCAGCTCCGCGCACTTCTCCGGCCTGGCGACACGAACGTCGTCGCCGAGGGACGCCCTTAGTTTTTCCGCTAATGCGTCCGCTTTGGCGCTCCTCTCCGCACCAGCCACCTCGAGGATACGTCCCCCGGTGGCTGCAGTGCGGAAGCGCAAGCCGTCGATGCCGAGGCTTTTGAGGTCGATTGACCTCTCAGCCTCGGCAAGTTTTTCGGCGTAAGTAACGCCCCGTACCTCCGCTTCCCGCTGCAGCGTTATAACCACTGCTGCGGTTCGCGGTGCGCGGAGATTCGGGGCGCTCCTCTTTGCGCCTGTCTTCGCGGGTGCCCTAGCGGGCGCATTAGCGGGTTTCTTCGGCCGCTTGACGACGTTGTTCCACGTCTCAGTTTGGGACTGAGACGTGGAAGCCGGGGCCGGTTGAGTTAAGGCCGACTGGCGCTCTCTGCGCGTCGCCTCCACCTCACGCGCCGCAGCGCTCCTCTTCTTTCGGTTCCCCTTCTTCCCCTGAGTAGGGGGAGAAGAGGAAGAGGCCGACGGAACGGCCGCAACAGGTTCCGTCACGTCCACCTCAGATGTGGAGGGGACGGCAGGTAGAGGCGCGGCGGCAGAGGCGCCAGCGGCCTTGCGCTTTGAGCGCGTGGGCGCCGAAGCGCCGACAGAAGGGCCCGTTGACTGGGCGACAGGTGCACCGCCAGGTGCTGGAGCACCGGCCATGCGGGCAGCGTTGCGTGCGTCCGCCGCTAGGGGAGGACGCAACCGAGGCGCCGGGAGCAGCCGATCCTCGAAGCCGGCGCGGCGCGCGTCGATGAGGTACAGCACCTCATCACGCGACAGCCCCGCCGACGGTGTTGGAGCGGCGCTCAACTGGCGCCTCATTTCCTCCATCTGGCCACGCACGGCCGCGAGCTCTCCCTTAAGGCGCATGATTTCGTCATTGCACTTAAGGGAGGCCATCTCCCTCATGTGCTCCAGTATTGACCCGGCGGCACTCCGCAGGCCCTGGACGCTCTGGCCCTTCAGGCGGGAGGATTTGTAGGCGATCGTATCGATCGCCTTCACCGCCTCCTCTACCGCCTTCGACAGCTGCTCGCACCGCAATACCGGAGCAGCTGCCGACGTCGACGCCTCCTTCTCCATCGTCGGGGATTTGCGGAGGAAGGAGAGTCGCCTCTCCTCCCGCCGCCGACGCTCCTCCGACGCTTCGTGTGCGGCCTGCGCGAGCTCTTCCTCCGCTTGGAGCTCGAGCTCGCGCTCCTGGGCCGCAATATAGTTGGCCCTGGCTTGGGCTAGGCCAACATACTGGCCGGTCGTTGGAGGGCGCCCACGCCCTCTTTTACCGGGCTGGCCCCTGATGGTGCTGGGGCCAGCCGACTCCTCACCGTCGCTGCCCGACTCCCCAGGGCTTTTACTGTTGCAGCGCTTGCGCTGCCACAACCTGGGAGTCGGGGAGGGACGGGAAGAAACCGTCATCATCGACTGGCAGCTGCTATCGGAGTCCGACAGCCGCTGCCAGTCGCATTTGATCGCGCTTTCCGAGAGCGAATTGCGGGTGTCGCAGCGCGACAACGACACCCGCAACTCCCTCCCGCCCGGGGTTGGAGTCCCGGGCCTCGACGCCTTCGCGTCACCTTCACAATCACTTTTTTTCGCATCCATGATACACCACCCCCGGTTAGGTTAGGTTAGGTTTTTTTTTTTTTTTTTTTTTTTTTTTTGTTGACGCGGGGAATGCATTTAGGCACCGTCATCCCAGCTACGGGGGTAGCTGGGACGGTGTGTGGGACTCACCGGTCCCAAACAGGGACCGTCGACCGTCGACTCCGGCCTGGCGACACGAACGTCGTCGCCGAGGGACGCCCTTAGTTTTTCCGCTAATGCGTCCGCTTTGGCGCTCCTCTCCGCACCAGCCACCTCGAGGATACGTCCCCCGGTGGCTGCAGTGCGGAAGCGCAAGCCGTCGATGCCGAGGCTTTTGAGGTCGATTGACCTCTCAGCCTCGGCAAGTTTTTCGGCGTAAGTAACGCCCCGTACCTCCGCTTCCCGCTGCAGCGTTATAACCACTGCTGCGGTTCGCGGTGCGCGGAGATTCGGGGCGCTCCTCTTTGCGCCTGTCTTCGCGGGTGCCCTAGCGGGCGCATTAGCGGGTTTCTTCGGCCGCTTGACGACGTTGTTCCACGTCTCAGTTTGGGACTGAGACGTGGAAGCCGGGGCCGGTTGAGTTAAGGCCGACTGGCGCTCTCTGCGCGTCGCCTCCACCTCACGCGCCGCAGCGCTCCTCTTCTTTCGGTTCCCCTTCTTCCCCTGAGTAGGGGGAGAAGAGGAAGAGGCCGACGGAACGGCCGCAACAGGTTCCGTCACGTCCACCTCAGATGTGGAGGGGACGGCAGGTAGAGGCGCGGCGGCAGAGGCGCCAGCGGCCTTGCGCTTTGAGCGCGTGGGCGCCGAAGCGCCGACAGAAGGGCCCGTTGACTGGGCGACAGGTGCACCGCCAGGTGCTGGAGCACCGGCCATGCGGGCAGCGTTGCGTGCGTCCGCCGCTAGGGGAGGACGCAACCGAGGCGCCGGGAGCAGCCGATCCTCGAAGCCGGCGCGGCGCGCGTCGATGAGGTACAGCACCTCATCACGCGACAGCCCCGCCGACGGTGTTGGAGCGGCGCTCAACTGGCGCCTCATTTCCTCCATCTGGCCACGCACGGCCGCGAGCTCTCCCTTAAGGCGCATGATTTCGTCATTGCACTTAAGGGAGGCCATCTCCCTCATGTGCTCCAGTATTGACCCGGCGGCACTCCGCAGGCCCTGGACGCTCTGGCCCTTCAGGCGGGAGGATTTGTAGGCGATCGTATCGATCGCCTTCACCGCCTCCTCTACCGCCTTCGACAGCTGCTCGCACCGCAATACCGGAGCAGCTGCCGACGTCGACGCCTCCTTCTCCATCGTCGGGGATTTGCGGAGGAAGGAGAGTCGCCTCTCCTCCCGCCGCCGACGCTCCTCCGACGCTTCGTGTGCGGCCTGCGCGAGCTCTTCCTCCGCTTGGAGCTCGAGCTCGCGCTCCTGGGCCGCAATATAGTTGGCCCTGGCTTGGGCTAGGCCAACATACTGGCCGGTCGTTGGAGGGCGCCCACGCCCTCTTTTACCGGGCTGGCCCCTGATGGTGCTGGGGCCAGCCGACTCCTCACCGTCGCTGCCCGACTCCCCAGGGCTTTTACTGTTGCAGCGCTTGCGCTGCCACAACCTGGGAGTCGGGGAGGGACGGGAAGAAACCGTCATCATCGACTGGCAGCTGCTATCGGAGTCCGACAGCCGCTGCCAGTCGCATTTGATCGCGCTTTCCGAGAGCGAATTGCGGGTGTCGCAGCGCGACAACGACACCCGCAACTCCCTCCCGCCCGGGGTTGGAGTCCCGGGCCTCGACGCCTTCGCGTCACCTTCACAATCACTTTTTTTCGCATCCATGATACACCACCCCCGGTTAGGTTAGGTTAGGTTTTTTTTTTTTTTTTTTTTTTTTTTTTGTTGACGCGGGGAATGCATTTAGGCACCGTCATCCCAGCTACGGGGGTAGCTGGGACGGTGTGTGGGACTCACCGGTCCCAAACAGGGACCGTCCTACCCACTAAACCCCGCGGTGTTCCTCCTCACCCTATAGCCGGGCCGAGGGATATGAAGAGCAGATTCTACATCGACCCGGCTAGGGATGCCCCGTAGGGTTGGGGCTCTCCTCGGGGGACCAGATGGTCGGCCCCCCGGAGCTCCCTAAGGAGCTGAAGAAAACAAGCCCGCATCGCACCGCCCTCGTACGTCCCTCTGAAAGCAGAGGGGGCAGAGAGCGGCCGAGCGGGCGGGCACTAAGGCACCTCCGGAACACGGGGAGGTGCCTTCCGCCAAACGATCATCGGTGGGTGAGGTCCCCCGACCACCACCCACCGGGACAACACTAGTCGGGAGCGCGTATGAATTGAGCCATGCGACGCCCCCGAACCGGACGACGAGGCGGGAGCGTTTGACCTGCACGCTCCCGCACCCGCAACTCTTCTCTCTTGGCCGCCATCACCTCACAAGCAAACGAGGTGACGGCGGCCCAACACTCCTGGCTGCCGACCATGGCTCTCACCACGGCCGGCAGCGACAAATCGTTTCCAACACGGCCCGTGAGGGCGACTCGCGGCCCGTCCCACGCCGCGCACTCGGCGAGTGTGTGCTCTGCCGAGTCCACGGCGCCACTTGGGCAGTGACGGCACACGGGGTCCGACTCCACACCCACCACCTCCCACAGGTACTTGGCGAAACAGCCATGTCCTGTGAGGAGCTGAGTGAGGTGGTACGTCGGCGCACCGTGCGCCCTCTCCACCCAAGGCCGAAGAACGGGCCGGACAGCCCCCACGAGCCGCGCGCTCGCAGAGGGAACGACCAACCTATTGGCCCACTTCCGGAAGAGATCGTCGCGAGCAGACTGTCTCCAGCGATCGATCTCGTCCGGGAGTGGGCGACCTCCATTAATCCGCACCAGGGCGCTTTCGTTATACACGCGAGTGAGGACTCCAGCCTCGAGATCCCACGGGGGGCTTCCGCCAATTAGACACGCCGCCTCGTAAGAGACGGTGCAGTACGCTCTCGCAGCCCTCTGCGCAATCACCCGCTGCGGTCTCCGCAGCAGGGGGATGGTTTTGGCGCAGAGAGCATCCGCCCAAATGGGCGCTCCGTAGAGCGCCTTGGAGCGCACTACACCGTCATAGAGACGGCGACATGCACTTTCCGGCCCCCCTTTATTGGGGAGCAGCCGCGCCAGCCTTCCGGCGTATGACACCAGTTTTGGTGCCAGGCGCCGGAAGTGCTCGACGAAACCCCACCGACTATCGAGGACCAATCCTAGGTACTTCATGGTCTCCCCGATAGCGATGGGGGTGCCGCTCACCACAATGTTGGAACCTCGAGGTGGCCCCCGCCGAGGCCCGTAGAAAAACACGGCCTCGGACTTTTCGAGAGCCACCTGGAGTCCCAGCGCCCTGATGCGGCTGACCACCTGGGCAACGCCCGCGGTGGCCAGAACCTTCGCGTCCCTGAATTCTGGGCCCCGCGCGGTGACGAGGGTGTCGTCGGCGTAGCAAATAATGCCGACCCCCGTTAGAGTTGCACCGCGCAGGACCCAGTCATAGCCGATGTTCCACAGGAGCGGACCAAGCACCGACCCCTGTGGAACACCGCACGACATCTCCTTGCGGACTATTCCCGACCGGGCCGGGTAGATAATGGCCCGGTCCACGAAATAGTCCGCAAGGACGCGCCTGAGGTACCACGGGACGTTGTGGTACCTCAGCGCCTCGGCGATGGTCTGCCAGGGGATGGTGTTGAAGGCGTTCGCGATGTCCAGCGACACCGCCAACAACACCTCCCCCCGACCGACCGCCTCTTGGACGCTGTCCCTGAGTCGGGAGATGGCGTCCAGGGTAGACCGCCCGCGACGGAACCCGTACTGGCCGCCGTCGAGGTTGGGCCCCGCCCCCTCAAGGTGCCCGACGAGACGAGCAGCGAGCACCCGCTCGAAAAGCTTGCTCATCTCGCCGAGCAAAACAATAGGGCGGTAGGCCGACGGCGACTCGACGGGGCGCCCGTGCTTCCTGAGCAGCACGAGCTTCCCCGTCTTCCACGTTCGCGGGACTCTACCCGACGCCAAACACTCCGACATCAGGGAGAGCGTCTCTTCTTCGAACGCCGGCATGACCAGGGCGACGACCCGCCCTGGGATGCCGTCCGGACCGGGGGCGCGGTGTCTCAACTTGAGTTTGAGAACCGCTGCCCCTAACTCGGCATCGGACACGGGCGGGATCGCCTCCGTGTCAGCCGGCGTTCCATCTGGTGCCGCCATACACGGCGGGACCCACTCTTCCCGCGCAGGGAAGAGGGAGCTGACAACTTCACTAGTGAAGGTGGGCTCGAGAGACCTAGTGAGCGGGGGCGCATAAGGCCGGAGTTTGTCGCTCACGACCTTATACGGGCGCCCCCACGGATCTCCATTTAAAGTCTCGAGCCACACCTTCCACGACTCGTCTTTAGCGGCCTTGATCGCCGAGCGAAGGGCCGCTCGGGCGTCCCGGTATGCGGCGCGCAACTCCTCCACGAGGACAGGGTTTCCGGCCCTACGACCGCGGTAGCGGGTGTATCTTCGTTGGGCTGCGTGACTAGCAGCACGCAGCCCTTCAAGGTTGTCGTTCCACCAATACACCCGCCGCCGCGGCTGGACAGACCCTGCCCTTCGCATCGCCGCATCGCAGACGCGAGTCAGAGCCTCAGATAACCGCTCCGACCTCGCGTCCACGCTCGGGTTTCCGCCAAACGCGGCCCATCGCTCGACGATGGCCGCCTCTTCTGCCAGCTCCCGGTTCAGCGTTTTTAAGCGCCACCGTGGGCCCTCACCGGCCAGGGGACGATCGTGGGTCCTCAGGGCGGGGGAGACGATATCAAATCGGACATACCGGTGGTCCGACATCGTCTCCACCTCCGTGACCACCCTCCAGCCACGTACGTGGTTCGCCAGGCCAGAACTGGCAAAGGACAGGTCCACGATGGACCTGTTTCCAGTTTCCCCCACGTACGTGGGGACCGTCCCCTGGTTCAGCAGCACCAGATCCATGGACACCGCCCAGTCCTCCAATAACTCACCCCGCAAGTCCGTCGCCGGAGATCCCCACGCCGTAGAGTGGGCAGGTTTTTTTTTTTTTTTTTTTTTGTTGACGCGGGGAACGCATCCACGCGCCTTCATCCCCGCTGCGGGGGCAGCCGGGATGGTGTGTGGGACTCCCGGCCCGGTCCGGAATGGACCGTCCCACCCACCAAACCCCGCGGTGTTCCTCCTCACCCTTTAGCCGGGCCGAGGGATATCAAAAGATTATTCACGTCGACCCGGCTAGGGGCGCCCCGTTTATTCGGGGCTCTCCTCGGGGGAGCCAGATGGGCGGCTCCCCAAAGCTCCCTAAGGAGCTGAAGTCCACGCCTGCACCGCTCTCGAGCGCCCCTCTGTAATAGAGGAGACAGAGAGCGGCTGGCGCAGGCGTGCGCTAATGGGCACCCCTGGAACACGGAAAAGGTGCCCACCGCCATGTGACCGTTGGTGGGCGAGGTCCCCCGACCTTACGCCCACGGTCAAGAAACAATCGGGGGCGCGCAGTAACTCCTCACCGCGGCGCCCCCGAACTGCACGGCAGAGCGGGAGCATTATCGGTTACTCCCGCTCCCCCGCACAGTGCACCTCCCGCTTTGCCGCCATCACCCCGTCAACCGGCGAGGCGACAGCGGCCCAGCACTGCTGCCGCCGGTCGCGCCGCTATTCACGGCCGGCAGCCCGAACTGCATGGCAGGGCGGGAGCATCCACCCAAACTCACGCCCCCCACGCAGCGCCTCTCCCACCCTGCCGCCATCGTCTCGCCAGCAAAGGAGGCGAAGCGACGGCGACCCATCATTGCTGCTGCCGGCCGTGAATAACGGCACGGCCGGCAGCAACAAACACCACCGAGCAACCCACAGGTGGGTTACTCCCGCCTCGGCCGGAATTAGCCAGAGTAGCACAACTCCCCCACAGAGGAAGGGGAGTGGTCGCTACTCCGTTGCCCAGGATGCACCACGAGGAGGATCCGACCCATTGGGGTCCCTAAGATGTTAGTAGGACCCCGCATCCCAGAGTGGGCAGGTTAGGTTAGGTTAGGTTAGGTTAGGTTAGGTTAGGTTAGGTTTTTTTTTTTTTTTTTTTTTTTTTTTTTTTTTTTTTTTTTTTTTTTTTTTTTTTTTCTGACATCTCTACCGTGGGCAGAGCCTAATTTACAAAGTTGTCTAGCTAGCTAAATATATAGTGAGCTCTAGCCCCGCGGGGCTCTCTTAACTACTTCAAGAGATGACGGGGGGCAGGGGCACTTCAGCAAGAGACTTCGCTCCGCCAGTGACTCGCCTATAGCGGCCCCCTTCACTTCTGCCATCAATCGGGTTTAGCACCCCGGTTCCCCGTCATCTCGAACCTATCTAATCTATTTCCTCTTTCACCCAAATTCTCTTTTTCATTCCAGTTCTCGCACGTATGCTTCTCGTACTTCCACGCTTTCCCGACCTTTCATTCTTTTATCTAACTATCTAAATCTTAATTCTATCCTCTTTTATTCTCATTCCTCTAGTACCATACCCGTCACGCTTTTATGCCTCTCGTACTTTCATGCTAGCCTTTCATTCTTGGGAAGTGGGGTATCATCCGTTTGGGGGGGGGTACGGGGTTAAGTTTTTTATTTATTTATTAACTTTTCCAAAGACAAATATACATTTTTCTATTTATACTTACATTTAGTTCTTAATTTAGTGTTCTTACAATATTCTAATTTATTTATGTAACTTGTACTTATTAACAATATCTTTACTTATTGACAATATTACAGCTTCTTCTTATGCTAATTCACAAACTTGGTTTTCCTCTTATATCTATTACATGGCATATAACTTTTTATTTTCTAAACTGCCTTTTCTTATTGGAAGTGCACTTACCTTGAACTCTTGTTGGTAGGTAGGCGCTGCTCCCAGCTTTGCGTTCGGGGTCTTGATTCACGACCGCGAAATATGCACACAGGAGTTATAACCGTAACTCTCGAGACTGTGGCTGATGATAAGCGATGTAGCGCGATATGATGGGTAATCACAGCGGCCGATAGCGGAGCGGAGCGTTAAGAGATGGGTGCGTGCGTATCTTCCAATAGCTATGGCGGAATGTGAATGTAGGAAGCGGGCGGGATAGTGTTGCCATAGACAATACATAAAAGTAAGATGCGTTTAGTGCGTGAGTGTTGACATATAATAATTATAATAAATACCATTAAATACATAAACTAAAAAATATGTATGCGTCGGTACTGGCGCATCCAACTTCGGGGGGCTTAGAGGATTCTTCCTCTACATTGAATAAACAAAATAAAAAAATAAAAGGAATGAAAACTTATGAACTAAAAAATAATTCAAAAGCGTAGGAGTTATTGCGTGGGTAACGGGCAAAGCCGAGTTACAGGACGAATGTATTCACCAGAAGAAGTCTTAATTCTGACGACTCTAATTACACCATCCTTCCCGGGAAACACCTCTGATACAACCGCGAGTGGCCACGATAAAGGATGCGTATTGTCATCCTTAACAACAACTACAGTTCCTATCGTCACAGGTTTGGACGGCATATTCCACTTATGTCTAAGTTGGAGAGAGGTAAGATATTCTTTGCTCCAACGTGTCCAGTAACTTTGAACAATTCTATTTAATAATTGATAGCGGGTGAGTCTGTTATCTGGTAATAGGGGTTCAATGTGTTCAGCGGGTAAATATTTAAGCGGAGTAACATTAAGAAAATGATTAGGCGTTAGGGGGGTTGGATCCGATGGATCCGAAGAAAGTATGCAAATCGGACGGCTATTCAAAATGCCTTCAATTTGCACCAATATTGTACTGAATTCTTCATAGGTGAGTATTTGACTCCCGATAGCTTTAAATAAATGAGACTTAACACATTTGACATTAATTTCAGGCAACGAATTAAAATTGGGCCCGAAAGGTGGGCTGTGCTGAAACTGAATCTTATGTTGAGTTAGATATTTATTCAGATCATTTTTATAATTAGTGGACTGTATAAGCGTGTAAATTTCGTTCAATTTTCGTTTCGCACCTATGAAATTAGTGCCTCCATCGCTGTACAACACTGAAACAGGACCCCTGCGTGAGATAAAACGTTTAAAGGCAGCGAGAAATAAATCTGTACTAAGATCACTTACTAACTCTAAATGGAGCGCCTTTGTTGTGAGACAGACGAACAAGCAAATATACGCTTTATGACTTTTTACTCCACGACGCCTTATGTGAGTTACGTAAAAGGGTCCCGCGTAATCAACTGCGGTATGCACAAACGACTTTACTTGTGAAACTCTAATGGATGGAAGATCACCCATAGGTGGAGTTGTAGAACGAGGCCTAGCTTTAAAACATAAATTACATTTATGTACTCGTTGGCGAATCAAATTTCGTGCAGAAAGAATCCAATACTTTTGGCGAGTCAATGCTAACACTAGTCCAGGACCGGTGTGTAAATTGTCGGTGTGATAGTGGTCTACTAAGAGCGACACTATACGTCCTTTAGGTGATAGCAGTATTGGATATTTTGTATTGTAATTTAGTTGAGAATGAGTAAGTCGACCACCTACTCTAATTAACCCTTGTTCGTCAAGAAAAGGGTTGAGTTTTAAAATAGCCTGATTTGGACAAATTTTAGTAGCCTTAAGTGCTTGTAATTCTACCTGAAAATACTTAGACTGATCGAAGCGGACCGCATAATATTCTGCGTATTCTAAATCGTATACAGAAAGTATACCGCGGGATTTGAGAATCCTTGTGAAACGTAATACATAAACCAGTGAACGAATAAATTTTACCCAACTCGAGCAACGCTCGGCAAGTTCGTCTATCATGTGAACGTGATCGGAGACAGGTATGGTATGTGCATGGAGAGAAGCTATTTTAATTTCCGGTAATTCTGTCTTCTCGTTATGATTGATTTTATATTCCTTCACAGGCCATGCATTTATAGGTGCGGACAGCCATTTCGGCCCGTGAAACCAAAGATAGTTATTTATTAACCCTTTAGGTGTCACAGGGCGCGAGACTATATCGGCGGGATTTTCAACCCCACGAACGTGATACCAATGGGAAGCAGGCAGATATTCATTTACCTGAGCGATGCGATTAGCTACAAAAGTTTGAAACTTATGAGCGGGAGAGTGAATCCAGGTAAGGGTTACCGTAGAATCAGAGAATGCGAATATATTGTTTATTTGACACCGCTTATTAAAAACAGTGCGCACAGAATTAATTAATTTTGCGAGTAAGACCGCCGCGCAGAGTTCTAAACGCGCTAGCGTTTTATTAGAATCTGACACTTTGGATTTAGCGGTCAGTAGATTCACATTAAGAGCGTTTCCGTTCTCAGCCGTTTCTATTCGTACATAGATAACAGCACCATAACATTGCTGGCTGGCATCCGAGAAGCCTATTAGAGTAATTCGACGAGCGGATGTTAAACCTATATGTCTCGGTATTTTTATTTCAGATAAACGCGACAACTCCCTATGAAAGTGTTTCCATTTAGACAGAATGCAACCCGGGACCGTCTCGTCCCAGTCCAGTTGTAATTTCCAACATTCTTGTATAAGCAACTTCATGTATGCGACCACTGGACTGATGATTCCAAGCGGATCGAACAAGCGCGCGGTTACGGAAAGGATCGAGCGTTTAGTGCATGTTAAAGGCATGTCGATCACTATTTTAAAGTTAAAGGTGTCATCGTTAGGTTGCCATTGCATACCCACGATCTTAGTGTCAACATGAGGATCCTCATCAAACTTGACAGCGAGACAGCTCTTATGAATTGACGGGATACGTGACAATAGGGTATTGTCATTAGAGATCCACTTAGTTAAGTTAAAACCTCCAGATTTAAACATAGCGACCATTTCCCTATAGGTGTCTTCAGCTAAATCTACATTCTCTATGGAACTAACGTAGTCGTCAACATACATGTGATTGTCAGCTTCGTAAGCCGCCAGAGGATATAAAGCGCGACAGTCTGACGCGAGCTGGTTTACGACTCGCATTGCCAGGAAGGGTGAGCTGGAGACGCCAAAACAAACGCGGTTGAAATGATAGCTTTCAATAGGAGAATTGGAATCGAACCTAAATAATATTCTTTGATATGTATGATGATCTTGAGTAAGTTTCACTTGAAAATACATTTTTTCTATGTCCGCGGTTACAGCAACCGGGTACATACGCAAATTGAGAAGCAAATGAAAGATATTGTTCTGTAATATTGGTCCCGTATAAAGCAAATCGTTAAGCGATTTACCTGACGTGGTTTTACACCCAGCGTCTAAGACCACACGCGTTTTAGAGGTTTCTTTGTCAGGGCGATAAACGGCCCGATGCGGCATATAATAAACTTGAGAGTCTAGAAAGCTATTTGACACTTTAGTGAGATAACCTTGATCAATATATGTTTGAATAATGGCATTATAATCGTTGCGTAAGTTAGAAGCGTCTAACTTTTTTTCTAAATTTAAAAACCTGCGTTTGGCGATTGTGTACGAATGCCCTAGCTCACTGGGAGGGTATTTAAAGGGAAGACTAACCGTATATCTACCGGTATCGTCGCGTGAGTACGTAGACGAGAACAGCTTTTCACATGCTGCGTCGTCCGTGCTAATGTGCTTCTTATCTGGCACCTGTTCTATCTCCCAAAAGCGTTGCGTTAATTGTTCGAGAGACACATCTTGAGTGTGACATAAGAAGGCCTTGTCGGACACGGAGGAATGAGACATGCGATCGCGGGGATGCTTGTTTGCCACTAGCGAATAAGGTAAAGCATGCGCCTTTCCCATTGCGACGTATCCGAGCGTGGTTTCTATCGCGATTACTGATGAGGTTGGGGATGTAATTTTTTGCGACCCTAAAATCATGGGGAAGAGTTCATTACCTAACAAACAATCTATACCACCCGGAGTATAGTATCGTTCGTCAGCCATAGGTAAATTTTGTAAATGGGTTAATTCCGCTGTATCAATTTCCACGTTAGGCAAAAAATCTGTAATAGTGTCTATAACCCGTGCACTAACCGAATAAGAACAGCGGGCATCAAATCGCGAATATATTTTGAAATGCGTAATTCCATAAGATTGGCTTTCAAGTTGACCTATGCCTTTAATGACAGAAGGAGCGTTAAGTATGGTTAAGTGCAAACGCTCACAACAAGACTTCGTAATAAAGTTACTCATAGACCCTGAGTCCAAAAACAAACGTATACGATCCGATTTATAATTTGCATATACACAAGCAGTCGGCAACAAAACCGTGGTCGCGCTGCTTGAATTACGCGGCGGAGGGATCACAGCCGATAACGACGCGATATTGCCACTATGTGACCGCGCCTCCCGCGAGTGCGAGCGGGACGGATCATCTGCCGATGACGCATGAGTCGACATGGAATGCTCGGACGGCGCAGTAGACGCGTTTGCCTGCCTCGATGCGTTGCCGGTAGCATGATTTCTTGTTGAATTTGATGCGTTCAAATTATTTTTATAACACAGTAAACTATGATGAGACCGATTGCAAATCGAACACCTATTAACAGATCTGCAAGCACTCACGTGATGAAAACCTAAACAATTAACACAAAAGGAATGTTTACGAACTATTTCATTTCGCGTTTCAACAGTCTCTTGAATAAAATGTTGACATTTGAACAAAGGGTGAGCGGAATTATTGTTACATACGATACAATTTTTTATGTTAGAAGTATCGACTGATTTCAAATTAGTAGGGCGGGTTTGCGTAAAAAATGACTTAGGTTTATTTAAATGAGAGGCGGTTGAACTCCGCTGAGCGCGATAATCACCTTTTTGGGAATGTGATGGTGAGCGGAGCGTTTGGAGTTTGCTTTGTTCTGTCAAAAATGTTTTGACGTCACTATATGTAGGTACACTCAAATGTCTATGAGATTGTTCAAACAATTCAAGCATAGGTTTATCAAACTTGCTTAATGCTAAATGAGTTATTATGAAATCTGATAAATTTGTGATAGGTAGACGCTGCAGAGCTGCTTCAGCTGAACAAAAGTTCTCCAAGATCTGATCAGCCGATTGCCCTGGCTTCTGGTGTAACATTTGTTCTAAATAGCACGACGCCTGAACCCTGGTATCGTGGTATTTAGCCAGAAGGGCTTGCCAAATAACATCGTAATTGTGTGCGGTAGCAGCTATGCCTGAACAAACAGTAAGTGCCTTACCCGAAAGGCAACCTATCAAATATTGAACCTTTTCGGCGTTGGTGAGACGAGTATTCGTATGTATCACACTACAGAAATTTTCATAAAATATAGGCCACTTACCATAAGTACCATCGAAACCTGTGAGTTTAAGTGGGGGTAATTTGATATTAAAATTATCACTTTTCTTTTTATCGTCGAGTTCTTGTCTCAGAGTAGTTTCCGTTTGCTTTATGAAACAGTATAATTCATCAAATGTATTAAAAACACTATAACTCGGCTGTACCTGCGGATTATCTTTTAATTGTTCAATTAACAATTTATCGATAGTTTCGATGTAATCCGATCGGGTTTTATCGATAGATTGAACCCGAGCGAGAAACATCATGCGTACTGTTTCATCGGTAACCTTGAGACTTAAGTTGTACACTTCTTGAACTATGTGAAACAAACTTTGTTTTTTGTATTCTAAAAACTTTATCATGACCTGACTTTCGTCTGAACTTTTACTATGGGATTTGTCTTTAGAAGCCATGATAATATAATTGATACGAGATACGAGTATGTATATAAGTGGGTAGGTAATAGAAATATTCAGCGAAAAAGTATAAAATTCGAACAACGATCAGCTGTTAGCTTAAATCAGCTGTTTTCGGTAAAGTATTCAGAGAACAAACCCAATATGGAGTCTGCGTAACAATCAGCTGTTAATCGTTTGAATACCGTTATGTATCGGCTGCGTTGCCCAGTACCGTCACAATAAAATAAATATATGTGGGTATAAAATTAACGTATAAATATGAGTTTTATCTACGATTACAATTCGAAAGATAATATGAAATTGTAATGAAATTGGGGAAAACTACGTTAAATTTATGACGGTTGAGAAAATTGTTAATTTTGGATTGTCCGTTTTACTTTATGCCAAAACTCCTAATTACCAAAAAATATCAAAATGATTGCCTAGAATCGGACAACCGGACTAACATGGCCAGGATGGTCCAAGTCCTGGGTAGCGATAATTTCGGGGGGCGCTACCTGCCAGCGGGTTGATTATATATAGGTAAATATGATTATGATAAATAGCGTAAATGCGTTATAGAATATGAGTACTTATGAGTAATATAAAATATGCGGTGTGAAAAGATAATTAACTTTTCTAATGCGTGCGGGTGGCGTTAAATATAATATTTGCGTTGAGTATTTATGAGTAATATACTAAATATATATATGCGTATGCGTGAATTTAATAGGAAAAGAGGTAATTAATATTATTAGTAGAAAGAATGCGTTAGATGGAATATCCGGACGGAGGACCACACTTGGAAGTGCACTTACCTTGAACTCTTGTTGGTAGGTAGGCGCTGCTCCCAGCTTTGCGTTCGGGGTCTTGATTCACGACCGCGAAATATGCACACAGGAGTTATAACCGTAACTCTCGAGACTGTGGCTGATGATAAGCGATGTAGCGCGATATGATGGGTAATCACAGCGGCCGATAGCGGAGCGGAGCGTTAAGAGATGGGTGCGTGCGTATCTTCCAATAGCTATGGCGGAATGTGAATGTAGGAAGCGGGCGGGATAGTGTTGCCATAGACAATACATAAAAGTAAGATGCGTTTAGTGCGTGAGTGTTGACATATAATAATTATAATAAATACCATTAAATACATAAACTAAAAAATATGTATGCGTCGGTACTGGCGCATCCACTTATATTTAATATTTACTAACACATTTATATATAACTTCAGTTATATACTTATTCTACTGTGACAAATCTTTTTATTTACATATTTCGTTTATTGTTGTATACACGTATTAATTATAATACTGGTTACACAATATTTGTTTTGCCGTTTCTTATATTTACAATCCTAATGATCTTATGGGCATACTTTAGGAATTTGTCTCTTTGCATTTTTAACATGTGTGGCAGATTTTCCGCTGTAACCCCTACCCCAGTGTCTGTCTCCAGATTTAAGCGGTCTAACGCGTGTATGGGGCAGTCCAGCAGGAGATGGACGACCGTCTCATCGACGCCCGGCTCGCAGGCGCACGATGGGTCCTCCTTACACTTGAACCGTGTCAAGTATGCGGCGAACCCACCGTGCCCCGTCAACAGCTGGGTCGTGGGGCCGGCGATCGCCATCTTGCGGACGATGCTGTACGCTTCCACTGCACATGGGAGAAAAAGCTTTGTAACGGAGGCCTTCTCGCCCTCTCTGTACCTCTTGTTCCATTCGTCAAGCGTGCCCTGGCGTAGGAGACGCTTCACGAATGAAACCGGGTACAGACCGTAGTCCGGTGCCTTCTTCAACTTCAGAGCCGCTTCCTTTGCGAGTTCATCCGCTCGCTCGTTACCCTCCAATCCTGCGTGGGCCTTGACCCAGAATAAGGATATCTCCTTACCCTGGGCCCTGCCAAGATGGATTGCGGCTCTGGCTTGCACTGCCAGGGGATGGAGGGCATGACGGTTTATAACCGTCAAGAGAGCGGCTCTGCTGTCGCTGAAGACGCCGAACGTGGACGCGCCTCGCCTGAGGATCTCACTGGCCGCTTTGCATAACGCCAGGAGCTCGGCCTGGTATACGGTGCAATGGGGCGAGAGAGCAAGTTTGAGGGCCTTGGTTTCGGTCTCCCTATTCCAAAACGATAGGGCAGCGCCGACTCGGCCCTCAATCTTGCTCCCATCCGTGAAGATGCGCACCTCAAAACGGTTTGCATCCTCCAGCTGCCCCTCGTCTACCAGACTGGTGAACCCCAAGGACGCATGCTTCGCGGGGTGAGGTGCCTCTATTGCTGGGGACATTCGCTCGACCTCCCAGTCTCCCAGCCATGACTGGCCCACCCCTCTCTTGGCCTCATACAATGAGGCCACCTCGCGAACTCTGAGGTCCAGAGGGAGTAGACCAGCCAAGACCAGCGCCGAGTTCAGAGAGACCGTGCGATATGCCTTGCACAGCTTTTGGGCGAAACCGCGCTGTACCACGTTCAGTTGTTTTTGGACACAAAGCTTTTTCACCGATGTGTGCCAAGCACTGGCTGCGTACAACATCGTCGGCTCCACGGCCGCGGTGTAGATCGTCCGAATCACCTCGGGGTGAAGCCCCCAGCTGATCCGGGCCATCCGCGCCAGCTTCCGGTAGATGGCGATGGCCTTACTGCATATGTTGGAGACGTGTGTGTTAAAGGTGAGTGCGTGATCTATGGTGAGCCCCAGGATTTTGATCTCGTTGGACATTCCAATGTCTATCCCGCCCATGCTGAGGCGCGGGACATCGTACTTCAGCCTCCGCGTTATTACCATCGCACAAGTTTTGTGCGGTGCGAAATTCAGCTTATTTCCGATGCCCCACTCCCGCACACGTTCGAGAGAGGCATTGGCGTGTCCCTCGATTTCTAGAGCCGTGTCCCCATCGAAGACCAACACCACATCGTCCGCGAACGCCTGAACATAAACACCCTTTCGCTCCAGCTCATTCAAAATCGGATTCAGAAGCAAGTTCCACAGCAAGGGACCGCCGATTGATCCCTGGACGCACCCTTTGCCCGTCGAGCGGCTGCACTCCTCGCCGGCATACCTAACCCTTACCTTTCTCTCGCTTAGGTAGCTGCCGATTACTCGCCTCAAGTTGACCGGACAATTTTCCTCCGCCAGCCGTACTTTAATGGCAGGCCACCAGGCGCTGTCGAAGGCCCCCTCTATGTCCAAGGACACCATAGTGACTATCCTCTTTTCACGGAGTTTAGCCACTATGCGCCTCATTAGGTCATAGAGGGCGTCTTCGGTGCTCTTCTGGGGCATAAAGCCGTACTGGCGAGTACTCATTCTCGGCAACAGATGGTATTTGAGGCGAGAAACCAGCATCCTCTCGTACACCTTCCCCAGGACAGGCAACAGCCCAATCGGTCTGTACGACTTGGGAACGGTGTACGAGTCTTTACCTGGCTTTTTCAGTACCACCACCACGGCTTCCTTCCATATTTTAGGAAAGTAGCCGTGATGGAGGCACTGATTAAGCAGCTCCAGAAAGAGTAAGGGGTCGGCAGCGACGGCGTGGCTACAGATATCGGCCGTGAAGCCGTCCGCCCCGGGTGCTTTTTTCGGGTTGAATTTGTGAAGCGCATCGAACAGTTCGCCCACCGTAAAAGGTGGGTCATTGTCACAATGACCCTCTCCATTTTCAACCTTTTCCGCTTGTCTGCGTGTCTGTTGATGCGCCTCAGTATCCTCCTCGACCAGGTCCTCCGGGTAGAAGGTCTGGGCGAGGAGTTGTGCCGATCCCCTAGCGTCCAGATAGGTTCCATTTTGGATTAGCAGTCGGTCTTCTTCCCTTGCTGTGGCCCTCCCTATCACTCGGTATATCCCCTCCCAGATGCCCTCCCTGTCCTGTTTTTCGCAGAAATTCTTCCAGCTCTCGACCTGTGCCTTTTTTACCTCTGATTCATACGTCTCCTTGCATTCCAGGTACTGCGAGATCACCAGGGCCCGCCGGTCGGGGGCTGCACACCTGATACGACGCCTTTTGGTGTTGACCTCCTTCTTCAACAGGGCGAGCCTCTCCGACCACCACGGCATAGTGATTAATTCTTTATTCCGTTTCTTTGGGATGGCTTCATTGCAGGCCTCCCCTACGGAGTCTGAGTACTCGGCAGCTGCGCTTTCCAGATCTTCTGTACTTGCCAGCTGTCGAGCACCCAGGCCCCGCCGGGAAAACTCCCGGGCCAATCTCGTCTTGAAGCCATCCCAGTCCGCCTTTTTCGTATTAAAGAGCCTTGTGGTACGCAAGATGTGCGTACCTTTGGCTCGCTCTAGGTTTATGTTAAACACTATGCCGTTGTGGTCGGAATTGACTAGACCCTCGTCAACCCGCCAGCCGTCGATCAGGCCCAGCAAATCGTCCGTGCAGGCCGTGATGTCGACAAAACTGCAGTACCTCACACCCGCTCGCACAGTATCGAAGGTCGGAATCCTTCCACTGTTCAGGACATGGAGGTTCATCTGTTCGAGAGCATCTCTCACCCGCTCGCCCTCCGAGTTTTCAGTTGAGCTGCCCCACCAGGGGCTCCAGGCGTTGGCGTCACCTCCCAGAATGAGGCGACGGGACCCTGTCACACGCTCTATCCTCTGTAGCCGCTCCAAGCAGGGCCCGAGCGGGGAGGTTGGTTCGGAGTAGAAGGAGACCAGCGTGATCTCCCAGGCGCTGGTTCGGATCCCCACCACCACGATGTTGTCGGTGGTGAGTTGCGGGTATTGAATGACGTCCAACGTCGCGTCAAACACGACGATGGCCGCCTTCACAAACCCTCCCCGTTGCGCAGCGTTCTGGAAGACCCTGACGCCCTGGTATGCCTTCATCCTCTTCACCTCCCCTCCCCCCACGTATGGTTCCTGCAATAGAGCGACCGAGGCTTTGCGCTCTGCAGCTGCAAGCATGAGATCATCCGTCGCTACTTTCTTCTTCTGAAGGTTCGCCTGGAACACCCTGTATGGAGCTACAACCCCCGGCTCGCCCTTAGCAATACTGAGTAGATGCTCTCGCTATACCATCCCATCTCTGTCGCACTGGGCATATATTACTAAAAACATTATGCCTCGTGGTGCCCAGCCTCTCCCTCTGGCAGTTATGGCAGTTTGGTTCCATCCCTGCTGCGTACTCGGGGCATTTAGCCCTCATGTGGAGCCCGCCGCAGTGGCTGCAGATGGGCTCAGTCGTTTTGCAGAACCTCCTGCTGTGCCCGTATCCCAGACACAGGGAGCACTGCACGAGTGGAGATTGATCTTCAACCCTGATTGGTTGAAGGTCAATGTGCAGCCTTCCTATGTCTAGGATTCGGGTCCATACCACTGGGGAGACCCTGAGCACCACGTGGCAAATATGTGGGTTCCTCGCTGTCCTTCGATATTGGACGGCCATCCTGTCCTGCTCCGAATTGAGGTCCCGGAACACTTCACAGTGCCGTGACCTAATCAATTTGAGCAGGTCCTCGTCCTTGTGGACCTTAAGGACGCCGTATAGGACTAGCAAGGGGTCCCTGTTCCTCACGGCTTCTACGTGGAGGTCTTTCTCCCTCTCCACAAGCCTCTGCAAAGCCCTCTTTCTTTCGTCTTCACTTTTATACCCTACTATAACTCTTCTATCCTTCGCCTTCCTTACTTTTTCAACTCGCACCCATCCTTCATCCTCGCTCGCTGCCTTTCTCAGTTTCTCAATTACTTCATCTCCTGTATCCTTCTCATTTGTCGACGTAATAACAACGGAGTGCAGCGCCGTTCTCTCCGGGCGTTGGGCGTTTGGCCGGTTTGCCACCGCACTCGCATACGTCGTGCATCCATTTTTGACTCTTTCCTCTTCTCTTTCGTCCTGCTTCACTATTCTGTCATTCATCTCTCCTAAAACCTTACTATTCTCCTTCAACATAGTCTCATTCATACATACCTTTTTTGCCTTCTCTTTCTCTCTTTCTTCTTGTGCCTCAAACTTCTCTTTTAGTTCTTTCATCAATCTTCCATTCTCTATCAGAAGCCTTTCATTCTCTTTTATACTCTGCAGTACTTCCTCGCTCGACGACGTGTCTTCACTCTTATCAGCTGAATTTGTAACTGTTTCCATTTTCTTGGTGGTCTTTTTTCGGTCGTCTTCATAGGCTCTAATAATTTTAAAAAGTATGCCCGCTTTCTCCTCTATCTCCAGCCGTATCTCCCTTTTTATATTTTTCGAAATCCCTAACTGCTCTTTGATAATGTCGAAACAGTCTATGGCCTTTGTGAGACGGTATTGTGGTGCTGGCATCACCGATGGCACGTGCGCTGAAGGCGCCTCTTTTAGTTTTTGGGATTTTACCCTGGGCTGTGCTACTTCGCGGGACTCCAAGGCGTCAACGCTTCGCCTCACTGGCACCAGGGGCCGTCTTTCCACTGGAGGACTGGTTTGAGTTGGTGGAGTTGTTTGCCTATTTGGAGAAGCTGTTTGCCTTTTTAGGGGCGTTCTGTGGCCAAACATTTTGGTAGAGGTGCGTGTCAATTAATAAATAAATAAAAAGATAAAAAGATAAATTTGTATAAGTTGTAAATAGTGTTTAAAATAACAAAAAGCAGGTAAAATTTTTTAATGGGTTGCGTTTATCGACTGAACGAGGAAGTCTTATTGTCCCCGTGCGATGAAGTGTCAACCCCAGCAGGGGCACGGCTCCAGACTCGAGTTGTGTGTGGCGATGTGATGTTTAATGCGTGTGAAGTGTTTGTGTGTAGTATGTATTTTGTGTGTTTCCTGGGGATTTGTGTTCTGTGTATATGTGCAGTGATTGTGGTATGCAGCCACGACCCACCGTCGAGCTATAGATGTTATGTCACCCGCACAGAGACAAATTCAACCTAGCCTAACCCAACTCAATATGTCAACAATCGTACATTGGTCATTAAAAGTCACAAAATTTTAAAACTCTATTTAGAGTTTTGTACTTTTTCTGTGTGCTGTAGACCAGCTACGTCCTAGAATAATTTAGCCAATAGGGCTTTTGTCTTAAAGCTACTTATAGTTATATAATGTAAAATAAATTTAAAACAATTTAAATCGCAAAAAAAAAATTCACAATTTTGTCCACTCTAAACTGCGATTTACGCACTAATTTAACGGCAGAGGATGGTTTTATAACCACCCCTGCAACGGCGGCGACCTGCCGGATCGACTTCCCAAATAAAAATTTTTTGGTCCTAAAATACCTACGAAGTCTACGTGTCTAACACGTAAAAACAGGGTGGGCCTCGTACGTACCTCTGGGACTCTCCGGCGCGTCGCCCGTGTCTCTCTAGTTGTATCCAGAGACCCTCTGGGACTCTCCGGCGCGTCGCCCGTGTCTCTCTAGTTGTATCCAGAGACCCTCTGGGACTCTCCGGCGCGTCGCCCGTGTCTCTCTAGTTGTATCCAGAGACCCTCTGGGACTCTCCGGCGCGTCGCCCGTGTCTCTCTAGTTGTATCCAGAGACCCTCTGGGACTCTCCGGCGCGTCGCCCGTGTCTCTCTAGTTGTATCCAGAGACCCTCTGGGACTCTCCGGCGCGTCGCCCGTGTCTCTCTAGTTGTATCCAGAGACCCTGTCAACAGGAACCTGGAAAGCGCCTGGTAAAAATCTACAAACACTTCACTCTCGTATACTTTTGCAGTGAACGGCCAGGACAGATTTAATTCTATTAAAAATATAAGTACTTTCGCAGCAAAACAACGCGTCAATGCTCATGTGGTAGGTAGCTAGGTACTGGTTAGGTTAGGTTAGGTTAGGTTAGGTTTTTTTTTTTTTTTTTTTTGTTGACGCGGGGAATGCATTTAGGCACCGTCATCCCAGCTACGGGGGTAGCTGGGACGGTGTGTGGGACTCACCGGTCCTGGAAGAAAGGACCGTCCTACCCACTAAACCCCGCGGTGTTCCGACTCACCCTATAGCCGGGCCGAGGGATATGAAGAGCAGATTCTACATCGACCCGGCTAGGGATGCCCCGTAAGGTTGGGGCTCTCCTCGGGGGACCAGATGGTCGGCCCCCGGAGCTCCCTAAGGAGCTGAAGAAAGACAAGCCCGCATCGCACCGCCCTCGAACGTCCCTCTGAAAGCAGAGAGGGCAGAGAGCGGCCGAGCGGGCGGGCACTAAGGCACCTCCGGAACACTTGGAGGTGCCTTCCGCCAAACGATCATCGGTGGGTGAGGTCCCCCGACCACCACCCACCGGAACAACACTAGTCGGGGGCGCGCATGAAAGCTGCCATGCGGCGCCCCCTAACCGGACGGCGAGGCGGGAGCGTCTCACCAGCACGCTCCCGCACCCGCAGCTCTTCTCTCTTTGCCGCCATCACCTCATTGGCAAAAGAGGTGACGGCGGCCCAACATTCCTGGCTGCCGACCATGGCTCGCACCACGGCCGGCAGCGACAAATCACTTCCAACACGGCCCGTGAGGGCGACACGCGGCCCGTCCCACGCCGCGCACTCGGCGAGTGTGTGCTCCGCCGAGTCCACGGCGCCACTTGGGCAGTGACGGCACACGGGGTCCGACTCCACACCCACCACCTCCCACAGGTACTTGGCGAAACAGCCATGTCCTGTGAGGAGCTGAGTGAGGTGGTACGTCGGCGCACCGTGCGCCCTCTCCACCCAAGGCCGAAGAACGGGCCGGACAGCCCCCACGAGCCGCGCGCTCGCAGAGGGAACGACCAACCTATTGGCCCACTTCCGGAAGAGATCGTCGCGAGCAGACTGTCTCCAGCGATCGATCTCGTCCGGGAGCGGGCGACCTCCATTAATCCGCACCAGGGCGCTTTCATTATACACGCGAGTGAGGACTCCAGCCTCGAGATCCCACGGGGGGCTTCCGCCAATTAGACACGCCGCCTCGTAAGAGACGGTGCAGTACGCTCTCGCAGCCCTCTGCGCAATCACCCGCTGCGGTCTCCGCAGCAGGGGGATGGTTTTGGCGCAGAGAGCATCCGCCCAAATGGGCGCTCCGTAGAGCGCCTTGGAGCGCACTACACCGTCATAGAGACGGCGACATGCACTTTCCGGCCCCCCTTTATTGGGGAGCAGCCGCGCCAGCCTTCCGGCGTATGACACCAGTTTGGGTGCCAGGCGCCGGAAGTGCTCGACGAAACCCCATCGACTATCGAGGACCAATCCTAGGTACTTCATGGTCTCCCCGATAGCGATGGGGGTGCCGCTCACCACAATGAAGGAATCTCGAGGTGGCCCCCGCCGAGGCCCGTGGAAAAACACGGCCTCGGACTTTTCGAGAGCCACCTGGAGTCCCAGCGCCCTGATGCGGCTGACCACCTGGGCAACGCCCGCGGTGGCCAGAACCTTCGCGTCCCTGAATTCTGGGCCCCGCGCGGTGACGAGGGTGTCGTCGGCGTAGCATATAATGCCGACCCCCGTTAGAGTTGCACCGCGCAGGACCCAGTCATAGCCGATGTTCCACAGGAGCGGACCAAGCACCGACCCCTGTGGAACACCGCACGACATCTCCTTGCGGACTATTCCCGACCGGGCCGGGTAGATAATGGCCCGGTCCACGAAATAGTCCGCAAGGACGCGCCTGAGGTACCACGGGACCTTGTGGTACCTCAGCGCCTCGGCGATGGTCTGCCAGGGGATGGTGTTGAAGGCGTTCGCGATGTCCAGCGACACCGCCAACAACACCTCCCCCCGACCGACCGCCTCTTCGACGCTGTCCCTGAGTCGGGAGATGGCGTCTAGGGTAGACCGCCCGCGACGGAACCCGTACTGGCCGCCGTCGAGGTTGGGCCCCGCCCCCTCAAGGTGCCCGACGAGACGAGCAGCGAGCACCCGCTCGAAAAGCTTGCTCATCTCGCCGAGCAAAACAATGGGGCGGTAGGCCGACGGCGACTCGACGGGGCGCCCGTGCTTCTTAAGCAGCACGAGCTTCCCCGTCTTCCACGTTCGCGGGACCCTACCCGACGCCAAACACTCCGACATCAGGGAGAGCGTCTCTTCTTCGAACGCCGGCATGACCAGGGCGACGACCCGCCCTGGGATGCCGTCCGGACCAGGGGCGCGGTGTCTCAACTTGAGCTTGAGAACCGCCGCCCCTAACTCGGCATCGGACACGGGCGGGATCGCCTCCATGTCAGCCGGCGTTCTGTCTGGTGCTGCCATACTCGGCGGGACCCACTCTTCCCGCGCAGGGAAGAGGGAGCTGACAACTTCATTGACGAAGGTGGGCTCGAGAGACCTGGTGAGCGGGGGCGCATAAGGCCGGAGTTTGTCACTCACGACCTTATACGGGCGCCCCCACGGATCTCCGTTCAACGTCTCGAGCCACACCTTCCACGACTCGTCTTTGGCGGCCTTGATTGCCGAGCGAAGGGCCGCTCGGGCATCCCGGTATGCGGCGCGCAACTCCTCCATGAGGACAGGGTTTCCATTCCTTCGACCGCGGTAGCGGGTGTACCGACGCTGGGCTGCGTGACTAGCAGCACGCAGCCCCTCCAGATCGTCGTTCCACCAGTACACCCGCCGCCGCGGGTGAACTGATCCTGCCCTCCGCATCGCCGCATCGCAGACGCGAGTCAGAGCCTCAGATAATCGCTCCGACCTCGCGTCTACGTCCGGGTTCCCGCCAAACGCGGCCCATCGCTCAACGATGGCCGCCTCTTCTGCCAGCTCCCGGTTTAGCGATTTTAATCGCCACCGTGGGCCCTCACCGGCCAGGGGACGATCCTGAGCCCTCAGGGCGGGGGAGACGATATCGAACCGGACGTACCGGTGGTCCGACATCGTCTCCACCTCCGTTACCACCCTCCAGCCACGTACGTGGTTCGCCAGGTCAGAACTGGCGAAGGACAGGTCCACGATAGACGTGTTCCCGTTCTCCCCCACGTACGTGGGGACCGTCCCCTGATTTAGCAGCACCAGACCCATGGACACCGCCCAATCCTCCAATAACTCACCCCGCAAGTCCGTCGTCGGAGATCCCCACGCCGTAGAGTGGGCGTTAAAGTCTCCGACGACGACGAGCGGGGTGGGGTGTGCTTCCGCCACAAGAACCCCGAGCTCAACGAGTAACTGCTCGAATTGAGCACGGGTCTTCCTGGGCGGACAGTACACCCCGATCACTGCAGCGTCTCCCAGCAGCGCGAGGACGCACATTCGTCCTTTGAACACCCGATCAAAGGCGCCCCGCTGGGAGACGATAGCCACCTCACCGTCGCGGTCGCTGGCCCAATCATCGCGGGCACGAACCGCGTACGGTTCGGCGACTACAGCCACGGTCGTCTGCCACTGCGCTACGGACTGGATCAAAACATCCTGGGCCGCAGCGCAGTGCCTGACGTTGGCCTGCAGGACCGAGAAAGTGGACATTTATGTTTGAGCGGTGTCCATCACCTCCACAGATTGGGTGGGAGCGGGGTCCGCGACCGGCCCGACCCGCCTCCCACCGACACCTCCTCGACGACGACGCGAGCGCGTCCTCGATGCCGCCAGACAGGTTTTGGTGCCCAGGCGGTGCGCAGCGGCCTCTCCCGCCGCCGCACACACGGGGCAATTTGGCTCCGCACTGCAGCCGGCCGCTTTGTGACCGGGCTGCCCACACCTGAAGCACAGGGCGCTGCGATCACTTCCCGCAGCGCACCTGGCCCCCACATGCCCCACGTCTAGGCAGCGGAAGCACCGCTGCGGCCTGGGCTCCAAAAGGACCGCACGGACGCGGGTCCAACCAACAACGAGAGCGCGGCCATCTGTTACTAGTTTTGCCGCCGCGACGGGGCACTTCACCCACGCCGTGCCCTCTCTGCCTGTCTGACGGACGATAGCTCCGACAACGACGCTGGTGATGGCGCAACCTCCAACGTCCGCCACCACCTGCGCCACACCTTCCTTAGTTGCTGAATCGCCCAGACCGGAGATGCGCAGCTCCGCGCACTTCTCCGGCCTGGCGACACGAACGTCGTCGCCGAGGGATGCCCTGAGTCTTGACGCCAAGGCGTCCGCTTTCGCGCCTCTATCCGCACCCGCCACCTCAAGTATGCGACCCCCGGTGGCCGCAGTGCGGAAGCGCAGGCCGTCAATACCGAGGCTTTTGAGGTCGATCGACCTCTCAGCCTCGGCAAGCTTTTCTGCGTAGGTAACGCCCCGACTCTCCGCTTCTCGCTGCAGCGTGATTACCACAGCTGCAGTTCGCGGCGCACGGAGGTTCGGAGCGCTCTTCGTCTTGACGGGCCTCGCGGGCGCCTTAGCGGACGCATTGGCAGGCGTCGATGCAATCTTCCTGGTTTTCTTCGGCCGCTTCACCACATTATTCCACGTCTCAGTTTGGGACTGAGACGTGGGGGCCGGTTGAGACGTAGGGGCCGGTTGAGTAGAAACTGGCTGGCGCTCTCTTCGCGTCGCCTCGGCCTCAAGCGCCGCAGCGCTCCTCCTCTGTTTCTTGTTCTTCTTCTTCCCCTTGGATGGGGCAGAAGAAGAAGAGGCCGGCGGAGCGGCCACGACCGATTCCGTCACCTCCACCGCAGACGTGGAGGGGACGGGAGGCACAGGCGCGGCGGCAGAGGCGCCAGCGGCCTTTCGCTTGGAACGCGTGGGCGCAGGAGCGCCGACAGAAGGGCCCACGGAAGGACCGATAGAAGCGCCGCCGGGTGCTGGAGCAGTAGCCGTGCGGGCGGCGTTGCGCGCGTCCGCCGCAAGGGGAGGACGCAACCGAGGCGCCGGGAGCAGCCGGTCCTCGAAGCCGGCGCGGCGCGCGTCGATGAGGTACAGCACCTCATCGCGCGACAGCCCCGCCGACCGAGCAGGAGCGGCGCTCATCTGGCGCCGCATCTCCTCCATCTCAGCCCGCACAGCCGTGAGCTCTCCCTTAAGACGAAGGACCTCCCCGTTACACGTGAGGGAGGCCATCTCCCTCATGTGCTCCCGTATAGAGCCGGCGGCACTCCGCAGGCCCTGCACGCTTTGGCCCTTCAGGCGGGAGGACTTGAAGGCGATCATCTCGATCGACTTCAACCCCTCCTCGACCGCCATCGACAGCTGGTCGGACCTTAACACCGGTACAGCTGCCGACGTCGACGCCTCCTCCATCGTCGGGGATTTTCGGAGGAAGGAGCGCCGCCCCTCCTCCCGCCTCAGACGCTCCTCCTCCTTGGCCTGGAATGCGTCCCGCGCGAGCTCTTCCTCCGCCTGGAGCTCGAGCTCGCGCTCTTTGGCCGCAATATAAGTGGCCCTGGCTTGGGCCAGGCCAACATACATCCCCGTCGTTGGCGGGCGCCCACGCCCTCTTTTAACGGACTGGCCCCTGATGTTGCTGGGGCCAGTCGACTCCTCACCGTCGCTGCCTGACTCCCCAGGGCTCTTACTGTTGCAGCGTTTACGCTGCCACAACCTGGGGGTCGAACAGGGACGGGAGGAAACCGTCTCCATGGACTGACAACTGCTGTCAGAATCAGACAGCTGTGGCCAGTCACATTTTGCGTCTCTACACGCACTGTGCGGGGTCGTGTCGCACCGCGACAGCGACACCCGCAACTCCTTCACGCCTGAGATTGGGGTCTCAGGCCTCGAAACATCCTGTTTCGCACCTTCCTCTTCATTTTTATTATTATTGTTGTTTTTATTTGTATTCAGTTCCATAATAGATCCCACGAGTTGAGACGAAGGGTTTCACTCCCTGGGTGACGCTCATTCCAGGGAGCGGGCTAAATACTGCAGGGTTCGCCAGGTGCCCGTACAGGTTTTAACGACTTCGCTGTCGGGTTTTAAAGACTGTCCTTGTCGCGGGCCGGCCAATTAAGGCAAGCCCTCCGGTCCCTAAGGACACCACGTACCGACTGGAGCCACCAGTCAGATGGTTGCGATGACCTTAGGGGCTACGGAACGCGAGGAGGGTGGCTGGTCCTCCCCAACACCGACGCCTGTGTAGACCCCTGCGCGAGCAATAGGCCTACGCGTCCACGACTCTCCCTGCTTCTACCGGCCGCAGCCGGGAGCAGACAACAACAAGCTGCGTCGCGACGCTACAACCGGGTCTCCGGGAGCTATCGCGACGCCGCAGACCTTGCAGGCCCGCCAAACAACGACCCCCTCGTGCAATGGGGTCAGCTTCGGTCGAGAACACGACCGACAATCAACGCGCTTCTACCGGCAAAAAGCCGGGAGCGGACAACAACAAGCTGCGCCGCGACGCTACGACCGGATCTCCGGGAGACGTCGCGACGCCGCAGGCCTTGAAGACCCGCCAAACCACGACCCCCTCGTACAATGGGGTCAGCTTTGATCGGTGAAATAACCGACCAATGGACGACAAACAAGGCTTCTACCGTTTCCGGGAGCGAACGTCACAAACTTGCCACGGCGAGGACACGCCGCGACACCGCAGGCCTAGCAGGCCCGCCAGACCACGACCCCCTCGTGCAATGGGGTCGGCTGTCGGGATATTGGTTCATCGACTTACAGGGGCAGCAAATTTTAGCGCTGCGCCTGTTAGCCGACTATCCAGGATGCACCGTCTTAGTCCAGTTGCCACTCCCCCCGGGCATATAGCCCGAAGGGATAGGAAACCGGTCCAAGCACACTAGGAGGTTCCCCGACCTAGCACCCCAGGTTAGGTTTTTTTTTTTTTTTTTTTGTTGACGCGGGGAATGCATTTAGGCACCGTCATCCCAGCTACGGGGGTAGCTGGGACGGTGTGTGGGACTCACCGGTCCCGGAAACAGGGACCGTCCTACCCACTAAACCCCGCGGTGTTCCGACTCACCCTTTTGCCGGACCGAAGGTTATGTAATAGTACTCACGTCGGCCGGGCAGGGTTGCCCCGTAAAATTGGAGGCTCTCCTCGGGGGAGCCAGATGCACGGCTCCCCCGGAGCTCCCTAAGGAGCTGAAGAAATCAAGCCCGCATCGCACTGCTCTCAAGTGGAGAGCAGCCGAGCGGGCGGCTCTGAAGGCACCTCCGGAACACGGGGAGGTGCCTTCCGCCAAACGATCATCGGTGGACGGGGTCCCCCGACCTCCGTCCACCGGTACGACAATTAGTCCGGGGCGCGCATAAAAGCCGCCATGCGGCGCCCTCGGACCGGACGGCGGGGCGGGAGCGTCTCACCAGCACGCTCCCGCACCCGCAACTCCTCTCTTTTGGCCGCCATCACCTCGCAGGCAAACGAGGTGACGGCGGCCCAGCACTCTTGGCTGCCGACCATGGCTCGCACCACGGCCGGCAGCGACAGATCCACACCAATTTGGCCCGTGAGGGCGACCCGCGGCCCGTCCCACGCCGCACACTCGGCGAGTGTGTGCTCCGCCGAGTCCACGGCGCCACTTGGGCAGTGGTGACACACGGGGTTAGACTCCACCCCTGCCACCTCCCACAGGTATTTCGCAAAGCAGCCATGACCTGTGAGGAGCTGGGTGAGGTGGTACGTCGGCGCTCCGTGCGCCCTCTCTACCCAAGGCCGAAGGACGGGCCGGACAGCCCCCACGAGCCGCACGCTCGCAGAGGGCTCCTCCAATCGAACGGCCCACTCCCGGAAGAGATCATCGCGAGCCAACTGTCTCAAGCGATCGATCTCGTCCGGGAGTGGGCGACCTCCATTCCTACGCATCAGGGCGCATTCCTCGTACACAATTTTAAGGACTCCAGCCTCGAGATCCCAGGGGGGGCTCCCGCCAATTAGGCACGCCGCCTCGTAAGAGACGGTGCAGTACGCCCGCGCCGCCCTCTGCGCAATCACTCGCTGCGGTCTCCGCAGCAGTGGGATGTTTTTGGCGCAGAGGGCGTCCGACCAGATTGGCGCTCCGTAGAGCGCCTTGGAGCGTACTACACCGTCGTAAAGACGGCGACACGCACTTCCAGGCCCCCCCCGATTGGGGAGCAGCCTCGCCAGTCTTCCGGCGTAAGACATCAATTTAGGCGCTAAACGCCGGAAGTGCTCGACGAACCCCCATCGGCTGTCGAGGACCAGTCCAAGATATTTAATGGTCTCCCCGACAGCGATGGGGGTGCCGCTCACCACAATCACCGAATCTCGAGGGGCCCTCCGCCGAGGCCCGTAGAAGAAGACGGCCTCGGACTTTTCGAGGGCCACCTGAAGTCCCAGCGCCCTGATGCGGCTGACCACCTGGGCAACGCCCGCGGTGTCCAGGACCTTCGCGTCTCGAAAGTCTGGGCCCCGCGCGGTAACCAGGGTGTCGTCGGCGTAGCAGAGTACGCCGACCCCCCGAAGAGTGGCACCGCGCAAGACCCAGTCGTATGCGATGTTCCACAGGAGCGGACCAAGAACCGACCCCTGCGGGACACCGCATGACATCTCCCTGCGGACTACGGTCGACCGGGTCGGATAAGAAATGGCCCGGTCCACGAAGTAGTCCGCAAGGACGCGCCTGAGGTACCACGGAACGTTGTGGTACCTCAGCGCCTCGGCGATCGTCGGCCAGGGGATGGTGTTGAAGGCGTTCGCGATGTCCAGCGACACCGCCAACAACACCTCCCCCCGATCGACCGCCTCTCGGACGCTGTCCCTCAGTCGGGAGATGGCGTCGAGGGTAGATCGTCCGCGACGAAATCCGTATTGGCCGTCATTCAAGTTGGGCCCCGCCCCCTCCAGGTGCCCGACGAGACGAGCAGCGAGCACCCGCTCAAAGAGCTTGCTCATCTCGCCGAGCAAAACAATTGGGCGGTAGGCCGACGGCGACTCGGCGGGGCGCCCGTGCTTCTTCAACAGCACGAGCTTCCCCGTTTTCCAATTTCGCGGAACTCTACCCGACGCTAAACAATCAGACATGAGGGACAGTGTCTCCTCCTCAAACGCCGGCATGATCAGGGCGACGACCCGCCCTGGGATGCCGTCCGGGCCAGGGGCGCGGTTCCTCAGTTGGAGCTTGAGGACCGCCGCCCCCAGTTCGACATCGGACACGGGCGGGATCGCCTCAGTGTCTGCCGGCGCACGGCTTGGTGCTGCCATTCGTGGTGGGACCCACTCTTCCCGCGCAGGGAAGAGGGAACTGACGATTTGCCCGAGGAAAGCGGGCTCGAGGGATTTTGTGAGTGGGGGCGCATAAGGCCGGAGTTTGTCGCTCACGACCTTATACGGGCGCCCCCACGGATCCTGATTTAGCGTCTCGAGCCACGCTTTCCACGAGTCCTCCTTTGCGGTTTTTATCGCCGAGCGAAAGGCCGCTCGGGCGTCCCGGTATGCGGCGCGCAGTTCCTCTTCGAGGACAGGGTTCCTATCTCTTCGACCGCGGTAGCGAGTGTACCGCCGCTGGGCTGCGTGACTTTCAGCACGCAGCCCCGACAGGTCGTCGTTCCACCAGTACACTCGCCGCCGCGGTGGGACTGGCCCTGCCCTCCGCATCGCCGCATCGCAGACGCGAGTCAGAGCTTCAGACAGCCGCTCCGACCTCGCGTCCACGTCCGGGCTTCCGCCAAACGCGGCCCATCGCTCGACGATGGCCGCCTCTTTCGCCAGTTCCCGGTCTAGCGTCTTGATACGCCACCGTGGGCCCTCACCGGCCAGGGGACGATCCTGGGTCCTTAGGGCGGGGGAGACGATGTCGAATCGTATATAGCGATGATCCGACATCGTCTCCACATCTGTCACCACCCTCCAGCCACGCACGTGGTTCGCCAGGCTAGGACTCGCGAAGGACAGGTCTACAATAGACCTGTTCCCGGTCTCCCCCACGTACGTGTGGACCGCCCCCTGGTTGAGCAACACCAAGCCATTGGACACCGCCCATTCCTCGACCAACTCGCCCCGCAAGTCCGTCGCCGGAGATCCCCACGCCCTAGAGTGGGCGTTAAAGTCCCCGGCGACGATGAGCGGGGTGGGGTGTGCTTCCGCCACAAGAGCCCCGAGCTCAACGAGTAACTGCTCAAATTGAGCACGGGTCTTCCTGGGCGGACAGTACACCCCAATCACTGCAGCGTCTCCCAGCAGCGCGAGGACGCACATTCGTCCTTTTGACACTTTGTCAAAGGCGCCCCGCTGGGAGACGATAGCCACCTCACCGTCGCAGTCGCCGGCCCAATCATCACGGGCACGGACTACGTACGGTTCGGCGACTACAGCCACGGTCGTCTGCCACTGTGCTACGGACTGGAGCAAGACATCCTGGGCCGCAGCACAGTGCCTGACGTTGGCCTGCAGGATCGACGTCTCAGCCAGTAATCGCGCTGATCCCTCCTCGTTCTGAGCCACGCCATTCACTTCCAGGAGTACGTCCTCAGCTCTACCCGCGGTTCGTCCAATGACTCGGTAAATGCCCTCCCACATCCCCTCTCTGGTCTGCTTACAGCAGAAGTCCTTCCAGGACGCGACCTGTGCTTGCTTGATGGCCAGTTCGTAGTTCTCCTTGCTCTCCAGGTACTCAGCCACGACACCCGCCCTACGGACCGGTGCGGCACACCTAATGCGACGCCTCTTGGTGGTGACTTCCTTCTTCTTTTTGGCAAGCTCCTCATTCCACCACGGGACGGACAACCTTTGGCATTTGGCCTTTTCGGGGATGGCTGTGCTACACGCTTTGGCAATGGCTTCAGTAAAATTGTCCACGAATTCGTCGATTTGCGACGCCGATGTTATTTTGTGTATTTGGTCTGTGGTGAGTTTGTTTCCACGTTTGTGCCTCGTTAACTCTTCCCCAAACTCATCCCACTTTGCCTTGCGTGTGTTAAACTTTCGCGTAGTTCTATTTATTGCCATTCCCCTCGACCGTTGGAGTTTAATGCCAAAGGCTATCCCGTTGTGGTCCGAGCTGGTCAAGTTCTCCTCTACCCTCCAGTTCACCACCAAGTCGAGCATGTTCGTTGTGCAGAAGGTAATGTCCACGTGGCTTTTAAATCTTCTTCCGTCTCTGTAAGTATCGAATGTTGGGGTGTTTCCCGTGTTGAGCACCTGGAGGCCCATCTCATCAATCATCTGGAGCATGTCCTTTCCTCGGCTGTCCGTGCTCTCGCTGCCCCACCACCTGTTCCAAGCGTTCCCATCCCCTCCCATGATCAATTTCCCAAACCCAGGATTAGCCGCAATGCTCTTCAGCTTGCTAATGTATGGACCTATGGGTTGGCTCGGCTCGAGGTAAAAGGAGGCCAGTGTGAGTTCCCAGGCGATGGTTCTTAGGCCCACCACGACGATGTTGTTTGTGGTGTGGCACGGATATTGGATGACGTCAATGTTTGGGTCAAAGACGGCTATTGCCGCTTTGACCTTTTCCTCGCCTGATGGGTTGTTCTGGAAAATTCTCACTCCTGGGTAACTCCTCATACCTCCAGTCGGGCCAGTGTGAGGTTCCTGGATAAGGGCTGCAGTGATCTTATGTTTTCCTGCCTCAACCAGCAGTTCCTGCGTTGCGGCAGTCTTTTTTCTCAGGTTCGCTTGGAACACGTGGTAGACAGGGTCTCCCGCCATGCCGCCCTTAGCAATACGCTATGGTCGACCTGGCCAGAGACTCCCACCGCCTACGGACAGGGCAATCCTGGCTAAATGCATTGTGCTCGATACGGTCCATTCTCGCATTCTTGCAGTTTCTGCACGAGGGGGAGGCGTTTACTGCCCACACGTCGCATTGCGTTTTCAGGTGTGGACCTCCGCAGTGACTGCACACGTCTTCCCTCTCTGTGCAGAATCTCCTCATGTGGCCGTACCCAAGGCAGCGAGAGCACTGGACCAGTGGGGACTGGTCCATTACCCTTACCCGCTGCAGGTCCACACGAAGAGTTCCTAGAGCTGTCATTATTCCCCATAATTTTGGCGACACCGTCAACACTATGTGGCTAGTGTGAGGGTTTCTGGCTCTTTTCCTAAATTTGATTGCGAGTCTGTCATCCTGCTTGTCGAGCCCGTCGAAAACCTCCTGGTTTTGCCTCCTGAGAGCCCTGAGCACCTCCTCGTCTGAGTTGATGCTCAGGACGTCTCTCAGGACCAACATAGGGTCCTTATTTTTGACGTCCTCGACAAGCAGGCTCTCCTTTTCTAGTCGGCTCCGAGCACAATCCCTGTCCGCTGCCGTCGGGCAGCCGAGGATTATCTTCCTGTCCTTCCCCTTCCTAACACGCTCCACCTTCACCCATCCCTCCTTGGCGTCTACCGCCTTCCTGACCCTCTCCAATACTTCGTCCCCCGTCTCTTCCTCCTTGCTCGAGGACACCACTATTGAGTGCAGCGTCGGTCTTGTTTGCTGCACTCGGGACGAATTGGTTACGATGCCGGCATACGATGCCTTTGCCTGGGCCTCAGTATTCGTTTGTAGAGCAATTTTCAGTTCTGCCATCTGTTCGGCGTTTTTCGCTAGTAAGTTGGTATGCTCCTTGATCTTTTCTGCGAGGGCGTCAATGTTGGTTACTTGAGTGGATGGGTTGGCCAGCACTGTCTCCTCTCCTTTCCCTTTCTCCCCAGACTCCACGTCTCTAACTATCTCCACTAGTCTTTCAATCCACTGCGTGACGTCAGTCTTTATCTCAGACTTGAGATTTTTCGCCAAGCCGAGCGAGTATTTCGCCTTTTTGGCGGCGTCCCTTGCCTCAGCTGTCCTGTTAGGGTACGACTTCCCGGTAGTTGGGCTGTGCTCTATGGGCTGGGTCGTCTTAGCCTTTTTTGAGGCTTCCGGGTGTTGAGGAGCATCTAAGGTGGTCTTGCTCCTCCTCGGTGGGCTATACTCTAGCTGTTTGGTGGCTCGCAGTGGATTTACGTCCGTTTGTTTGGTCTGTGGGGCTTTTGATGTTCCTGCTTTACTCTCAAATGCTTCCAAGCTTTTACGCACAATGGACTTTTTGGTCACCGTTTTTGACGGTGACGATGTGCGAGCGCTGTCCTTCTCCGCACTTTTTACGGGCGTCCTTTGTGTTGCGAACATCTTATATCAGGGGTTGTCCGGTCTCTTAACTTGTGTGCTTATGGGGTATGTAAAGGTACCCCAGTCCGCGTGTATGCTGCTTAGTGTGATTTCTGAAGGGTATGTAAAGGGTACCCTATCAGATGTGTGACTGTGGTGTGTTCTGTTTGGCGTGTGTATGTTTGTGTGTGTGTGTGCTGCCTGTTTGTGCGTGTAAGTGTGTGTAATGCCTGTGTGTTATTGTATGTGTGTGATGCCTGCGCAGGTCCTGTCTCCAGCTGCGGCAAAAGGCCGATGTCTCAACTCTGTACTGTCAATTGGAGCCAATAGGGCTTCGGTCTAGCAGAGTTATGCAGCAATACACAATGCAATAAAGAAAACAAAAATAAAATAAGACAAGATATAAAATAGATAAAATAATTTTTTAATAAAAATATTAAAAGTCGAGGTCAGGTTACTCAACTCTACCTAGAGTTGCCTCTTTTCGCCTACTCGCTGTAGTCCAGCTACGTCCTATATACTAATTGGCCAAAAAAGCCTTGTCCTACTTAAAACTTAAAATTCTAAGGTCACTTAATCTACTTCGTCAGAACCAGTCAAGGAGTGCGGTCTGGCACAGGAAGTTGCGGTGTCTGCACTTGGAGTGACCCCTGGCCTAATATTGGTCGAAAACCAGAACTTCCCCCGTTAAGTATTTGCCGAAAAATTACAAATTTAGTCCCCAAACTCTACACACTCTAGATAGAGCTGTGTAGAGAGGCCCAGTTGGTAGCTCTCGCCGAGCCCTTTCCGAAGACCCCAAACACGGCGTCGCTAGCCCAAGGGGTTCCGGTGCTACAGGGTTACAAAATTTTTCAAAATGGCGGCCGAATTTTCTAAAAACTCCTGTAACTCCGGAACCGCTGGTCCGATCCCGCTCGTGTTTGGGTTATTCTTGGAGAGCGCGCCGAGATCTACCCTCTGGTAGCCTTTTTGGCCAACAAAAATTTTATCCCCCCTATTCCCCCCAGTCCCCCCCTATAAAGTGTGGGAGAGGCCGCCGAGTCGCCCAGAAAAACCCAGACTCCTCTACGACGCTCCGTTCCGATTTTACAAGCGATCAAAGTTTTTCAAAATGGCGGCGGAGCTGTCAAAGTCCGACTTTGATCGCCTGTATCTTCGTCCCCGAACGTCGCAGAACAGCCAAGATTGGGTTTATTCTGCTCAGCTCGACCCCCTCTACCACCCTGTCTGGTTTTCAGGACCCTGAAAAAATTTGGCTCCAATCTTGCTGAAATTCAGCAGGCAGACAGATCTCGACCCCCCGATGCTGAATCTGCAATCCGCAACCTCCTAGGTCGTCGCGTTTCGGAGCTGTGAGCGTTTGAATAAAAACAAAATGGCCGCCGAGCTGTCAAAACACGAATTAAAACTTGAATAACTCGGCAACCAGATGTCGTAGAAGGTCCAGACTTTCTTTGGCGGCTTTGGCACCACGCCGGGCACCCTCCTGGGGGGGTTTGGAGCGAAAATAAAAATTTCGCTCCGATTGCCTCCAAACCGGTGTAGGGCGAAAGTCTTTTACCCGGGCTATCTAACACTCAAAACCACGATTCGCTAGGCCTTACCGTTCAGGAGCTATTACAATTCTAAAATCTTAAAAATAAAAACAAAATGGCGGATTTTTTCAAAATTCGCGCGAATTTCTTAATTTTGACCCTAGAGGACCCCAATTTGGGGTTGGGTATACTACTTTAGGCTACTTAGGACTATTCCCGGCCTCAAAAAACAATTTTTAATTATATTTTACGATTTAATTGAGAAAAACACATAAAATTAGATAGCTCCCGAACGCCTTGAGTTAAAAATACACAAAAAATCTTATAATTAGTTAAAAACAAGTATCTACAGGTCACATTCACAAAAATAATTTATTTTTCAGTTTTTCAGTTAAAAATTTTACAATTACCACTTTTTTCAGTCTTTTAATTACTGCTCTTCCAAAAAATTCCCGAAAATTCCAAATTTTGTCTTGATGTGTTAAGCAAACGAGCGCGCAACTTCTAGCAGTTGCCGATTTTCAATACTGCTCCCGGTTCAGTAGTTATTATGGTGCAAAGTTCAATTTTTAATTATAATTTAATAAGAAACTACTGGACTAAAAAATCTGTTTTTTCTTTAAAAATGTCTTGGGTGGTACCTTCTTTTATCCTCTTAATTTTGGTTCTTCTAAGTCAGCCGCTTGACGTACCACGTGCGGCCACGCCCACGTGTTGAAAATTGTTTTTCTGTTTTCCCGGAAAAACCATAAGCTTTTCCGGAAAGCTGGAATCGCAGGCCGATGCGGGCCGCTGGGGCGCTTCTGCCGACACTTAGCACTTCACGATCACTTATCTTTTGCCGGTTTTATTGCACTTTAACTGGGTGAAATTTGCACTTTTAACCCCAAAAAATGAGGTTTTTCACAAATAACTTTTTTCACAGGTGAGTGCGGCTGAATTTGAAGGTTGCGGTGTGTGCGCGGCGCCGAGACGCAACTTTTGGTATATCGCACTGGTTGCTACGTTACAAAAAACCCACGACTTTTGATTTTTAAAGCACGGAGCGGTTTTAAAACGCTGCTTACTGTTCGAGGGTCGGAATGTGACTGGGTTAGGTTAGGTTAGGTTAGGTTTTTTTTTTTTTGTTGACGCGGGGAATGCATTTAGGCACCGTCATCCCAGCTACGGGGGTAGCTGGGACGGTGTGTGGGACTCACCGGTCCCGGAAGGAGGGACCGTCCTACCCACTAAACCCCGCGGTGTTCCGACTCACCCTATAGCCGGGCCGAAGGATATGAAATTAAAGATTCTACGTCGACCCGGCTAGGGATGCCCCGTAGGGTTGGGGCTCTCCTCGGGGGACCAGATGGTCGGCCCCCCGGAGCTCCCTAAGGAGCTGAAGAAAACAAGCCCGCATCGCACCGCCCTCGTACGTCCCTCTGAAAGCAGAGGGGGCAGAGAGCGGCCGAGCGGGCGGGCACTAAGGCACCTCCGGAACACGGGGAGGTGCCTTCCGCCAAACGATCATCGGTGGGTGAGGTCCCCCGACCACCACCCACCGGGACAACACTAGTCGGGAGCGCGCATGAATTGAGCCATGCGACGCCCCCGAACCGGACGACGAGGCGGGAGCGTTTGACCTGCACGCTCCCGCACCCGCAACTCTTCTCTCTTGGCCGCCATCACCTCACAAGCAAACGAGGTGACGGCGGCCCAACACTCCTGGCTGCCGACCATGGCTTGCACCACGGCCGGCAGCGACAAATTATTTCCAACACGGCCCGTGAGGGCGACACGCGGCCCGTCCCACGCCGCGCACTCGGCGAGTGTGTGCTCAGCCGAGTCCACGGCGCCACTTGAGCAGTGACGGCACACGGGGTCCGACTCCACACCCACCACCTCCCACAGGTACTTGGCGAAACAGCCATGTCCTGTGAGGAGCTGAGTGAGGTGGTACGTCGGCGCACCGTGCGCCCTCTCTACCCAAGGCCGAAGAACGGGCCGGACAGCCCCCACGAGCCGCGCGCTCGCAGAGGGAACAACCAATCTATTGGCCCACTTCCGGAAGAGATCGTCGCGAGCAGACTGTCTCCAGCGATCGATCTCGTCCGGGAGTGGGCGACCTCCATTAATCCGCACCAGGGCGCTTTCTTCGTACACGCGCTTGAGGACTCCAGCCTCGAGATCCCACGGGGGGCTTCCGCCAATTAGACACGCCGCCTCGTAAGAGACGGTGCAGTACGCTCGCGCCGCCCTCTGCGCAATCACCCGCTGCGGCCTCCGCAGCAGGGGGATGGTTTTGGCGCAGAGAGCGTCCGACCAAATAGGCGCTCCGTAGAGCGCCTTGGAGCGCACTACACCGTCGTAGAGACGGCGACATGCACTTTCCGGCCCCCCTTTATTAGGGAGCAGCCGCGCCAGCCTTCCGGCGTATGACACCAGTTTGGGTGCCAGACGCCGGAAGTGCTCGACGAAACCCCATCGACTATCGAGGACCAATCCTAGGTACTTCATGGTCTCCCCGATAGCGATGGGGGTGCCGCTCACTACAATGGCGGAATCTCGAGGTGGCCCCCGACGAGGCCCGTGGAAAAACACGGCCTCGGACTTATCGAGAGCCACCTGGAGTCCCAGCGCCCTGATGCGGCTGACCACCTGGGCAACGCCCGCGGTGGCCAGAACCTTCGCGTCCCTGAATTCTGGGCCCCGCGCGGTGACGAGGGTGTCGTCGGCGTAGCAAATAATGCCAACCCCCGTAAGAGTTGCACCGCGCAGGACCCAGTCATAGCCGATGTTCCACAGGAGCGGACCAAGCACCGACCCCTGTGGAACACCGCACGACATCTCCTTGCGGACTATTCCCGACCGGGCCGGGTAGATGATGGCCCGGTCCACGAAGTAGTCCGCAAGGACGCGCCTGAGGTACCACGGGACCTTGTGGTACCTCAGCGCCTCGGCGATGGTCTGCCAGGGGATGGTGTTGAAGGCGTTCGCGATGTCCAGCGACACCGCCAACAACACCTCCCCCCGACCGACCGCCTCTTGGACGCTGTCCCTGAGTCGGGAGATGGCGTCCAGGGTAGACCGCCCGCGACGGAACCCGTACTGACCGCCGTCGAGGTTGGGCCCCGCCCCCTCAAGGTGCCCGACGAGACGAGCAGCGAGCACCCGCTCGAAAAGCTTGCTCATCTCGCCGAGCAGAACAATGGGGCGGTAGGCCGACGGCGACTCGACGGGGCGCCCGTGCTTCCTGAGCAGCACGAGCTTCCCCGTCTTCCACGTTCGCGGGACTCTACCCGACGCCAAACACTCCGACATCAGGGAGAGCGTCTCTTCTTCGAACGCCGGCATGACCAGGGCGACGACCCGCCCTGGGATGCCGTCCGGACCGGGGGCGCGGTGTCTCAACTTGAGCTTGAGAACCGCCGCCCCCAACTCGGCATCGGACACGGGCGGGATCGCCTCCGTGTCAGCCGGCGTTCCCTCTGGTGCTGCCATACTCGGCGGGACCCACTCTTCCCGCGCAGGGAAGAGGGAGCTGACAACTTCACTAGTGAAGGTGGGCTCGAGAGACCTAGTGAGCGGGGGCGCATAAGGCCGGAGTTTGTCGCTCACGACCTTATACGGGCGCCCCCACGGATCTCCATTTAATGTCTCGAGCCACACCTTCCACGACTCGTCTTTGGCGGCCTTGATCGCCGAGCGAAGGGCCGCTCGGGCGTCCCGGTATGCGGCGCGCAACTCCTCCACGAGGACAGGGTTTCGATCGCCTTCACCGCCTCCTCTACCGCCTTCGACAGCTGCTCGCACCGCAATACCGGAGCAGCTACCGACGTCGACGTTTCCTCCATCGTCAGGTTAGGTTAGGTTAGGTTAGGTTAGGTTTTTTTTTTTTTTTTTGTTGACGCGGGGAATGCATTTAGGCACCGTCATCCCAGCTACGGGGGTAGCTGGGACGGTGTGTGGGACTCACCGGTCCCGGAAGAAGGGACCGTCCTACCCACTAAACCCCGCGGTGTTCCGTCTCACCCTATAGCCGGGCCGAGGGATATGAAAATTAGATTCTACGTCGACCCGGCTAGGGATGCCCCGTAGAGTTGGGGCTCGCCTCGGGGGACCAGATGGTCGGCCCCCCAGAGCTCCCTAAGGAGCTGAAGAAAACAAGCCCGCATCGCACCACTCTCGAGCGCCCTTCTGCAAGCAGAGGGGGTAGAGAGCGGCCGAGCGGGCGGGCACTAAAGGCACCTCCGGAACACGGGGAGATGCCTTCCGCCATATGGCCGTCAATGGGCGCGGTCCCCCGACCTTACGCCCACGGCCAAAAACTGATGCTGTGCGGAGCGGTCGCACAGGCGGAAGGGCCGCACAGGCGGAACGGCCGCACAGACGGACCAGCCGTACAGGCAGGCAGAAGCCCACACGCAGCAGCTGCCCAAGCTGCCGCGTGCCGAGGGGCTTAACTGCCGCACATACATACAGCTGCCGTACAGGCGAAATCAGCCGCACAGGCGGAACAGCCGCATATGCGGCCACTGCCACACAGCAAACTCGCTCTAACCGGCCGCAGCCGGGAGCATACCTCGCGTAAACGCGGGCCTTGAAGGCCCGCCATTCCACGACCCCCTCGTGCAATGGGGTCAACTCCGTCAAATGACGGCGAGAAACGTCACAGATGCGCTGTAACACACACCCCGACCAATGCTGCACGGAGCGGCCGCACGGACGGAAGGGCCGCACAGGCGGAACGGCCGCACAGACGGACCAGTCGTACAGGCAGGCAGAAGCCCACACGCAGCATCTCAAGCTGCCGCGTGCCGAGGGGCTTAACTGCCGCACATACATACGACTGCCGTACAGGCGAAATCAGCCGCACAGGCGGAACAGCCGCACATGCGGCCGCTGCCGCACAGCAACTTGCTCCAACCGGCCGCAGCCGGGAGCATACCTCGCCAAGAAAGTTGCGACGCTTCCACCGGGTATCCGGGAGCTGTCGCAACACCGCGGGCCTTGCAGGCCCGCCATACCACGACCCCCTCGTGCAATGGGGTCGGCTTCGGTCGGAAAGACCGACGAACAAAGCGCTTCTACCGGCCGTAGCCGGGAGCGGACGCCGTTTGTTACGGCGGTGAACGCCGCAACCGCAGGCCTAGCAGGCCCACCATACCACGACCCCCTTCGCCATGGGGTCGGTTGTCGGGATATTGGTTCATCGACTTACAGGGGCAGCAGACTCCAGCGCTGCGCCTGTTAGCCGACTATCCAGGATGCACCGTCTTGGTCCAGTTGCCACTCCCCCCGGGCATATAGCCCGAAGGGATAGGAAACCGGTCCAAGCTCTCGAGGAGGTTTCCCGACCTAGCACCCCCAGGTTAGGTTAGGTTTTTTTTTTTTTTTTTTTTTTTTTGTTGACGCGGGGAATGCATTTAGGCACCGTCATCCCAGCTACGGGGGTAGCTGGGACGGTGTGTGGGACTCACCGGTCCCGAAAACAGGGACCGTCCTACCCACTAAACCCCGCGGTGTTCCGACTCACCCTATAGCCGGGCCGAGGGATATGAAAATTAGATTCTACGTCGACCCAGCTAGGGATGCCCCATAGAGTTGGGGCTCTCCTCGGGGGACCAGATGGTCGGCCCCCCAGAGCTCCCTAAGGAGCTGAAGAAAACAAGCCCGCATCGCACCACTCTCGAGCGCCCTTCTGCAAGCAGAGGGGGTAGAGAGCGGCCGAGCGGGCGGGCACTAAGGGCACCTCCGGAACACGGGGAGGTGCCTTCCGCCATGTGGCCGTCAATGGGCGGGGTCCCCCGACCTTATGCCCACGGCCATCAAAATTATTAATAATAATTCATCAAATGTATTAAAAACACTATAACTCGGCTGTACCTGCGGATTATCTTTTAATTGTTCAATTAACAATTTATCGATAGTTTCGATGTAATCCGATCGGGTTTTATCGATAGATTGAACCCGAGCGAGAAACATCATGCGTACTGTTTCATCGGTAACCTTGAGACTTAAGTTGTACACTTCTTGAACTATGTGAAACAAACTTTGTTTTTTGTATTCTAAAAACTTTATCATGACCTGACTTTCGTCTGAACTTTTACTATGGGATTTGTCTTTAGAAGCCATGATAATATAATTGATACGAGATACGAGTATGTATATAAGTGGGTAGGTAATAGAAATATTCAGCGAAAAAGTATAAAATTCGAACAACGATCAGCTGTTAGCTTAAATCAGCTGTTTTCGGTAAAGTATTCAGAGAACAAACCCAATATGGAGTCTGCGTAACAATCAGCTGTTAATCGTTTGAATACCGTTATGTATCGGCTGCGTTGCCCAGTACCGTCACAATAAAATAAATATATGTGGGTATAAAATTAACGTATAAATATGAGTTTTATCTACGATTACAATTCGAAAGATAATATGAAATTGTAATGAAATTGGGGAAAACTACGTTAAATTTATGACGGTTGAGAAAATTGTTAATTTTGGATTGTCCGTTTTACTTTATGCCAAAACTCCTAATTACCAAAAAATATCAAAATGATTGCCTAGAATCGGACAACCGGACTAACATGGCCAGGATGGTCCAAGTCCTGGGTAGCGATAATTTCGGGGGGCGCTACCTGCCAGCGGGTTGATTATATATAGGTAAATATGATTATGATAAATAGCGTAAATGCGTTATAGAATATGAGTACTTATGAGTAATATAAAATATGCGGTGTGAAAAGATAATTAACTTTTCTAATGCGTGCGGGTGGCGTTAAATATAATATTTGCGTTGAGTATTTATGAGTAATATACTAAATATATATATGCGTATGCGTGAATTTAATAGGAAAAGAGGTAATTAATATTATTAGTAGAAAGAATGCGTTAGATGGAATATCCGGACGGAGGACCACACTTGGAAGTGCACTTACCTTGAACTCTTGTTGGTAGGTAGGCGCTGCTCCCAGCTTTGCGTTCGGGGTCTTGATTCACGACCGCGAAATATGCACACAGGAGTTATAACCGTAACTCTCGAGACTGTGGCTGATGATAAGCGATGTAGCGCGATATGATGGGTAATCACAGCGGCCGATAGCGGAGCGGAGCGTTAAGAGATGGGTGCGTGCGTATCTTCCAATAGCTATGGCGGAATGTGAATGTAGGAAGCGGGCGGGATAGTGTTGCCATAGACAATACATAAAAGTAAGATGCGTTTAGTGCGTGAGTGTTGACATATAATAATTATAATAAATACCATTAAATACATAAACTAAAAAATATGTATGCGTCGGTACTGGCGCATCCACTTATATTTAATATTTACTAACACATTTATATATAACTTCAGTTATATACTTATTCTACTGTGACAAATCTTTTTATTTACATATTTCGTTTATTGTTGTATACACGTATTAATTATAATACTGGTTACACAATATTTGTTTTGCCGTTTCTTATATTTACAATCCTAATGATCTTATGGGCATACTTTAGGAATTTGTCTCTTTGCATTTTTAACATGTGTGGCAGATTTTCCGCTGTAACCCCTACCCCAGTGTCTGTCTCCAGATTTAAGCGGTCTAACGCGTGTATGGGGCAGTCCAGCAGGAGATGGACGACCGTCTCATCGACGCCCGGCTCGCAGGCGCACGATGGGTCCTCCTTACACTTGAACCGTGTCAAGTATGCGGCGAACCCACCGTGCCCCGTCAACAGCTGGGTCGTGGGGCCGGCGATCGCCATCTTGCGGACGATGCTGTACGCTTCCACTGCACATGGGAGAAAAAGCTTTGTAACGGAGGCCTTCTCGCCCTCTCTGTACCTCTTGTTCCATTCGTCAAGCGTGCCCTGGCGTAGGAGACGCTTCACGAATGAAACCGGGTACAGACCGTAGTCCGGTGCCTTCTTCAACTTCAGAGCCGCTTCCTTTGCGAGTTCATCCGCTCGCTCGTTACCCTCCAATCCTGCGTGGGCCTTGACCCAGAATAAGGATATCTCCTTACCCTGGGCCCTGCCAAGATGGATTGCGGCTCTGGCTTGCACTGCCAGGGGATGGAGGGCATGACGGTTTATAACCGTCAAGAGAGCGGCTCTGCTGTCGCTGAAGACGCCGAACGTGGACGCGCCTCGCCTGAGGATCTCACTGGCCGCTTTGCATAACGCCAGGAGCTCGGCCTGGTATACGGTGCAATGGGGCGAGAGAGCAAGTTTGAGGGCCTTGGTTTCGGTCTCCCTATTCCAAAACGATAGGGCAGCGCCGACTCGGCCCTCAATCTTGCTCCCATCCGTGAAGATGCGCACCTCAAAACGGTTTGCATCCTCCAGCTGCCCCTCGTCTACCAGACTGGTGAACCCCAAGGACGCATGCTTCGCGGGGTGAGGTGCCTCTATTGCTGGGGACATTCGCTCGACCTCCCAGTCTCCCAGCCATGACTGGCCCACCCCTCTCTTGGCCTCATACAATGAGGCCACCTCGCGAACTCTGAGGTCCAGAGGGAGTAGACCAGCCAAGACCAGCGCCGAGTTCAGAGAGACCGTGCGATATGCCTTGCACAGCTTTTGGGCGAAACCGCGCTGTACCACGTTCAGTTGTTTTTGGACACAAAGCTTTTTCACCGATGTGTGCCAAGCACTGGCTGCGTACAACATCGTCGGCTCCACGGCCGCGGTGTAGATCGTCCGAATCACCTCGGGGTGAAGCCCCCAGCTGATCCGGGCCATCCGCGCCAGCTTCCGGTAGATGGCGATGGCCTTACTGCATATGTTGGAGACGTGTGTGTTAAAGGTGAGTGCGTGATCTATGGTGAGCCCCAGGATTTTGATCTCGTTGGACATTCCAATGTCTATCCCGCCCATGCTGAGGCGCGGGACATCGTACTTCAGCCTCCGCGTTATTACCATCGCACAAGTTTTGTGCGGTGCGAAATTCAGCTTATTTCCGATGCCCCACTCCCGCACACGTTCGAGAGAGGCATTGGCGTGTCCCTCGATTTCTAGAGCCGTGTCCCCATCGAAGACCAACACCACATCGTCCGCGAACGCCTGAACATAAACACCCTTTCGCTCCAGCTCATTCAAAATCGGATTCAGAAGCAAGTTCCACAGCAAGGGACCGCCGATTGATCCCTGGACGCACCCTTTGCCCGTCGAGCGGCTGCACTCCTCGCCGGCATACCTAACCCTTACCTTTCTCTCGCTTAGGTAGCTGCCGATTACTCGCCTCAAGTTGACCGGACAATTTTCCTCCGCCAGCCGTACTTTAATGGCAGGCCACCAGGCGCTGTCGAAGGCCCCCTCTATGTCCAAGGACACCATAGTGACTATCCTCTTTTCACGGAGTTTAGCCACTATGCGCCTCATTAGGTCATAGAGGGCGTCTTCGGTGCTCTTCTGGGGCATAAAGCCGTACTGGCGAGTACTCATTCTCGGCAACAGATGGTATTTGAGGCGAGAAACCAGCATCCTCTCGTACACCTTCCCCAGGACAGGCAACAGCCCAATCGGTCTGTACGACTTGGGAACGGTGTACGAGTCTTTACCTGGCTTTTTCAGTACCACCACCACGGCTTCCTTCCATATTTTAGGAAAGTAGCCGTGATGGAGGCACTGATTAAGCAGCTCCAGAAAGAGTAAGGGGTCGGCAGCGACGGCGTGGCTACAGATATCGGCCGTGAAGCCGTCCGCCCCGGGTGCTTTTTTCGGGTTGAATTTGTGAAGCGCATCGAACAGTTCGCCCACCGTAAAAGGTGGGTCATTGTCACAATGACCCTCTCCATTTTCAACCTTTTCCGCTTGTCTGCGTGTCTGTTGATGCGCCTCAGTATCCTCCTCGACCAGGTCCTCCGGGTAGAAGGTCTGGGCGAGGAGTTGTGCCGATCCCCTAGCGTCCAGATAGGTTCCATTTTGGATTAGCAGTCGGTCTTCTTCCCTTGCTGTGGCCCTCCCTATCACTCGGTATATCCCCTCCCAGATGCCCTCCCTGTCCTGTTTTTCGCAGAAATTCTTCCAGCTCTCGACCTGTGCCTTTTTTACCTCTGATTCATACGTCTCCTTGCATTCCAGGTACTGCGAGATCACCAGGGCCCGCCGGTCGGGGGCTGCACACCTGATACGACGCCTTTTGGTGTTGACCTCCTTCTTCAACAGGGCGAGCCTCTCCGACCACCACGGCATAGTGATTAATTCTTTATTCCGTTTCTTTGGGATGGCTTCATTGCAGGCCTCCCCTACGGAGTCTGAGTACTCGGCAGCTGCGCTTTCCAGATCTTCTGTACTTGCCAGCTGTCGAGCACCCAGGCCCCGCCGGGAAAACTCCCGGGCCAATCTCGTCTTGAAGCCATCCCAGTCCGCCTTTTTCGTATTAAAGAGCCTTGTGGTACGCAAGATGTGCGTACCTTTGGCTCGCTCTAGGTTTATGTTAAACACTATGCCGTTGTGGTCGGAATTGACTAGACCCTCGTCAACCCGCCAGCCGTCGATCAGGCCCAGCAAATCGTCCGTGCAGGCCGTGATGTCGACAAAACTGCAGTACCTCACACCCGCTCGCACAGTATCGAAGGTCGGAATCCTTCCACTGTTCAGGACATGGAGGTTCATCTGTTCGAGAGCATCTCTCACCCGCTCGCCCTCCGAGTTTTCAGTTGAGCTGCCCCACCAGGGGCTCCAGGCGTTGGCGTCACCTCCCAGAATGAGGCGACGGGACCCTGTCACACGCTCTATCCTCTGTAGCCGCTCCAAGCAGGGCCCGAGCGGGGAGGTTGGTTCGGAGTAGAAGGAGACCAGCGTGATCTCCCAGGCGCTGGTTCGGATCCCCACCACCACGATGTTGTCGGTGGTGAGTTGCGGGTATTGAATGACGTCCAACGTCGCGTCAAACACGACGATGGCCGCCTTCACAAACCCTCCCCGTTGCGCAGCGTTCTGGAAGACCCTGACGCCCTGGTATGCCTTCATCCTCTTCACCTCCCCTCCCCCCACGTATGGTTCCTGCAATAGAGCGACCGAGGCTTTGCGCTCTGCAGCTGCAAGCATGAGATCATCCGTCGCTACTTTCTTCTTCTGAAGGTTCGCCTGGAACACCCTGTATGGAGCTACAACCCCCGGCTCGCCCTTAGCAATACTGAGTAGATGCTCTCGCTATACCATCCCATCTCTGTCGCACTGGGCATATATTACTAAAAACATTATGCCTCGTGGTGCCCAGCCTCTCCCTCTGGCAGTTATGGCAGTTTGGTTCCATCCCTGCTGCGTACTCGGGGCATTTAGCCCTCATGTGGAGCCCGCCGCAGTGGCTGCAGATGGGCTCAGTCGTTTTGCAGAACCTCCTGCTGTGCCCGTATCCCAGACACAGGGAGCACTGCACGAGTGGAGATTGATCTTCAACCCTGATTGGTTGAAGGTCAATGTGCAGCCTTCCTATGTCTAGGATTCGGGTCCATACCACTGGGGAGACCCTGAGCACCACGTGGCAAATATGTGGGTTCCTCGCTGTCCTTCGATATTGGACGGCCATCCTGTCCTGCTCCGAATTGAGGTCCCGGAACACTTCACAGTGCCGTGACCTAATCAATTTGAGCAGGTCCTCGTCCTTGTGGACCTTAAGGACGCCGTATAGGACTAGCAAGGGGTCCCTGTTCCTCACGGCTTCTACGTGGAGGTCTTTCTCCCTCTCCACAAGCCTCTGCAAAGCCCTCTTTCTTTCGTCTTCACTTTTATACCCTACTATAACTCTTCTATCCTTCGCCTTCCTTACTTTTTCAACTCGCACCCATCCTTCATCCTCGCTCGCTGCCTTTCTCAGTTTCTCAATTACTTCATCTCCTGTATCCTTCTCATTTGTCGACGTAATAACAACGGAGTGCAGCGCCGTTCTCTCCGGGCGTTGGGCGTTTGGCCGGTTTGCCACCGCACTCGCATACGTCGTGCATCCATTTTTGACTCTTTCCTCTTCTCTTTCGTCCTGCTTCACTATTCTGTCATTCATCTCTCCTAAAACCTTACTATTCTCCTTCAACATAGTCTCATTCATACATACCTTTTTTGCCTTCTCTTTCTCTCTTTCTTCTTGTGCCTCAAACTTCTCTTTTAGTTCTTTCATCAATCTTCCATTCTCTATCAGAAGCCTTTCATTCTCTTTTATACTCTGCAGTACTTCCTCGCTCGACGACGTGTCTTCACTCTTATCAGCTGAATTTGTAACTGTTTCCATTTTCTTGGTGGTCTTTTTTCGGTCGTCTTCATAGGCTCTAATAATTTTAAAAAGTATGCCCGCTTTCTCCTCTATCTCCAGCCGTATCTCCCTTTTTATATTTTTCGAAATCCCTAACTGCTCTTTGATAATGTCGAAACAGTCTATGGCCTTTGTGAGACGGTATTGTGGTGCTGGCATCACCGATGGCACGTGCGCTGAAGGCGCCTCTTTTAGTTTTTGGGATTTTACCCTGGGCTGTGCTACTTCGCGGGACTCCAAGGCGTCAACGCTTCGCCTCACTGGCACCAGGGGCCGTCTTTCCACTGGAGGACTGGTTTGAGTTGGTGGAGTTGTTTGCCTATTTGGAGAAGCTGTTTGCCTTTTTAGGGGCGTTCTGTGGCCAAACATTTTGGTAGAGGTGCGTGTCAATTAATAAATAAATAAAAAGATAAAAAGATAAATTTGTATAAGTTGTAAATAGTGTTTAAAATAACAAAAAGCAGGTAAAATTTTTTAATGGGTTGCGTTTATCGACTGAACGAGGAAGTCTTATTGTCCCCGTGCGATGAAGTGTCAACCCCAGCAGGGGCACGGCTCCAGACTCGAGTTGTGTGTGGCGATGTGATGTTTAATGCGTGTGAAGTGTTTGTGTGTAGTATGTATTTTGTGTGTTTCCTGGGGATTTGTGTTCTGTGTATATGTGCAGTGATTGTGGTATGCAGCCACGACCCACCGTCGAGCTATAGATGTTATGTCACCCGCACAGAGACAAATTCAACCTAGCCTAACCCAACTCAATATGTCAACAATCGTACATTGGTCATTAAAAGTCACAAAATTTTAAAACTCTATTTAGAGTTTTGTACTTTTTCTGTGTGCTGTAGACCAGCTACGTCCTAGAATAATTTAGCCAATAGGGCTTTTGTCTTAAAGCTACTTATAGTTATATAATGTAAAATAAATTTAAAACAATTTAAATCGCAAAAAAAAAATTCACAATTTTGTCCACTCTAAACTGCGATTTACGCACTAATTTAACGGCAGAGGATGGTTTTATAACCACCCCTGCAACGGCGGCGACCTGCCGGATCGACTTCCCAAATAAAAATTTTTTGGTCCTAAAATACCTACGAAGTCTACGTGTCTAACACGTAAAAACAGGGTGGGCCTCGTACGTACCTCTGGGACTCTCCGGCGCGTCGCCCGTGTCTCTCTAGTTGTATCCAGAGACCCTCTGGGACTCTCCGGCGCGTCGCCCGTGTCTCTCTAGTTGTATCCAGAGACCCTCTGGGACTCTCCGGCGCGTCGCCCGTGTCTCTCTAGTTGTATCCAGAGACCCTCTGGGACTCTCCGGCGCGTCGCCCGTGTCTCTCTAGTTGTATCCAGAGACCCTCTGGGACTCTCCGGCGCGTCGCCCGTGTCTCTCTAGTTGTATCCAGAGACCCTCTGGGACTCTCCGGCGCGTCGCCCGTGTCTCTCTAGTTGTATCCAGAGACCCTGTCAACAGGAACCTGGAAAGCGCCTGGTAAAAATCTACAAACACTTCACTCTCGTATACTTTTGCAGTGAACGGCCAGGACAGATTTAATTCTATTAAAAATATAAGTACTTTCGCAGCAAAACAACGCGTCAATGCTCATGTGGTAGGTAGCTAGGTACTGGTTAGGTTAGGTTAGGTTAGGTTAGGTTTTTTTTTTTTTTTTTTTTGTTGACGCGGGGAATGCATTTAGGCACCGTCATCCCAGCTACGGGGGTAGCTGGGACGGTGTGTGGGACTCACCGGTCCTGGAAGAAAGGACCGTCCTACCCACTAAACCCCGCGGTGTTCCGACTCACCCTATAGCCGGGCCGAGGGATATGAAGAGCAGATTCTACATCGACCCGGCTAGGGATGCCCCGTAAGGTTGGGGCTCTCCTCGGGGGACCAGATGGTCGGCCCCCGGAGCTCCCTAAGGAGCTGAAGAAAGACAAGCCCGCATCGCACCGCCCTCGAACGTCCCTCTGAAAGCAGAGAGGGCAGAGAGCGGCCGAGCGGGCGGGCACTAAGGCACCTCCGGAACACTTGGAGGTGCCTTCCGCCAAACGATCATCGGTGGGTGAGGTCCCCCGACCACCACCCACCGGAACAACACTAGTCGGGGGCGCGCATGAAAGCTGCCATGCGGCGCCCCCTAACCGGACGGCGAGGCGGGAGCGTCTCACCAGCACGCTCTCGCACCCGCAGCTCTTCTCTCTTTGCCGCCATCACCTCATTGGCAAAAGAGGTGACGGCGGCCCAACATTCCTGGCTGCCGACCATGGCTCGCACCACGGCCGGCAGCGACAAATCACTTCCAACACGGCCCGTGAGGGCGACACGCGGCCCGTCCCACGCCGCGCACTCGGCGAGTGTGTGCTCCGCCGAGTCCACGGCGCCACTTGGGCAGTGACGGCACACGGGGTCCGACTCCACACCCACCACCTCCCACAGGTACTTGGCGAAACAGCCATGTCCTGTGAGGAGCTGAGTGAGGTGGTACGTCGGCGCACCGTGCGCCCTCTCCACCCAAGGCCGAAGAACGGGCCGGACAGCCCCCACGAGCCGCGCGCTCGCAGAGGGAACGACCAACCTATTGGCCCACTTCCGGAAGAGATCGTCGCGAGCAGACTGTCTCCAGCGATCGATCTCGTCCGGGAGCGGGCGACCTCCATTAATCCGCACCAGGGCGCTTTCATTATACACGCGAGTGAGGACTCCAGCCTCGAGATCCCACGGGGGGCTTCCGCCAATTAGACACGCCGCCTCGTAAGAGACGGTGCAGTACGCTCTCGCAGCCCTCTGCGCAATCACCCGCTGCGGTCTCCGCAGCAGGGGGATGGTTTTGGCGCAGAGAGCATCCGCCCAAATGGGCGCTCCGTAGAGCGCCTTGGAGCGCACTACACCGTCATAGAGACGGCGACATGCACTTTCCGGCCCCCCTTTATTGGGGAGCAGCCGCGCCAGCCTTCCGGCGTATGACACCAGTTTGGGTGCCAGGCGCCGGAAGTGCTCGACGAAACCCCATCGACTATCGAGGACCAATCCTAGGTACTTCATGGTCTCCCCGATAGCGATGGGGGTGCCGCTCACCACAATGAAGGAATCTCGAGGTGGCCCCCGCCGAGGCCCGTGGAAAAACACGGCCTCGGACTTTTCGAGAGCCACCTGGAGTCCCAGCGCCCTGATGCGGCTGACCACCTGGGCAACGCCCGCGGTGGCCAGAACCTTCGCGTCCCTGAATTCTGGGCCCCGCGCGGTGACGAGGGTGTCGTCGGCGTAGCATATAATGCCGACCCCCGTTAGAGTTGCACCGCGCAGGACCCAGTCATAGCCGATGTTCCACAGGAGCGGACCAAGCACCGACCCCTGTGGAACACCGCACGACATCTCCTTGCGGACTATTCCCGACCGGGCCGGGTAGATAATGGCCCGGTCCACGAAATAGTCCGCAAGGACGCGCCTGAGGTACCACGGGACCTTGTGGTACCTCAGCGCCTCGGCGATGGTCTGCCAGGGGATGGTGTTGAAGGCGTTCGCGATGTCCAGCGACACCGCCAACAACACCTCCCCCCGACCGACCGCCTCTTCGACGCTGTCCCTGAGTCGGGAGATGGCGTCTAGGGTAGACCGCCCGCGACGGAACCCGTACTGGCCGCCGTCGAGGTTGGGCCCCGCCCCCTCAAGGTGCCCGACGAGACGAGCAGCGAGCACCCGCTCGAAAAGCTTGCTCATCTCGCCGAGCAAAACAATGGGGCGGTAGGCCGACGGCGACTCGACGGGGCGCCCGTGCTTCTTAAGCAGCACGAGCTTCCCCGTCTTCCACGTTCGCGGGACCCTACCCGACGCCAAACACTCCGACATCAGGGAGAGCGTCTCTTCTTCGAACGCCGGCATGACCAGGGCGACGACCCGCCCTGGGATGCCGTCCGGACCAGGGGCGCGGTGTCTCAACTTGAGCTTGAGAACCGCCGCCCCTAACTCGGCATCGGACACGGGCGGGATCGCCTCCATGTCAGCCGGCGTTCTGTCTGGTGCTGCCATACTCGGCGGGACCCACTCTTCCCGCGCAGGGAAGAGGGAGCTGACAACTTCATTGACGAAGGTGGGCTCGAGAGACCTGGTGAGCGGGGGCGCATAAGGCCGGAGTTTGTCACTCACGACCTTATACGGGCGCCCCCACGGATCTCCGTTCAACGTCTCGAGCCACACCTTCCACGACTCGTCTTTGGCGGCCTTGATTGCCGAGCGAAGGGCCGCTCGGGCATCCCGGTATGCGGCGCGCAACTCCTCCATGAGGACAGGGTTTCCATTCCTTCGACCGCGGTAGCGGGTGTACCGACGCTGGGCTGCGTGACTAGCAGCACGCAGCCCCTCCAGATCGTCGTTCCACCAGTACACCCGCCGCCGCGGGTGAACTGATCCTGCCCTCCGCATCGCCGCATCGCAGACGCGAGTCAGAGCCTCAGATAATCGCTCCGACCTCGCGTCTACGTCCGGGTTCCCGCCAAACGCGGCCCATCGCTCAACGATGGCCGCCTCTTCTGCCAGCTCCCGGTTTAGCGATTTTAATCGCCACCGTGGGCCCTCACCGGCCAGGGGACGATCCTGAGCCCTCAGGGCGGGGGAGACGATATCGAACCGGACGTACCGGTGGTCCGACATCGTCTCCACCTCCGTTACCACCCTCCAGCCACGTACGTGGTTCGCCAGGTCAGAACTGGCGAAGGACAGGTCCACGATAGACGTGTTCCCGTTCTCCCCCACGTACGTGGGGACCGTCCCCTGATTTAGCAGCACCAGACCCATGGACACCGCCCAATCCTCCAATAACTCACCCCGCAAGTCCGTCGTCGGAGATCCCCACGCCGTAGAGTGGGCGTTAAAGTCTCCGACGACGACGAGCGGGGTGGGGTGTGCTTCCGCCACAAGAACCCCGAGCTCAACGAGTAACTGCTCGAATTGAGCACGGGTCTTCCTGGGCGGACAGTACACCCCGATCACTGCAGCGTCTCCCAGCAGCGCGAGGACGCACATTCGTCCTTTGAACACCCGATCAAAGGCGCCCCGCTGGGAGACGATAGCCACCTCACCGTCGCGGTCGCTGGCCCAATCATCGCGGGCACGAACCGCGTACGGTTCGGCGACTACAGCCACGGTCGTCTGCCACTGCGCTACGGACTGGATCAAAACATCCTGGGCCGCAGCGCAGTGCCTGACGTTGGCCTGCAGGACCGAGAAAGTGGACATTTATGTTTGAGCGGTGTCCATCACCTCCACAGATTGGGTGGGAGCGGGGTCCGCGACCGGCCCGACCCGCCTCCCACCGACACCTCCTCGACGACGACGCGAGCGCGTCCTCGATGCCGCCAGACAGGTTTTGGTGCCCAGGCGGTGCGCAGCGGCCTCTCCCGCCGCCGCACACACGGGGCAATTTGGCTCCGCACTGCAGCCGGCCGCTTTGTGACCGGGCTGCCCACACCTGAAGCACAGGGCGCTGCGATCACTTCCCGCAGCGCACCTGGCCCCCACATGCCCCACGTCTAGGCAGCGGAAGCACCGCTGCGGCCTGGGCTCCAAAAGGACCGCACGGACGCGGGTCCAACCAACAACGAGAGCGCGGCCATCTGTTACTAGTTTTGCCGCCGCGACGGGGCACTTCACCCACGCCGTGCCCTCTCTGCCTGTCTGACGGACGATAGCTCCGACAACGACGCTGGTGATGGCGCAACCTCCAACGTCCGCCACCACCTGCGCCACACCTTCCTTAGTTGCTGAATCGCCCAGACCGGAGATGCGCAGCTCCGCGCACTTCTCCGGCCTGGCGACACGAACGTCGTCGCCGAGGGATGCCCTGAGTCTTGACGCCAAGGCGTCCGCTTTCGCGCCTCTATCCGCACCCGCCACCTCAAGTATGCGACCCCCGGTGGCCGCAGTGCGGAAGCGCAGGCCGTCAATACCGAGGCTTTTGAGGTCGATCGACCTCTCAGCCTCGGCAAGCTTTTCTGCGTAGGTAACGCCCCGACTCTCCGCTTCTCGCTGCAGCGTGATTACCACAGCTGCAGTTCGCGGCGCACGGAGGTTCGGAGCGCTCTTCGTCTTGACGGGCCTCGCGGGCGCCTTAGCGGACGCATTGGCAGGCGTCGATGCAATCTTCCTGGTTTTCTTCGGCCGCTTCACCACATTATTCCACGTCTCAGTTTGGGACTGAGACGTGGGGGCCGGTTGAGACGTAGGGGCCGGTTGAGTAGAAACTGGCTGGCGCTCTCTTCGCGTCGCCTCGGCCTCAAGCGCCGCAGCGCTCCTCCTCTGTTTCTTGTTCTTCTTCTTCCCCTTGGATGGGGCAGAAGAAGAAGAGGCCGGCGGAGCGGCCACGACCGATTCCGTCACCTCCACCGCAGACGTGGAGGGGACGGGAGGCACAGGCGCGGCGGCAGAGGCGCCAGCGGCCTTTCGCTTGGAACGCGTGGGCGCAGGAGCGCCGACAGAAGGGCCCACGGAAGGACCGATAGAAGCGCCGCCGGGTGCTGGAGCAGTAGCCGTGCGGGCGGCGTTGCGCGCGTCCGCCGCAAGGGGAGGACGCAACCGAGGCGCCGGGAGCAGCCGGTCCTCGAAGCCGGCGCGGCGCGCGTCGATGAGGTACAGCACCTCATCGCGCGACAGCCCCGCCGACCGAGCAGGAGCGGCGCTCATCTGGCGCCGCATCTCCTCCATCTCAGCCCGCACAGCCGTGAGCTCTCCCTTAAGACGAAGGACCTCCCCGTTACACGTGAGGGAGGCCATCTCCCTCATGTGCTCCCGTATAGAGCCGGCGGCACTCCGCAGGCCCTGCACGCTTTGGCCCTTCAGGCGGGAGGACTTGAAGGCGATCATCTCGATCGACTTCAACCCCTCCTCGACCGCCATCGACAGCTGGTCGGACCTTAACACCAGTACAGCTGCCGACGTCGACGCCTCCTCCATCGTCGGGGATTTTCGGAGGAAGGAGCGCCGCCCCTCCTCCCGCCTCAGACGCTCCTCCTCCTTGGCCTGGAATGCGTCCCGCGCGAGCTCTTCCTCCGCCTGGAGCTCGAGCTCGCGCTCTTTGGCCGCAATATAAGTGGCCCTGGCTTGGGCCAGGCCAACATACATCCCCGTCGTTGGCGGGCGCCCACGCCCTCTTTTAACGGACTGGCCCCTGATGTTGCTGGGGCCAGTCGACTCCTCACCGTCGCTGCCTGACTCCCCAGGGCTCTTACTGTTGCAGCGTTTACGCTGCCACAACCTGGGGGTCGAACAGGGACGGGAGGAAACCGTCTCCATGGACTGACAACTGCTGTCAGAATCAGACAGCTGTGGCCAGTCACATTTTGCGTCTCTACACGCACTGTGCGGGGTCGTGTCGCACCGCGACAGCGACACCCGCAACTCCTTCACGCCTGAGATTGGGGTCTCAGGCCTCGAAACATCCTGTTTCGCACCTTCCTCTTCATTTTTATTATTATTGTTGTTTTTATTTGTATTCAGTTCCATAATAGATCCCACGAGTTGAGACGAAGGGTTTCACTCCCTGGGTGACGCTCATTCCAGGGAGCGGGCTAAATACTGCAGGGTTCGCCAGGTGCCCGTACAGGTTTTAACGACTTCGCTGTCGGGTTTTAAAGACTGTCCTTGTCGCGGGCCGGCCAATTAAGGCAAGCCCTCCGGTCCCTAAGGACACCACGTACCGACTGGAGCCACCAGTCAGATGGTTGCGATGACCTTAGGGGCTACGGAACGCGAGGAGGGTGGCTGGTCCTCCCCAACACCGACGCCTGTGTAGACCCCTGCGCGAGCAATAGGCCTACGCGTCCACGACTCTCCCTGCTTCTACCGGCCGCAGCCGGGAGCAGACAACAACAAGCTGCGTCGCGACGCTACAACCGGGTCTCCGGGAGCTATCGCGACGCCGCAGACCTTGCAGGCCCGCCAAACAACGACCCCCTCGTGCAATGGGGTCAGCTTCGGTCGAGAACACGACCGACAATCAACGCGCTTCTACCGGCAAAAAGCCGGGAGCGGACAACAACAAGCTGCGCCGCGACGCTACGACCGGATCTCCGGGAGACGTCGCGACGCCGCAGGCCTTGAAGACCCGCCAAACCACGACCCCCTCGTACAATGGGGTCAGCTTTGATCGGTGAAATAACCGACCAATGGACGACAAACAAGGCTTCTACCGTTTCCGGGAGCGAACGTCACAAACTTGCCACGGCGAGGACACGCCGCGACACCGCAGGCCTAGCAGGCCCGCCAGACCACGACCCCCTCGTGCAATGGGGTCGGCTGTCGGGATATTGGTTCATCGACTTACAGGGGCAGCAAATTTTAGCGCTGCGCCTGTTAGCCGACTATCCAGGATGCACCGTCTTAGTCCAGTTGCCACTCCCCCCGGGCATATAGCCCGAAGGGATAGGAAACCGGTCCAAGCACACTAGGAGGTTCCCCGACCTAGCACCCCAGGTTAGGTTTTTTTTTTTTTTTTTTTGTTGACGCGGGGAATGCATTTAGGCACCGTCATCCCAGCTACGGGGGTAGCTGGGACGGTGTGTGGGACTCACCGGTCCCGGAAACAGGGACCGTCCTACCCACTAAACCCCGCGGTGTTCCGACTCACCCTTTTGCCGGACCGAAGGTTATGTAATAGTACTCACGTCGGCCGGGCAGGGTTGCCCCGTAAAATTGGAGGCTCTCCTCGGGGGAGCCAGATGCACGGCTCCCCCGGAGCTCCCTAAGGAGCTGAAGAAATCAAGCCCGCATCGCACTGCTCTCAAGTGGAGAGCAGCCGAGCGGGCGGCTCTGAAGGCACCTCCGGAACACGGGGAGGTGCCTTCCGCCAAACGATCATCGGTGGACGGGGTCCCCCGACCTCCGTCCACCGGTACGACAATTAGTCCGGGGCGCGCATAAAAGCCGCCATGCGGCGCCCTCGGACCGGACGGCGGGGCGGGAGCGTCTCACCAGCACGCTCCCGCACCCGCAACTCCTCTCTTTTGGCCGCCATCACCTCGCAGGCAAACGAGGTGACGGCGGCCCAGCACTCTTGGCTGCCGACCATGGCTCGCACCACGGCCGGCAGCGACAGATCCACACCAATTTGGCCCGTGAGGGCGACCCGCGGCCCGTCCCACGCCGCACACTCGGCGAGTGTGTGCTCCGCCGAGTCCACGGCGCCACTTGGGCAGTGGTGACACACGGGGTTAGACTCCACCCCTGCCACCTCCCACAGGTATTTCGCAAAGCAGCCATGACCTGTGAGGAGCTGGGTGAGGTGGTACGTCGGCGCTCCGTGCGCCCTCTCTACCCAAGGCCGAAGGACGGGCCGGACAGCCCCCACGAGCCGCACGCTCGCAGAGGGCTCCTCCAATCGAACGGCCCACTCCCGGAAGAGATCATCGCGAGCCAACTGTCTCAAGCGATCGATCTCGTCCGGGAGTGGGCGACCTCCATTCCTACGCATCAGGGCGCATTCCTCGTACACAATTTTAAGGACTCCAGCCTCGAGATCCCAGGGGGGGCTCCCGCCAATTAGGCACGCCGCCTCGTAAGAGACGGTGCAGTACGCCCGCGCCGCCCTCTGCGCAATCACTCGCTGCGGTCTCCGCAGCAGTGGGATGTTTTTGGCGCAGAGGGCGTCCGACCAGATTGGCGCTCCGTAGAGCGCCTTGGAGCGTACTACACCGTCGTAAAGACGGCGACACGCACTTCCAGGCCCCCCCCGATTGGGGAGCAGCCTCGCCAGTCTTCCGGCGTAAGACATCAATTTAGGCGCTAAACGCCGGAAGTGCTCGACGAACCCCCATCGGCTGTCGAGGACCAGTCCAAGATATTTAATGGTCTCCCCGACAGCGATGGGGGTGCCGCTCACCACAATCACCGAATCTCGAGGGGCCCTCCGCCGAGGCCCGTAGAAGAAGACGGCCTCGGACTTTTCGAGGGCCACCTGAAGTCCCAGCGCCCTGATGCGGCTGACCACCTGGGCAACGCCCGCGGTGGCCAGGACCTTCGCGTCTCGAAAGTCTGGGCCCCGCGCGGTAACCAGGGTGTCGTCGGCGTAGCAGAGTACGCCGACCCCCCGAAGAGTGGCACCGCGCAAGACCCAGTCGTATGCGATGTTCCACAGGAGCGGACCAAGAACCGACCCCTGCGGGACACCGCATGACATCTCCCTGCGGACTACGGTCGACCGGGTCGGATAAGAAATGGCCCGGTCCACGAAGTAGTCCGCAAGGACGCGCCTGAGGTACCACGGAACGTTGTGGTACCTCAGCGCCTCGGCGATCGTCGGCCAGGGGATGGTGTTGAAGGCGTTCGCGATGTCCAGCGACACCGCCAACAACACCTCCCCCCGATCGACCGCCTCTCGGACGCTGTCCCTCAGTCGGGAGATGGCGTCGAGGGTAGATCGTCCGCGACGAAATCCGTATTGGCCGTCATTCAAGTTGGGCCCCGCCCCCTCCAGGTGCCCGACGAGACGAGCAGCGAGCACCCGCTCAAAGAGCTTGCTCATCTCGCCGAGCAAAACAATTGGGCGGTAGGCCGACGGCGACTCGGCGGGGCGCCCGTGCTTCTTCAACAGCACGAGCTTCCCCGTTTTCCAATTTCGCGGAACTCTACCCGACGCTAAACAATCAGACATGAGGGACAGTGTCTCCTCCTCAAACGCCGGCATGATCAGGGCGACGACCCGCCCTGGGATGCCGTCCGGGCCAGGGGCGCGGTTCCTCAGTTGGAGCTTGAGGACCGCCGCCCCCAGTTCGACATCGGACACGGGCGGGATCGCCTCAGTGTCTGCCGGCGCACGGCTTGGTGCTGCCATTCGTGGTGGGACCCACTCTTCCCGCGCAGGGAAGAGGGAACTGACGATTTGCCCGAGGAAAGCGGGCTCGAGGGATTTTGTGAGTGGGGGCGCATAAGGCCGGAGTTTGTCGCTCACGACCTTATACGGGCGCCCCCACGGATCCTGATTTAGCGTCTCGAGCCACGCTTTCCACGAGTCCTCCTTTGCGGTTTTTATCGCCGAGCGAAAGGCCGCTCGGGCGTCCCGGTATGCGGCGCGCAGTTCCTCTTCGAGGACAGGGTTCCTATCTCTTCGACCGCGGTAGCGAGTGTACCGCCGCTGGGCTGCGTGACTTTCAGCACGCAGCCCCGACAGGTCGTCGTTCCACCAGTACACTCGCCGCCGCGGTGGGACTGGCCCTGCCCTCCGCATCGCCGCATCGCAGACGCGAGTCAGAGCTTCAGACAGCCGCTCCGACCTCGCGTCCACGTCCGGGCTTCCGCCAAACGCGGCCCATCGCTCGACGATGGCCGCCTCTTTCGCCAGTTCCCGGTCTAGCGTCTTGATACGCCACCGTGGGCCCTCACCGGCCAGGGGACGATCCTGGGTCCTTAGGGCGGGGGAGACGATGTCGAATCGTATATAGCGATGATCCGACATCGTCTCCACATCTGTCACCACCCTCCAGCCACGCACGTGGTTCGCCAGGCTAGGACTCGCGAAGGACAGGTCTACAATAGACCTGTTCCCGGTCTCCCCCACGTACGTGTGGACCGCCCCCTGGTTGAGCAACACCAAGCCATTGGACACCGCCCATTCCTCGACCAACTCGCCCCGCAAGTCCGTCGCCGGAGATCCCCACGCCCTAGAGTGGGCGTTAAAGTCCCCGGCGACGATGAGCGGGGTGGGGTGTGCTTCCGCCACAAGAGCCCCGAGCTCAACGAGTAACTGCTCAAATTGAGCACGGGTCTTCCTGGGCGGACAGTACACCCCAATCACTGCAGCGTCTCCCAGCAGCGCGAGGACGCACATTCGTCCTTTTGACACTTTGTCAAAGGCGCCCCGCTGGGAGACGATAGCCACCTCACCGTCGCAGTCGCCGGCCCAATCATCACGGGCACGGACTACGTACGGTTCGGCGACTACAGCCACGGTCGTCTGCCACTGTGCTACGGACTGGAGCAAGACATCCTGGGCCGCAGCACAGTGCCTGACGTTGGCCTGCAGGATCGACGTCTCAGCCAGTAATCGCGCTGATCCCTCCTCGTTCTGAGCCACGCCATTCACTTCCAGGAGTACGTCCTCAGCTCTACCCGCGGTTCGTCCAATGACTCGGTAAATGCCCTCCCACATCCCCTCTCTGGTCTGCTTACAGCAGAAGTCCTTCCAGGACGCGACCTGTGCTTGCTTGATGGCCAGTTCGTAGTTCTCCTTGCTCTCCAGGTACTCAGCCACGACACCCGCCCTACGGACCGGTGCGGCACACCTAATGCGACGCCTCTTGGTGGTGACTTCCTTCTTCTTTTTGGCAAGCTCCTCATTCCACCACGGGACGGACAACCTTTGGCATTTGGCCTTTTCGGGGATGGCTGTGCTACACGCTTTGGCAATGGCTTCAGTAAAATTGTCCACGAATTCGTCGATTTGCGACGCCGATGTTATTTTGTGTATTTGGTCTGTGGTGAGTTTGTTTCCACGTTTGTGCCTCGTTAACTCTTCCCCAAACTCATCCCACTTTGCCTTGCGTGTGTTAAACTTTCGCGTAGTTCTATTTATTGCCATTCCCCTCGACCGTTGGAGTTTAATGCCAAAGGCTATCCCGTTGTGGTCCGAGCTGGTCAAGTTCTCCTCTACCCTCCAGTTCACCACCAAGTCGAGCATGTTCGTTGTGCAGAAGGTAATGTCCACGTGGCTTTTAAATCTTCTTCCGTCTCTGTAAGTATCGAATGTTGGGGTGTTTCCCGTGTTGAGCACCTGGAGGCCCATCTCATCAATCATCTGGAGCATGTCCTTTCCTCGGCTGTCCGTGCTCTCGCTGCCCCACCACCTGTTCCAAGCGTTCCCATCCCCTCCCATGATCAATTTCCCAAACCCAGGATTAGCCGCAATGCTCTTCAGCTTGCTAATGTATGGACCTATGGGTTGGCTCGGCTCGAGGTAAAAGGAGGCCAGTGTGAGTTCCCAGGCGATGGTTCTTAGGCCCACCACGACGATGTTGTTTGTGGTGTGGCACGGATATTGGATGACGTCAATGTTTGGGTCAAAGACGGCTATTGCCGCTTTGACCTTTTCCTCGCCTGATGGGTTGTTCTGGAAAATTCTCACTCCTGGGTAACTCCTCATACCTCCAGTCGGGCCAGTGTGAGGTTCCTGGATAAGGGCTGCAGTGATCTTATGTTTTCCTGCCTCAACCAGCAGTTCCTGCGTTGCGGCAGTCTTTTTTCTCAGGTTCGCTTGGAACACGTGGTAGACAGGGTCTCCCGCCATGCCGCCCTTAGCAATACGCTATGGTCGACCTGGCCAGAGACTCCCACCGCCTACGGACAGGGCAATCCTGGCTAAATGCATTGTGCTCGATACGGTCCATTCTCGCATTCTTGCAGTTTCTGCACGAGGGGGAGGCGTTTACTGCCCACACGTCGCATTGCGTTTTCAGGTGTGGACCTCCGCAGTGACTGCACACGTCTTCCCTCTCTGTGCAGAATCTCCTCATGTGGCCGTACCCAAGGCAGCGAGAGCACTGGACCAGTGGGGACTGGTCCATTACCCTTACCCGCTGCAGGTCCACACGAAGAGTTCCTAGAGCTGTCATTATTCCCCATAATTTTGGCGACACCGTCAACACTATGTGGCTAGTGTGAGGGTTTCTGGCTCTTTTCCTAAATTTGATTGCGAGTCTGTCATCCTGCTTGTCGAGCCCGTCGAAAACCTCCTGGTTTTGCCTCCTGAGAGCCCTGAGCACCTCCTCGTCTGAGTTGATGCTCAGGACGTCTCTCAGGACCAACATAGGGTCCTTATTTTTGACGTCCTCGACAAGCAGGCTCTCCTTTTCTAGTCGGCTCCGAGCACAATCCCTGTCCGCTGCCGTCGGGCAGCCGAGGATTATCTTCCTGTCCTTCCCCTTCCTAACACGCTCCACCTTCACCCATCCCTCCTTGGCGTCTACCGCCTTCCTGACCCTCTCCAATACTTCGTCCCCCGTCTCTTCCTCCTTGCTCGAGGACACCACTATTGAGTGCAGCGTCGGTCTTGTTTGCTGCACTCGGGACGAATTGGTTACGATGCCGGCATACGATGCCTTTGCCTGGGCCTCAGTATTCGTTTGTAGAGCAATTTTCAGTTCTGCCATCTGTTCGGCGTTTTTCGCTAGTAAGTTGGTATGCTCCTTGATCTTTTCTGCGAGGGCGTCAATGTTGGTTACTTGAGTGGATGGGTTGGCCAGCACTGTCTCCTCTCCTTTCCCTTTCTCCCCAGACTCCACGTCTCTAACTATCTCCACTAGTCTTTCAATCCACTGCGTGACGTCAGTCTTTATCTCAGACTTGAGATTTTTCGCCAAGCCGAGCGAGTATTTCGCCTTTTTGGCGGCGTCCCTTGCCTCAGCTGTCCTGTTAGGGTACGACTTCCCGGTAGTTGGGCTGTGCTCTATGGGCTGGGTCGTCTTAGCCTTTTTTGAGGCTTCCGGGTGTTGAGGAGCATCTAAGGTGGTCTTGCTCCTCCTCGGTGGGCTATACTCTAGCTGTTTGGTGGCTCGCAGTGGATTTACGTCCGTTTGTTTGGTCTGTGGGGCTTTTGATGTTCCTGCTTTACTCTCAAATGCTTCCAAGCTTTTACGCACAATGGACTTTTTGGTCACCGTTTTTGACGGTGACGATGTGCGAGCGCTGTCCTTCTCCGCACTTTTTACGGGCGTCCTTTGTGTTGCGAACATCTTATATCAGGGGTTGTCCGGTCTCTTAACTTGTGTGCTTATGGGGTATGTAAAGGTATCCCCAGTCCGCGTGTATGCTGCTTAGTGTGATTTCTGAAGGGTATGTAAAGGGTACCCTATCAGATGTGTGACTGTGGTGTGTTCTGTTTGGCGTGTGTATGTTTGTGTGTGTGTGTGCTGCCTGTTTGTGCGTGTAAGTGTGTGTAATGCCTGTGTGTTATTGTATGTGTGTGATGCCTGCGCAGGTCCTGTCTCCAGCTGCGGCAAAAGGCCGATGTCTCAACTCTGTACTGTCAATTGGAGCCAATAGGGCTTCGGTCTAGCAGAGTTATGCAGCAATACACAATGCAATAAAGAAAACAAAAATAAAATAAGACAAGATATAAAATAGATAAAATAATTTTTTAATAAAAATATTAAAAGTCGAGGTCAGGTTACTCAACTCTACCTAGAGTTGCCTCTTTTCGCCTACTCGCTGTAGTCCAGCTACGTCCTATATACTAATTGGCCAAAAAAGCCTTGTCCTACTTAAAACTTAAAATTCTAAGGTCACTTAATCTACTTCGTCAGAACCAGTCAAGGAGTGCGGTCTGGCACAGGAAGTTGCGGTGTCTGCACTTGGAGTGACCCCTGGCCTAATATTGGTCGAAAACCAGAACTTCCCCCGTTAAGTATTTGCCGAAAAATTACAAATTTAGTCCCCAAACTCTACACACTCTAGATAGAGCTGTGTAGAGAGGCCCAGTTGGTAGCTCTCGCCGAGCCCTTTCCGAAGACCCCAAACACGGCGTCGCTAGCCCAAGGGGTTCCGGTGCTACAGGGTTACAAAATTTTTCAAAATGGCGGCCGAATTTTCTAAAAACTCCTGTAACTCCGGAACCGCTGGTCCGATCCCGCTCGTGTTTGGGTTATTCTTGGAGAGCGCGCCGAGATCTACCCTCTGGTAGCCTTTTTGGCCAACAAAAATTTTATCCCCCCTATTCCCCCCAGTCCCCCCCTATAAAGTGTGGGAGAGGCCGCCGAGTCGCCCAGAAAAACCCAGACTCCTCTACGACGCTCCGTTCCGATTTTACAAGCGATCAAAGTTTTTCAAAATGGCGGCGGAGCTGTCAAAGTCCGACTTTGATCGCCTGTATCTTCGTCCCCGAACGTCGCAGAACAGCCAAGATTGGGTTTATTCTGCTCAGCTCGACCCCCTCTACCACCCTGTCTGGTTTTCAGGACCCTGAAAAAATTTGGCTCCAATCTTGCTGAAATTCAGCAGGCAGACAGATCTCGACCCCCCGATGCTGAATCTGCAATCCGCAACCTCCTAGGTCGTCGCGTTTCGGAGCTGTGAGCGTTTGAATAAAAACAAAATGGCCGCCGAGCTGTCAAAACACGAATTAAAACTTGAATAACTCGGCAACCAGATGTCGTAGAAGGTCCAGACTTTCTTTGGCGGCTTTGGCACCACGCCGGGCACCCTCCTGGGGGGGTTTGGAGCGAAAATAAAAATTTCGCTCCGATTGCCTCCAAACCGGTGTAGGGCGAAAGTCTTTTACCCGGGCTATCTAACACTCAAAACCACGATTCGCTAGGCCTTACCGTTCAGGAGCTATTACAATTCTAAAATCTTAAAAATAAAAACAAAATGGCGGATTTTTTCAAAATTCGCGCGAATTTCTTAATTTTGACCCTAGAGGACCCCAATTTGGGGTTGGGTATACTACTTTAGGCTACTTAGGACTATTCCCGGCCTCAAAAAACAATTTTTAATTATATTTTACGATTTAATTGAGAAAAACACATAAAATTAGATAGCTCCCGAACGCCTTGAGTTAAAAATACACAAAAAATCTTATAATTAGTTAAAAACAAGTATCTACAGGTCACATTCACAAAAATAATTTATTTTTCAGTTTTTCAGTTAAAAATTTTACAATTACCACTTTTTTCAGTCTTTTAATTACTGCTCTTCCAAAAAATTACCGAAAATTCCAAATTTTGTCTTGATGTGTTAAGCAAACGAGCGCGCAACTTCTAGCAGTTGCCGATTTTCAATACTGCTCCCGGTTCAGTAGTTATTATGGTGCAAAGTTCAATTTTTAATTATAATTTAATAAGAAACTACTGGACTAAAAAATCTGTTTTTTCTTTAAAAATGTCTTGGGTGGTACCTTCTTTTATCCTCTTAATTTTGGTTCTTCTAAGTCAGCCGCTTGACGTACCACGTGCGGCCACGCCCACGTGTTGAAAATTGTTTTTCTGTTTTCCCGGAAAAACCATAAGCTTTTCCGGAAAGCTGGAATCGCAGGCCGATGCGGGCCGCTGGGGCGCTTCTGCCGACACTTAGCACTTCACGATCACTTATCTTTTGCCGGTTTTATTGCACTTTAACTGGGTGAAATTTGCACTTTTAACCCCAAAAAATGAGGTTTTTCACAAATAACTTTTTTCACAGGTGAGTGCGGCTGAATTTGAAGGTTGCGGTGTGTGCGCGGCGCCGAGACGCAACTTTTGGTATATCGCACTGGTTGCTACGTTACAAAAAACCCACGACTTTTGATTTTTAAAGCACGGAGCGGTTTTAAAACGCTGCTTACTGTTCGAGGGTCGGAATGTGACTGGGTTAGGTTAGGTTAGGTTAGGTTTTTTTTTTTTTGTTGACGCGGGGAATGCATTTAGGCACCGTCATCCCAGCTACGGGGGTAGCTGGGACGGTGTGTGGGACTCACCGGTCCCGGAAGGAGGGACCGTCCTACCCACTAAACCCCGCGGTGTTCCGACTCACCCTATAGCCGGGCCGAAGGATATGAAATTAAAGATTCTACGTCGACCCGGCTAGGGATGCCCCGTAGGGTTGGGGCTCTCCTCGGGGGACCAGATGGTCGGCCCCCCGGAGCTCCCTAAGGAGCTGAAGAAAACAAGCCCGCATCGCACCGCCCTCGTACGTCCCTCTGAAAGCAGAGGGGGCAGAGAGCGGCCGAGCGGGCGGGCACTAAGGCACCTCCGGAACACGGGGAGGTGCCTTCCGCCAAACGATCATCGGTGGGTGAGGTCCCCCGACCACCACCCACCGGGACAACACTAGTCGGGAGCGCGCATGAATTGAGCCATGCGACGCCCCCGAACCGGACGACGAGGCGGGAGCGTTTGACCTGCACGCTCCCGCACCCGCAACTCTTCTCTCTTGGCCGCCATCACCTCACAAGCAAACGAGGTGACGGCGGCCCAACACTCCTGGCTGCCGACCATGGCTTGCACCACGGCCGGCAGCGACAAATTATTTCCAACACGGCCCGTGAGGGCGACACGCGGCCCGTCCCACGCCGCGCACTCCACACACCAGAAAACACTTCTGTTGTGACGAAATGATTGTGTGAAAATAGTATATTGTACTTTTGATGGTAACTTGGATGCTATAAAACAACCATTTAAACATTTTGTGAGTGCAGTGTGGGGTTTAGTGACATACTTTAATAGTAATATCTGTAAATTTTGATGAACATTTATGTTTTAAACATTGCGGGCGGGCGTAAATTTATATTTCTCATTCTGTTTGAAAACGGCATTTAATATTTAGTGAAATAGCGACATCTGTTATCGAGTGGCTGTGTGCTCATCCGTCATATCTGTCTAAATCGCTGAATCGCACACCATTGACGGCGACATCTGTTGTCGAATAGCTACAACTAAATATAAAAAAAATCATTCTGTTTTATAAAAGATGAATAAGTGCGGAGGCTGTGGCCGTTTTGCGTCGCAAACAGATACCGTGAAGTGCAAGAAATGTCTTAACCACTTCCATAGGTCCTGTGTGGGCATACTTGCGAGGGACAGAGTCCCTTTGGAGTGGCATTGCCCTGAATGTAAACGACCACCTGTTGCAAGGCAGAGGAATGATGAGACACCCGTCCGTGCGACCCAGCCCGACAGAGTGAGCGACTCGGAAACTGGTCCCATGTCACCCGATCGGCCTATACTTTCTCGGAAGAGTGAGGAGTCGCATGAAGGGTTTGGGGGTCGAGAATTTGGCCTGTTAATGGAGGAAATTAAGGCGTTTCGTATGGACGTTAAGAAATTTCAAAGACAGATGGAGATGGAGATGGCAGCCTTAAGAGAGTCCGTGCAGACGTGCGGTTCCCGCGTCGATGGAATCGAGGCCAGACTGCAGGCACTAGAGGACGCCGCCAAGACGGAGTCAATCGAGCGGGTGGTAGAAAATCTTCGGCGCGAACTGAACGACAGGGATCAGGAGCTTCTGGCAAATGACGTGGAGATATCCAACGTGCCGGAGCAGCCCGGGGAGAACCCGGTCCATCTCCTCAAGTCGCTCGGCGCCAAGCTGGGCGTCACCCTGGACGAGCGCGACGTAGTCAGCGTGGAGCGCGTGGGGCGGCGCGCGCTCGTCGCCACCAGCCCGCAGGGGCCCCGAGAGGCGCGCCCGCGCGTGCTGGTGGCGCGCCTGGCGCGCCGCGACGTGCGCGACGAGCTGCTGCGGAGCGCACGCGTGCGCCGCACGGCCACCACGGAGGGCGTCGCGGGCGCTGCGCCGCCGCGCCGGTTCTACGTAAATGAGCGCCTCACGCGCACAAACCGGCAGTTGTTTCGAGAGGCGCGGGAGGTCGCCGGCGCCGCTGGCTGGAGGTTCGTGTGGACGAAGCGGGGACAAGTCCTCGTCTGCAGGAGACCCGGCGACCCGACGCATCGAGTCCGGTCTGGGGTGGATCTTGCCACTTTGTGCGGACAGTCGGCTTCTTAGCGATAAATTGCGTTGTAACCTGTACATACAATTATTGATTCTTTATTATATGTACTTTGTTGTGATGGTTGGATGTGTGGATGAGTACTGCATTGACGGCGGCGCTGGTATTGTTATGTGGGCGCAGTGCACGGGAGATTTTCTTATAGTAATACATATATTGCAGAACATTTATAAAATCAGGACCCATTGCAACATAAAGGGTAATATCTATAATGGTTATTATAATAAAACTGTTTTAACTACAGAAAAACCCTACCCCGGTAGGCAACTGTGCGCATTTGGTGGATGTAGTTTGTCACCTGTAGTTTCACCAAATGCAGTTGCAATGTCTGGTTATTATAGACTATTCAAAGTTTTCATAAGTAAACGAAGTCATAGGATTAAATCTTTATTAAAATCGACAAAACATATTTATATAAACATACACCTTATTACATATAGTTTCTTGAGATTTGTATTAACTCCAAACATCTATAACTGCACATATATATACAGGACTTATTACGTACCGGACATGAAATATATTAACAATGATAGCCTACTACTAAATATTTATCTACATTGCAGCCAGTTTATGTGTGCACCTTGTGGTTGGAACTTGGGAACGCCACTATAATGCTGGTCGGGAAATGTCTAAAATTTGGACTGCTAAATACGGGCTCCCTATCAACCAAGCATGATGAATTTAGAGTGGCCATGCTGAATCATGCTGTAGACATTATGGCAATTAATGAGACCTGGCTCAAAGAAAAACAGGAGGGAAAGGCTCCAAAAATTCATGGGTACAAACTAAGGCATATACCACGGCCTATGAATATAAAGAAAGGTCGGGGTGGTGGAGTGGCCTTCTACATTAAGAATGGTATAAGTGCCAGGACTAGGGAGCACCCGGTGAATCGTGATGTGGAACAAATGTGGATTACTACAAATGTGTTGGGAAAAACTTTGCTTGTTGGTACAGCCTACCGCCCTCCTTGGCTCAATCTGGAGGTGTTTTTGGAAGGGATAACTGATAGTTTGATTGCTCTCGCTCCTTACGACCATGTTGTGCTACTGGGGGATTTCAATGTGAATATGCTTGAGATGGGCGAGGCAGACACCAGGAGATTTGCTGACTTCCTTGCATGTATGAATCTAACGCAGGTGGTGAGGTCGCCTACACATTTCACTAAGGGGAAGGCGTCTACGCTCATAGATGTGGTATGTACTGACGTTAAGATGAATCATGTTATAGTTGATCACATCTGTGAGTTGGGGCGACACTCAGTGGTGGTCTGTGAAACATCAATAAAAAAGCCCAAATCTAAGCCCAGGATGGTTAAATATAGACCAATTAGGAACATAGTTATGGGATGTTTTGAGGAGGACAGGGATAGTTTGCCTTGGTCTCTGGTGAGCAGTTTTCGGGATGTAGACACCATGGTTTCCACATTGACTTGTAACATGTTGCACTTATTCGATCTGCACGCTCCAATTAAGACTGCACTATTTAGGGAACGGCCAACTCCGTGGATCACGGATAACATTCGCCTCATGTTCAAATTGCGGGATAGGGCAAGGAAGAAGTATCACAGTACAAAATTGGAACAGCATCGAAACTATTACTTGCAATTGAAGCGCCTGGCCATTGAGTCCTTACAGAATGAAAAATCAGCATATTTCAAAACAAATATAAATAAACAAATAAGTAATCCCAGACGTTTGTGGCAAAATTTAAAAGCAGATATTCTTCCAGATCATGGGGAGACACTGCTTCCCAGTCATCTAAGAGACACGGATGCTATTAACCGTGCATTCCTGAATGTACCGGGTTCTTGTGAGGTATCCATATCCCAACTCACATACTTTGAATTCCATAGGTGTACTTCATGTCAATTTGATCTGCAGCCTGTATCCACTGAAACAGTGCTCAAGATTGTTAACAGCATCCAAACTAATGCTTCGGGTGTGGATGGGATTAGTCATGAGATGCTTTCCATGACTATGCCGGCCACTCTCCAGGCCATAACGGATATTGTGAATGCATCAATTGAGACTCAAGCGTTCCCTGATATGTGGCGGCATGCTGTGGTTCGTCCAATAGCTAAAAAAAGCAACCCAGCACAGTATGGAGATTTGCGACCCATCAGTATCCTTCCGTGTATTTCAAAGATACTGGAACGTGTGGTGCATAGTCAAGTCATGGAATATTTGGAGGTGAATAATCTGTTGCCTGAGGTTCAGTCTGGTTTTAGGAAGGGTCGTGGCACGGCTACTGCTTTATTGGATGTCGTAGGTAGTGTGCTGGAGGCTAGGGATGTTGGGGAGGGTACAGCTTTGGTTTTGCTGGACTTCTCTCGTGCGTTCGATTCAATAAATCCTACACTGTTACTTTCTAAGTTGTCTTACTATGGTTTCACCAGGCAGACAATAGAATGGTTCCACAGCTACCTCGTGGGCAGAACACAGTGTGTTGAAATATGCAACGAAGATGGTTCTAGGGTTCGCTCCCCTCCCCGTCCTGTAACTAGAGGTGTGCCACAGGGCTCTATATTGGGGCCACTATTGTTCATTTTATATAGCGCAGATGTCACTAGTGTCTTTAAAAATTGTAAATTTCACATCTATGCAGACGATATCCAAGTTTACAAATCCTTTGCCCCCCGAGATACAACTTCTGCAGTTGACCAAATAAATGCGGATCTGGAGGCAGTGGCGGAGTGGGCAGAGAGTAACTCATTAGTGCTGAACCCTACTAAGTCCAAGTTTATGGTGCTGGGGTCAAGGCAACAAATCAGCGCTATATTAGCTCAGGATCCTGAGGTTTTGATAAAAGAAAAGAAGATTCAAAGGGTGGAAACTGCTACGAATCTGGGAGTCATTATTGACTCTGAGCTCCGTTTTGAAAGTCACATAAACAGAGTGGTTAGTAACTGCTTCTACAAATTAAAGGTACTCTACAATGTGAGACAGTATCTTTCTGTGCCGCTACGCAGGCTTTTGGTGGATAGTCTCATCCTCTCTCGGTTTAATTACTGTGATACAGTGTATGGTCCCTGTATTCTAAAACGAACAGAGAACCTAATCCAGAGAGTGCAGAATGCCTGTGTCCGCTTTTGTGTAAATATCCCCCGAAGGAGCCATGTAACACCATTCATAAACAACCTGGAACTGTTGAAGATGGCTGCTAGGAGGAGACTGCATCTGGCCAGTCTAATGTTTGGAGTGGTGACAAATAAGGGGCCTGCTTACCTCTATGATAGGCTCATTTGGAGGCACACAAAGGAGCGATACAGCAAAAGAGCGTCAGTGCCACCTCTATCAATACCCAGGTACAGGACGGCCTCGTTCAGGGGTTGCTTCAGACATGCATCGACACATTGCTGGAATGTTCTATCTCCTCCAATCCGCAACCTGAAAACAAAAAGGTCTTTCATTAAAAACTTGAGACGTTTATACTTGTTGAAACAGAAAACTGATAGTTGAAACTAATAATGGTAATAATAATAATGATTGATACTAAGACATAAAAATGTTAAGTCCTTGGAACACTATATACAATTCACCACTATATTATGATTTTTTTTTTTTTTCTTTTTTTTTTTTTTTTAATTCTATTTGTTGTTATAATTTCCTTATTTTAAATTTACTCATATTTTAATTTAGTTGAAATTTATAGGATATGTATAAATAATAGAAATGTTTATGATGATCCTAAGATCATGAAATAAAAGTTAGCGAGTATGTATTGCTGATGTCTTCGATCGAGGGAACTATAGATGCACAAATTACGGCTAGGAAAACTGGCCACCTTAAGAAGGACAAAGTAACACCTATGAGCGTCTCGACGGGTTGGTGTGCTTGGGTGCGGATTTGGGGGTCGTAGAATAGGTTTCCACCCCAGACGGGTCTCTGTGTGATAGGCACATAAGTTTGTTCTGTTTTGGTGTAAAAAAAAAAGAAATAACTAGCTTAAGGAAAAAAAAAATTATTAATCAATTGAAATGTATGTACTTTAGAAATATGTAGGGTTGTTAACCGAGGAAGATAGATGAAGTTGTGTGAGAGTGTCCACTTATATTGTTGTTATTTATTATTGTTGTTATCTACATTATTCCTTCTCTCTTACAAATATAACTGCTAGAGTTGCAAAGTTAGAGCATTTAAGAAAGGAAACTTAAACTGCTGCTCCTTTTTGAATGAGATAATCTCTGAGACTAGTTTATTTATTTTTTATATGTAAAGAACAAGCGTAGGTACTTACTTTTTCTGTGTCACGGGTCTTTTTTGAGTGGTTGTGTGTGGGTTTGTTTTTATTGCCTTCCAGAGTTTGTTTCTGGTCACGGGGCGGAAACAGCTTGCGTGATTTAATTCTGATTTGATCATAAAAGTTTTTTTTTTCTTGTGTCCTGAACCAAATAAAATAATTAAGGTTAATATTAATAATGCCACGTACGTAGATGACGCGTGGCAGCACGCGCTCATTATGTGACACTTGACAGTGACGATGCCGCAGGGGTGACATTGCTGCTGTGTTGCCGCATTGAAAAGTAATTTGGTTTTATGATTTCATGTTATTTTTTTTTTTTTTTTTTTTTTTTTTTTTGATTTTCGTTTTTGTCCTGAATTATTATAATTCTAACTTACACATTAATAATATTTATTGTAATGTTTGGGTTTATATATATATGCATTTTTTTTTTTTTTTGTGAACTATTTTAGATTTTGGACCCTGATCATTGGTCGGGAGTCGGGAGGGGTAGTGGCGCCATCTCGATATTCGGCACTCTCTGAAAATCAGCGCAGTCAATGTAAATTGACAGCATTAAGCTGAGAGAGGGCCGAGTTTTGCGCAAGATGGGCACAATTTACTATGCTTATTGTTGTTTGTGTGGTACCTTTTCCCTGTAGGATTATAATTGTCAATTTTTTTTTCTTTCTTCTTGTGTGTGTGTGTGTGTGTGTTAGTGGTGGTGGTTATTTGATTTTTTTTTTTTTTATTTTATTTTTATTTTTTTCTATAATACTAAGAATACACAACAATTTTGTGATGACTAGGTTTAATTTAAGATAAGGTACCTACTACACATAATTTGTTGTACTTAATATTGTGTCTGTATTGTTGCAAAATAAACTGTTTTCTTTCTTCTTCTTCTTCTTTCACTCGGCGAGTGTGTGCTCAGCCGAGTCCACGGCGCCACTTGAGCAGTGACGGCACACGGGGTCCGACTCCACACCCACCACCTCCCACAGGTACTTGGCGAAACAGCCATGTCCTGTGAGGAGCTGAGTGAGGTGGTACGTCGGCGCACCGTGCGCCCTCTCTACCCAAGGCCGAAGAACGGGCCGGACAGCCCCCACGAGCCGCGCGCTCGCAGAGGGAACAACCAATCTATTGGCCCACTTCCGGAAGAGATCGTCGCGAGCAGACTGTCTCCAGCGATCGATCTCGTCCGGGAGTGGGCGACCTCCATTAATCCGCACCAGGGCGCTTTCTTCGTACACGCGCTTGAGGACTCCAGCCTCGAGATCCCACGGGGGGCTTCCGCCAATTAGACACGCCGCCTCGTAAGAGACGGTGCAGTACGCTCGCGCCGCCCTCTGCGCAATCACCCGCTGCGGCCTCCGCAGCAGGGGGATGGTTTTGGCGCAGAGAGCGTCCGACCAAATAGGCGCTCCGTAGAGCGCCTTGGAGCGCACTACACCGTCGTAGAGACGGCGACATGCACTTTCCGGCCCCCCTTTATTAGGGAGCAGCCGCGCCAGCCTTCCGGCGTATGACACCAGTTTGGGTGCCAGACGCCGGAAGTGCTCGACGAAACCCCATCGACTATCGAGGACCAATCCTAGGTACTTCATGGTCTCCCCGATAGCGATGGGGGTGCCGCTCACTACAATGGCGGAATCTCGAGGTGGCCCCCGACGAGGCCCGTGGAAAAACACGGCCTCGGACTTATCGAGAGCCACCTGGAGTCCCAGCGCCCTGATGCGGCTGACCACCTGGGCAACGCCCGCGGTGGCCAGAACCTTCGCGTCCCTGAATTCTGGGCCCCGCGCGGTGACGAGGGTGTCGTCGGCGTAGCAAATAATGCCAACCCCCGTAAGAGTTGCACCGCGCAGGACCCAGTCATAGCCGATGTTCCACAGGAGCGGACCAAGCACCGACCCCTGTGGAACACCGCACGACATCTCCTTGCGGACTATTCCCGACCGGGCCGGGTAGATGATGGCCCGGTCCACGAAGTAGTCCGCAAGGACGCGCCTGAGGTACCACGGGACCTTGTGGTACCTCAGCGCCTCGGCGATGGTCTGCCAGGGGATGGTGTTGAAGGCGTTCGCGATGTCCAGCGACACCGCCAACAACACCTCCCCCCGACCGACCGCCTCTTGGACGCTGTCCCTGAGTCGGGAGATGGCGTCCAGGGTAGACCGCCCGCGACGGAACCCGTACTGACCGCCGTCGAGGTTGGGCCCCGCCCCCTCAAGGTGCCCGACGAGACGAGCAGCGAGCACCCGCTCGAAAAGCTTGCTCATCTCGCCGAGCAGAACAATGGGGCGGTAGGCCGACGGCGACTCGACGGGGCGCCCGTGCTTCCTGAGCAGCACGAGCTTCCCCGTCTTCCACGTTCGCGGGACTCTACCCGACGCCAAACACTCCGACATCAGGGAGAGCGTCTCTTCTTCGAACGCCGGCATGACCAGGGCGACGACCCGCCCTGGGATGCCGTCCGGACCGGGGGCGCGGTGTCTCAACTTGAGCTTGAGAACCGCCGCCCCCAACTCGGCATCGGACACGGGCGGGATCGCCTCCGTGTCAGCCGGCGTTCCCTCTGGTGCTGCCATACTCGGCGGGACCCACTCTTCCCGCGCAGGGAAGAGGGAGCTGACAACTTCACTAGTGAAGGTGGGCTCGAGAGACCTAGTGAGCGGGGGCGCATAAGGCCGGAGTTTGTCGCTCACGACCTTATACGGGCGCCCCCACGGATCTCCATTTAATGTCTCGAGCCACACCTTCCACGACTCGTCTTTGGCGGCCTTGATCGCCGAGCGAAGGGCCGCTCGGGCGTCCCGGTATGCGGCGCGCAACTCCTCCACGAGGACAGGGTTTCGATCGCCTTCACCGCCTCCTCTACCGCCTTCGACAGCTGCTCGCACCGCAATACCGGAGCAGCTACCGACGTCGACGTTTCCTCCATCGTCAGGTTAGGTTAGGTTAGGTTAGGTTAGGTTTTTTTTTTTTTTTTTGTTGACGCGGGGAATGCATTTAGGCACCGTCATCCCAGCTACGGGGGTAGCTGGGACGGTGTGTGGGACTCACCGGTCCCGGAAGAAGGGACCGTCCTACCCACTAAACCCCGCGGTGTTCCGTCTCACCCTATAGCCGGGCCGAGGGATATGAAAATTAGATTCTACGTCGACCCGGCTAGGGATGCCCCGTAGAGTTGGGGCTCGCCTCGGGGGACCAGATGGTCGGCCCCCCAGAGCTCCCTAAGGAGCTGAAGAAAACAAGCCCGCATCGCACCACTCTCGAGCGCCCTTCTGCAAGCAGAGGGGGTAGAGAGCGGCCGAGCGGGCGGGCACTAAAGGCACCTCCGGAACACGGGGAGATGCCTTCCGCCATATGGCCGTCAATGGGCGCGGTCCCCCGACCTTACGCCCACGGCCAAAAACTGATGCTGTGCGGAGCGGTCGCACAGGCGGAAGGGCCGCACAGGCGGAACGGCCGCACAGACGGACCAGCCGTACAGGCAGGCAGAAGCCCACACGCAGCAGCTGCCCAAGCTGCCGCGTGCCGAGGGGCTTAACTGCCGCACATACATACAGCTGCCGTACAGGCGAAATCAGCCGCACAGGCGGAACAGCCGCATATGCGGCCACTGCCACACAGCAAACTCGCTCTAACCGGCCGCAGCCGGGAGCATACCTCGCGTAAACGCGGGCCTTGAAGGCCCGCCATTCCACGACCCCCTCGTGCAATGGGGTCAACTCCGTCAAATGACGGCGAGAAACGTCACAGATGCGCTGTAACACACACCCCGACCAATGCTGCACGGAGCGGCCGCACGGACGGAAGGGCCGCACAGGCGGAACGGCCGCACAGACGGACCAGTCGTACAGGCAGGCAGAAGCCCACACGCAGCATCTCAAGCTGCCGCGTGCCGAGGGGCTTAACTGCCGCACATACATACGACTGCCGTACAGGCGAAATCAGCCGCACAGGCGGAACAGCCGCACATGCGGCCGCTGCCGCACAGCAACTTGCTCCAACCGGCCGCAGCCGGGAGCATACCTCGCCAAGAAAGTTGCGACGCTTCCACCGGGTATCCGGGAGCTGTCGCAACACCGCGGGCCTTGCAGGCCCGCCATACCACGACCCCCTCGTGCAATGGGGTCGGCTTCGGTCGGAAAGACCGACGAACAAAGCGCTTCTACCGGCCGTAGCCGGGAGCGGACGCCGTTTGTTACGGCGGTGAACGCCGCAACCGCAGGCCTAGCAGGCCCACCATACCACGACCCCCTTCGCCATGGGGTCGGTTGTCGGGATATTGGTTCATCGACTTACAGGGGCAGCAGACTCCAGCGCTGCGCCTGTTAGCCGACTATCCAGGATGCACCGTCTTGGTCCAGTTGCCACTCCCCCCGGGCATATAGCCCGAAGGGATAGGAAACCGGTCCAAGCTCTCGAGGAGGTTTCCCGACCTAGCACCCCCAGGTTAGGTTAGGTTTTTTTTTTTTTTTTTTTTTTTTGTTGACGCGGGGAATGCATTTAGGCACCGTCATCCCAGCTACGGGGGTAGCTGGGACGGTGTGTGGGACTCACCGGTCCCGAAAACAGGGACCGTCCTACCCACTAAACCCCGCGGTGTTCCGACTCACCCTATAGCCGGGCCGAGGGATATGAAAATTAGATTCTACGTCGACCCAGCTAGGGATGCCCCATAGAGTTGGGGCTCTCCTCGGGGGACCAGATGGTCGGCCCCCCAGAGCTCCCTAAGGAGCTGAAGAAAACAAGCCCGCATCGCACCACTCTCGAGCGCCCTTCTGCAAGCAGAGGGGGTAGAGAGCGGCCGAGCGGGCGGGCACTAAGGGCACCTCCGGAACACGGGGAGGTGCCTTCCGCCATGTGGCCGTCAATGGGCGGGGTCCCCCGACCTTATGCCCACGGCCAACAAGTATTCAGGGGGGCGCGCAGTGACTCCTTACCGCGGCGCCCCCGAACTGCACGGCGAAGCGGGAGTTCCGTTACTCCCGCTCCCCTGCGCAGTGTGCCTCCCGCCGATTCGATGGCGAATCGGCACGCCTGACTGCCGACCATGGCTTGCACCACGATCGGCAGTGACAGGCCCCTACTGATGCTGTGCAGAGCGGCCGCACAGGCGGAAGGGCCGCACAGTCGGAACAGCCGCACAGACGGACCAGCCGTACAGGCGGAGCAGAAGCCCACACTCAAGCAGCCGCCCAAGCTGCTGTGTGCCGAGGGGCTTAACTGCCGCACAGACAGGCTGCCGTACAGGCGGAAACAGCCGCACAGGCGGAACAGCCGCATATGCGGCCACTGCCGCACAGCACCTTGCTCAAACCGGCCGCAGCCGGGAGCACACCTCGCGTGTACACCGCAGGCCTTGAAGGCCCGCCATACTACGACCCCCTCGTGCAATGGGGTCAACTCCGTCAAATGACGGCCAGAACCGCCGCAGATGCGCGGTAACACCATGGGCCTAGCAGGCCCACCGAACTTCGACCCCCTCGTGCAATGGGGTCAGCTTGCCAAGATGTTAAAGGATGGCACACCCCTACTACTGCTGTATGGAGCGGCCGCACAGGCGAACGGGCTGCACAGGCGGAACGGCCGCACAGACGGACCAGCCGTACAGGCGAGCAGAAGCCCACACTCAAGCAGCCGCCCAAGCTGCTGTGTGCCGAGGGGCTTAACTGCCGCACAGACAGGCTGCCGTACAGGCGGAAACAGCCGCACAGGCAGAACACCCGCACATGCGGCCACTGACATACAGCAACTTGCTCCAACCGACCGCAGCCGGGAGCATACCTCGCTAAGAAAGTTGCGACGCTTCCACCGGGTATCCGGGAGCTGTCGCAACACCGCGGGCCTTGCAGGCCCGCCATACCACGACCCCCTCGTGCAATGGGGTCGGCTTCGGTCGGAAAGACCGACGAACAAAGCGCTTCTACCGGCCGTAGCCGGGAGCGGACGCCGTTTGTTACGGCGGTGAACGCCGCAACCGCAGGCCTAGCAGGCCCACCATACCACGACCCCCTTCGCCATGGGGACGGTTGTCGGGATATTGGTTCATCGACTTACAGGGGCAGCAGACTCCAGCGCTGCGCCTGTTAGCCGACTATCCAGGATGCACCGTCTTGGTCCAGTTGCCACTCCCCCCGGGCATATAGCCCGAAGGGATAGGAAACGGGTCCAAGCTCACGAGGAGGTTTCCCGACCTAGCACCCCAGGTTAGGTTAGGTTAGGTTTTTTTTTTTTTTTGTTTTTTTTGTTGACGCGGGGAATGCGTTTAGGCACCGTCATCCCAGCTACGGGGGTAGCTGGGACGGTGTGTGGGACTCACCGGTCCCGGAAAAAGGGACCGTCCTACCCACTAAACCCCGCGGTGTTCCGACTCACCCTATAGCCGGGCCGAGGGATATGAAAAGTAGATTCTACATCGACCCGGCTAGGGATGCCCCGTAGGGTTGGGGCTCTCCTCGGGGGACCAGATGGTCGGCCCCCCGGAGCTCCCTAAGGAGCTGACGAAAGACAAGCCCGCATCGCACCGCCCTCGAACGTCCCTCTGAAAGCAGAGGGGGCAGAGAGCGGCCGAGCGGGCGGGCACTAAGGCACCTCCGGAACACGGGGAGATGCCTTCCGCCAAACGATCATCGGTGGGTGAGGTCCCCCGACCACCACCCACCGGGACAACACTAGTCGGGGGCGCGCACGAAAGCTGCCATGCGGCGCCCCCGAACCGGACGGCGAGGCGGGAGCGTTTGACCTGCACGCTCCCGCACCCGCAGCTCCTCTCTCTTGGCCGCCATCACCTCAAAAGCAAATGAGGTGACGGCGGCCCAACACTCCTGGCTGCCGACCATGGCTCGCACCACGGCCGGCAGCGACAAATCATTTCCGACACGGCCCGTGAGGGCGACACGCGGCCCGTCCCACGCCGCGCACTCGGCGAGTGTGTGCTCTGCCGAGTCCACGGCGCCACTTGGGCAGTGACGGCACACGGGGTCCGACTCCACACCCACCACCTCCCACAGGTACTTGGCGAAACAGCCATGTCCTGTGAGGAGCTGAGTGAGGTGGTACGTCGGGGCACCGTGCGCCCTCTCTACCCAAGGCCGAAGAACGGGCCGGACAGCCCCCACGAGCCGCGCGCTCGCAGAGGGACATTCCAACCTAATGGCCCACTTCCGGAAGAGATCGTCGCGAGCAGACTGTCTCCAGCGATCGATCTCGTCCGGGAGTGGGCGACCTCCATTACTCCGCACCAGGGCGCTTTCCTCGTACACACGTTTGAGGACTCCAGCCTCGAGGTCCCACGGGGGGCTTCCGCCAATAAGACACGCCGCCTCGTAAGAGACGGTGCAGTACGCTCTCGCCGCCCTCTGCGCAATCACCCGCTGCGGCCTCCGCAGCAGGGGGATGGTTTTGGCGCAGAGAGCATCCACCCAAATCGGCGCTCCGTAGAGCGCCTTGGAGCGCACTACACCGTCATAGAGACGGCGACATGCACTTTCCGGCCCCCCTTTATTGGGGAGCAGCCGCGCCAGCCTTCCGGCGTATGACACCAGTTTGGGTGCCAGGCGCCGGAAGTGCTCGACGAAACCCCATCGACTGTCGAGGACCAATCCTAGGTACTTCATGGTCTCCCCGATAGCGATGGGGGTGCCGCTCACCACAATGTTGGAACCTCGAGGTGGCCCCCGCCGAGGCCCGTAGAAAAACACGGCCTCGGACTTTTCGAGAGCCACTTGGAGTCCCAGCGCCCTGATGCGGCTGACCACCTGGGCAACGCCCGCGGTGGCCAGAACCTTCGCGTCCCTGAATTCTGGGCCCCGCGCGGTGACGAGGGTGTCGTCGGCGTAGCAGATAATGCCGACTCCCGTAAGAGTTGCACCGCGCAGGACCCAGTCGTAGCCGATGTTCCACAGGAGCGGACCAAGCACCGACCCCTGTGGAACACCGCACGACATCTCCTTGCGGACTATTCCCGACCGGGCCGGGTAGATGATGGCCCGGTCCACGAAGTAGTCCGCAAGGACGCGCCTGAGGTACCACGGGACCTTGTGGTACCTCAGCGCCTCGGCGATGGTCTGCCAGGGGATGGTGTTGAAGGCGTTCGCGATGTCCAGCGACACCGCCAACAACACCTCCCCCCGACCGACCGCCTCTTGGACGCTGTCCCTGAGTCGGGAGATGGCGTCCAGGGTAGACCGCCCGCGACGGAACCCGTACTGGCCGCCGTCGAGGTTGGGCCCCGCCCCCTCAAGGTGCCCGACGAGACGAGCAGCGAGCACCCGCTCGAAAAGCTTGCTCATCTCGCCAAGCAGAACAATGGGGCGGTAGGCCGACGGCGACTCGACGGGGCGCCCGTGCTTCTTAAGCAGCACGAGCTTCCCCGTCTTCCACGTTCGCGGGACTCTACCCGACGCCAAACACTCCGACATCAGGGAGAGCGTCTCTTCTTCGAACGCCGGCATGACCAGGGCGACGACCCGCCCTGGGATGCCGTCCGGACCGGGGGCGCGGTGTCTCATCTTGAGTTTGAGAACCGCTGCCCCTAACTCGGCATCTGACACGGGCGGGATCGCCTCCGTGTCTGCCGGCGTTCCATCTGGTGCTGCCATACACGGCGGGACCCACTCTTCCCGCGCAGGGAAGAGGGAGCTGACAACTTCACTAGTGAAGGTGGGCTCGAGAGACCTAGTGAGTGGGGGCGCATAAGGCCGGAGTTTGTCGCTCACGACCTTATACGGGCGCCCCCACGGATCTCCATTTAAAGTCTCGAGCCACACCTTCCACGACTCGTCTTTGGCGGCCTTGATCGCCGAGCGAAGGGCCGCTCGGGCGTCCCGGTATGCGGCGCGCAACTCCTCCACGAGGACAGGGTTTCCGGCCCTACGACCGCGGTAGCGGGTGTATCTTCGTTGGGCTGCGTGACTAGCAGCACGCAGCCCTTCAAGGTTGTCGTTCCACCAATACACCCGCCGCCGCGGCTGGACAGACCCTGCCCTTCGCATCGCCGCATCGCAGACGCGAGTCAGAGACTCAGATAACCGCTCCGACCTCGCGTCCACGCTCGGGTTTCCGCCAAACGTGGCCCATCGCTCGACGATGGCCGCCTCTTCTGCCAGCTCCCGGTTTAGCGTTTTTAAGCGCCACCGTGGGCCCTCACCGGCCAGGGGACGATCGTGGGTCCTCAGGGCGGGGGAGACGATATCAAATCGGACATACCGGTGGTCCGACATCGTCTCCACCTCCGTGACCACCCTCCAGCCACGTACGTGGTTCGCCAGGCCAGAACTGGCAAAGGACAGGTCCACGATGGACCTGTTCCCAGTCTCCCCCACGTACGTGGGGACCGTCCCCTGGTTCAGCAGCACCAGATCCATGGACACCGCCCAATCCTCCAATAACTCACCCCGCAAGTCCGTCGCCGGAGATCCCCACGCCGTAGAGTGGGCGTTGAAGTCCCCGACGACGATGAGCGGAGTGGGGTGTGCTTCCGCCACAAGAGCCCCGAGCTCAACGAGTAACTGCTCAAATTGAGCACGGGTCTTCCTGGGCGGACAGTACACCCCGATCACTGCAGCGTCTCCCAGCAGCGCGAGGACGCACATTCGTCCTTGGGACACCCTATCAAAGGCGCCCCGCTGGGAGACGATAGCCACCTCACCGTCGCGGTCGCTGGCCCAATCATCGCGGGCACGAACCGCGTACGGTTCGGCGACTACAGCCACGGTCGTCTGCCACTGCGCTACGGACTGGATCAAAACATCCTGGGCCGCAGCGCAGTGCCTGACGTTGGCCTGCAGGATCGAGAATGTGGACATCTAGGATTGAGCAGTGTCCATAACCTCCAACGATTGGGTGGGAGCGGGGTCCGCGACCGGCCCGACCCGCCTCCCACCGACTCCTCCTCGGCGACGACGTCGTTTCTTTGACGCCGCCAGGCAAGCCTTGGCGCCCAGGCGGTGCGCAGCGGCCTCTCCCGCCGCCGCACACACGGGGCAGTGCGGTTCCGCGGCGCAGCCGGCCGATTTGTGGCCGGGCTGCCCGCAGCGGAAGCACAGGGCGCTGCGGTCAACTCCCGCAGCACACCTGGCCCCCACGTGCCCCACATCTAGGCAGCGGAAGCACCGCTGCGGCCTGGACTCCAAAAGCACCGCACGGACGCGGGTCCAACCAATCACTACGGGGCGGCCATCAGTTAAAAGTTTGGCCGCCGCGACGGGGCACTTCACCCACGCCGTGCCTTCTCTGCTTGCCTGGCGGACGATAGCCCCGACAACTACGCTGGTGATGGCGCAACCTCCAACGTCCGCCACCACCCGCGCCACAACCTCCTTCGTCGCTGAATCGCCGAGACCGGAGATGCGCAGCTCCGCGCACTTCTCCGGCCTGGCGATGCGGACGTCGTCACCAAGGGTCGCCCTTAATTTCGACGCCAATGCGTCCGCTTTTGCGCCTCTATCCGCACCCGCGACCTCGAGGATACGTCCCCCGGTGGCCGCTGTGCGGAAGCGCAGCCCGTCGATGCCGAGGCTTTTGAGGTCGATCGACCTCTCAGCCTCGGCAAGTTTTTCGGCGTAGGTTACGCCCCGCCCCTCCGCTTCCCGCTGCAGCGTTATCACCACTGCTGCAGTTCGCGGTGCGCGGAGATTCGGGGCGCTCCTTTTAACGGGCGCCTTAGCGGGCGCATTGGCGTGCGTCGATGCCGTCTTCTTCGGCCGCCTAACAATGTTGGTCCACGCCTCAGTTTGGGACTGAGACGTGGAGGCCGATGCCTGTGTTAAGGCCGGCTGACGCTCTCGGCGCGTCGCCTCCACCTCACGCGCCGCAGCGCTCCTCCTCTTTCGGTTCCCCTTCCTCCCCTGAGTTGGGGGAGAAGGAGAAGAGGCCGACGGAACGGCCGCGACAGTTTCCGTCACCTCCACCTCAGATGTGGAGGGGACGGCAGGTAGAGGCGCGGCGGCAGAGGCGCCAGCGGCCTTGCGCTTTGAGCGCGTGGGCGCCGAAGCGCCGACGGAAGGGCCCTCTGAGGGGGCGACAGGTGCACCGCCGGGTGCTGGAGCACTGGCCATGCGGGCAGCATTGCGTGCGTCCGCCGCGAGGGGAGGACGCAACCGAGGCGCCGGGAGCAGCCGATCCTCGAAGCCGGCGCGGCGCGCGTCGATGAGGTACAGCACCTCATCCCGCGACAGCCCCGCCGACGGTGTTGGAGCGGCGCTCAACTGGCGCCTCAATTCCTCCATCTGGCCCCGCACGGCCGCGAGCTCTCCCTTCAAGCGCATGACCTCGTCGCTACACTTGAGGGAGGCCATCTCTCGCATATGTTCCAGAATCGACCCGGCGGCACTCCGCAGGCCCTGGACACTCTGGCCCTTCAGGCGGGAGGATTTGTAGGCGATCGTATCGATCGCCTTCACCGCCTCCTCTACCGCCTTCGACAGCTGCTCGCACCTAAGGACAGGAGCAGCTGCCGACGTCGACGCCTCCTCCAGCGTCGGGGATTTTCGTAGGAAGGAACGTCGCGTCTCCTCCTGCCTCAGACGTTCCTCCTCCTTTTCCCGAAATTCGTCCCGCGCGAGCTCTTCCTCCGCCTGGAGTTCGAGCTCGCGCTCCTGGGCCGCGATGTAATTGGCCCTGGCCCGGGCCAAGCCAACATATTGGCCCGTCGTTGGAGGGCGCCCACGCCCTCTTTTTACGGGCTGGCCCCTGATGGTGCTGGGGCCAGCCGACTCCTCACCGTCGCTGCCCGACTCCCCAGGGCTTTTACTGTTGCAGCGCTTGCGCTGCCACAACCTGGGAGTCGGGGAGGGACGGGAGGAAACCGTTATCATCGACTGGCAGCTGCTATCGGAGTCCGACAGCCGCTGCCAGTCGCATTTGATCGCGCTTTGCGAAGGCGAATTGCGGGTGTCGCAGCGCGACAGCGACACCCGCAATTCCCTTCCGCCCGGGGTTGGAGTCCCGGGCCTCGACGCTTTCGCGTCACTCCCATCGTCAATTTTCGTTTTCGCATCCATGCTCGTATCGATAAAATTCTTTCTTATGGCCACAAGTATAGTCGCTGCAGTTCGGTCACCCAACTTGCCACTCCGTTACGGTGGTCAAGTTGGGGTCCAGGGCGGACGACGTGGACGTATGCAATCGACACTTGGGGCCCCGCCCCTGGTTAGGTTAGGTTTTTTTTTTTTTTTTTTTTTGTTGACGCGGGGAATGCGTTTAGGCACCGTCATCCCAGCTACGGGGGTAGCTGGGACGGTGTGTGGGACTCACCGGTCCCGGAAGAAGGGACCGTCCTACCCACTAAACCCCGCGGTGTTCCGACTCACCCTATAGCCGGGCCGAGGGATATGAAAAGTAGATTCTACATCGACCCGGCTAGGGATGCCCCGTAGGGTTGGGGCTCTCCTCGGGGGACCAGATGGTCGGCCCCCCGGAGCTCCCTAAGGAGCTGACGAAAAGACGACGAGCCCGCATCGCACCGCCCTCGAACGTCCCTCTGAAAGCAGAGGGGGCAGAGAGCGGCCGAGCGGGCGGGCACTAAGGCACCTCCGGAACACGGGGAGGTGCCTTCCGCCAAACGATCATCGGTGGGTGAGGTCCCCCAACCACCACCCACCGGCACAACACTAGTCGGGAGCGCGCATGAACTGAGCCATGCGACGCCCCCGAACCGGACGACGAGGCGGGAGCGTTTGACCTGCACGCTCCCGCACCCGCAGCTCCTCTCTCTTGACCGCCATCACCTCATTGGCAAAAGAGGTGACAGCGGCCCAACACTCCTGGCTACCGACCATGGCTTGCACCACGGCCGGCAGCGACAAATTATTTCCGACTTGGCCCGTGAGGGCTACACGCGGCCCGTCCCACGCCGCGCACTCGGCGAGTGTGTGCTCAGCCGAGTCCACGGCGCCACTTGAGCAGTGACGGCACACGGGGTCCGACTCCACACCCACCACCTCCCACAGGTACTTGGCGAAACAGCCATGTCCTGTGAGGAGCTGAGTGAGGTAGTACGTCGGCGCACCGTGCGCCCTCTCTACCCAAGGCCGAAGAACGGGCCGGACAGCCCCCACGAGCCGCACGCTCGCGGAGGGACACTCCAACCTATTGGCCCACTTCCGGAAGAGATCGTCGCGAGCAGACTGTCTCCAGCGATCGATCTCGTCCGGAAGTGGGCGACCTCCATTCATCCGCACCAGGGCGCTTTCCTCGTACACGCGCTTGAGGACTCCAGCCTCGAGATCCCAAGGGGGGCTCCCGCCAATCAAACACGCCGCCTCGTAAGAGACGGTGCAGTACGCTCGCGCCGCCCTCTGCGCAATCACCCGCTGCGGCCTCCGCAGCAGGGGGATGGTTTTGGCGCAGAGAGCGTCCGACCAAATAGGCGCTCCGTAGAGCGCCTTGGAGCGCACTACACCGTCGTAGAGACGGCGACATGCACTTTCCGGCCCCCCTTTATTGGGGAGCAGCCGCGCCAGCCTTCCGGCGTATGACACCAGTTTGGGTGCCAGGCGCCGGAAGTGCTCGACGAAACCCCATCGACTATCGAGGACCAATCCTAGGTACTTCATGGTCTCCCCGATAGCGATGGGGGTGCCGCTCACCACAATGAAGGAATCTCGAGGTGGCCCCCGCCGAGGCCCGTGGAAAAACACGGCCTCGGACTTTTCGAGAGCCACCTGGAGTCCCAGCGCCCTGATGCGGCTGACCACCTGGGCAACGCCCGCGGTGGCCAGAACCTTCGCGTCCCTGAATTCTGGGCCCCGCGCGGTGACGAGGGTGTCGTCGGCGTAGCAGATAACGCCGACCCCCGTAAGAGTTGCACCGCGCAGGACCCAGTCATAGCCGATGTTCCACAGGAGCGGACCAAGCACCGACCCCTGTGGAACACCGCACGACATCTCCTTGCGGACTATTCCTGACCGGGCCGGGTAGATAATGGCCCGGTCCACGAAATAGTCCGCAAGGACGCGCCTGAGGTACCACGGGACGTTGTGGTACCTCAGCGCCTCGGCGATGGTCTGCCAGGGGATGGTGTTGAAGGCGTTCGCGATGTCCAGCGACACCGCCAACAACACCTCCCCCCGACCGACCGCCTCTTGGACGCTGTCCCTGAGTCGGGAGATGGCGTCCAGGGTAGACCGCCCGCGACGGAACCCGTACTGGCCGCCGTCGAGGTTGGGCCCCGCCCCCTCAAGGTGCCCGACGAGACGAGCAGCGAGCACCCGCTCGAAAAGCTTGCTCATCTCGCCGAGCAGAACAATGGGGCGGTAGGCCGACGGCGACTCAACGGGGCGCCCGTGCTTCTTAAGCAGCACGAGCTTCCCCGTCTTCCACGTTCGCGGGACTCTACCCGACGCCAAACACTCCGACATCAGGGAGAGCGTCTCTTCTTCGAACGCCGGCATGACCAGGGCGACGACCCGCCCTGGGATGCCGTCCGGCCCGGGGGCGCGGTGTCTCATCTTGAGTTTGAGAACAGCCGCCCCCAACTCGGCATCGGACACGGGCGGGATCGCCTCCGTGTCAGCCGGCGTTCCCTCTGGTGCTGCCATATTCGGTGGGACCCACTCTTCCCGCGCAGGGAAGAGGGAGCTGACGACTACATTCACGAAGGTGGGCTCGAGAGACCTGGTAAGCGGGGGCGCATAAGGCCGGAGTTTGTCGCTCACGGCCTTATACGGGCGCCCCCACGGATCTCCATTCAACGTCTCGAGCCACACCTTCCACGACTCATCTTTGGCGGCCTTGATTGCCGAGCGAAGGGCCGCTCGGGCGTCCCGGTATGCGGCGCGCAACTCCTCCATGAGGACAGGGTTTCCGTTCCTTCGACCGCGGTAGCGGGTGTACCGACGCTGGGCTGCGTGACTAGCAGCACGCAGCCCCTCCAGGTCGTCGTTCCACCAGTACACCCGCCGCCGCGGGTGAACTGATCCTGCCCTCCGCATCGCCGCATCGCAGACGCGGGTCAGAGCCTCGGACAACCGCTCCGACCTCGCGTCCACGCTCGGGTTTCCGCCAAACGCGGCCCATCGCTCGACGATGGCCGCCTCTTCTGCCAGCTCCCGGTTCAGCGTTTTTAAGCGCCACCGTGGGCCCTCACCGGCCAGGGGACGATCGTGGGTCCTCAGGGCGGGGGAGACGATATCAAATCGGACATACCGGTGGTCCGACATCGTCTCCACCTCCGTGACCACCCTCCAGCCACGTACGTGGTTCGCCAGGCCAGAACTGGCAAAGGACAGGTCCACGATGGACCTGTTCCCAGTCTCCCCCACGTACGTGGGGACCGTCCCCTGGTTCAGCAGCACCAGATCCATGGACACCGCCCAATCCTCCAACAACTCCCCCCGCAAGTCCGTCGCCGGAGATCCCCACGCCGTAGAGTGGGCGTTGAAATCCCCGACGACGATGAGCGGGGTGGGGTGTGCTTCCGCCACAAGAGCCCCGAGCTCAACGAGTAACTGCTCAAATTGAGCACGGGTCTTCCTGGGCGGACAGTACACCCCGATCACTGCAGCGTCTCCCAGCAGCGCGAGGACGCACATTCGTCCTTTGGACACCTTATCGAAGGCGCCCCGCTGGGAGACGATAGCCACTCCACCGTCGCGGTCGCTGGCCCAATCATCACGGGCACGAACCGCGTACGGTTCGGCGACTACAGCCACGGTCGTCTGCCACTGCGCTACGGACTGGATCAAAACATCCTGGGCCGCAGCGCAGTGCCTGACGTTGGCCTGCAGGACCGAGAATGTGGACATTTAAGATTGGGTGGTGTCCATAACCTCCTCAGTTTGGGTGGGAGCGGGGTCCGCGACCGGCCCGACCCGCTTCCCACCGACTCCTCCTCGGCGACGACGCCGCTTTTTTGACGCCGCCAGGCAAGCCTTGGCGCCCAGGCGGTGCGCAGCGGTCTCTCCCGCCGCCGCACACACGGGGCAGTGCGGTTCCGCGGCGCAGCCGGCCGCCTTGTGGCCGGGCTGCCCGCAGCGGAAGCACAGGGCGCTGCGGTCAACTCCCGCAGCACACCTGGCCCCCACGTGCCCCACATCCAGGCAGCGGAAGCATCGCTGCGGCCTGGGGTCCAAAAGGACCGCACGAACGCGGGTCCATCCAATTGTTAGAGGGCGGCCATCTGTGATTAGCTTGGCCGCCGCAACCGGGCACTTGACCCACGCCGTGCCCTCCCTTGTTGCCTGGCGGGTAATTTCGCCAACGGTGACGCTGGTGGCGGCGCACCCTCCAACTTCCGCCACCACCCGCGCCACGACCTCCTTGGTTGCGGCGTCGCCAAGACCAGAGATGCGCAACTCCGCGCACTTCTCCGGTCTGGCGACGCGAACGTCGTCGCCGAGGGACGATCTTAATTTTTCAGCCAATGCGTCCGCTTTGGCGCTCCTCTCCGCACCAGCCACCTCGAGGATGGTTAGGTTTTTTTTTTTTTTTGTTGACGCGGGGAATGCGTTTAGGCACCGTCATCCCAGCTACGGGGGTAGCTGGGACGGTGTGTGGGACTCACCGGTCCCGAAAACAGGGACCGTCCTACCCACTAAACCCCCGCGGTGTTCCGACTCACCCTATAGCCGGGCCGAGGGATATGAAGAGCAGATTCTACATCGACCCGGCTAGGGATGCCCCGTAGGGTTGGGGCTCTCCTCGGGGGGCCAGATGCTCGGCCCCCCGGAGCTCCCTAAGGAGCTGAAGAAAAGCAAGCCCGCATCGCACCGCCCTCGTACGTCCCTCTGGAAGCAGAGGGGGCAGAGAGCGGCCGAGCGGGCGGGCACTAAGGCACCTCCGGAACACGGGGAGGTGCCTTCCGCCAAACGATCATCGGTGGGTGAGGTCCCCCGACCACCACCCACCGGAACAACACTAGTCGGGAGCGCGCATGAATTGAGCCATGCGACGCCCCCGAACCGGACGACGAGGCGGGAGCGTTCGACCTGCACGCTCCCGCACCCGCAATTCTTCTCTCTTTGCCGCCATCACCTCATTGGCAAAAGAGGTGACGGCGGCCCAACACTCCTGGCTGCCGACCATGGCTCGCACCACAGCCGGCAGCGACAAATCAAATCCAACACGGCCCGTGAGGGCGACACGCGGCCCGTCCCACGCCGCGCACTCGGCGATTGTGTGCTCAGCCGAGTCCACGGCGCCACTTGGGCAGTGACGGCACACGGGGTCCGACTCCACACCCACCACCTCCCACAGGTACTTGGCGAAACAGCCATGTCCTGTGAGGAGCTGAGTGAGGTGGTACGTCGGCGCACCGTGCGCCCTCTCTACCCAAGGCCGAAGAACGGGCCGGACAGCCCCCACGAGCCGCACGCTCGCGGAGGGACACTCCAACCTATTGGCCCACTTCCGGAAGAGATCGTCGCGAGCAGACTGTCTCCAGCGATCGATCTCGTCCGGGAGTGGGCGACCTCCATTCATCCGCACCAGGGCGCTTTCCTCGTACACACGCTTGAGGACTCCAGCCTCGAGATCCCAAGGGGGGCTCCCGCCAATTAAACACGCCGCCTCGTAAGAGACGGTGCAGTACGCTCGCGCCGCTCTCTGCGCAATCACCCGCTGCGGTCTCCGCAGCAGGGGGATGGTTTTGGCACAGAGAGCGTCCGACCAAATAGGCGCTCCGTAGAGCGCCTTGGAGCGCACTACACCGTCGTAGAGACGGCGACATGCACTTTCCGGCCCCCCTTTATTGGGGAGCAGCCGCGCCAGCCTTCCGGCGTATGACACCAGTTTAGGTGCCAGGCGCCGGAAGTGCTCGACGAAACCCCACCGACTATCGAGGACCAATCCTAGATATTTCATGGTCTCCCCGATAGCGATGGGGGTGCCGCTCACCACAATGGCGGAATCTCGAGGTGGCCCCCGACGAGGCCCGTGGAAAAACACGGCCTCGGACTTATCGAGAGCCACCTGGAGTCCCAGCGCCCTGATGCGGCTGACCACCTGGGCAACGCCCGCGGTGGCCAGAACCTTCGCGTCCCTGAATTCTGGGCCCCGCGCGGTGACGAGGGTGTCGTCGGCGTAGCAGATAACGCCGACCCCCGTAAGAGTTGCACCGCGCAGGACCCAGTCATAGCCGATGTTCCACAGGAGCGGACCCAGAACCGACCCCTGTGGAACACCGCACGACATCTCCTTGCGGACTATTCCCGACCGGGCCGGGTAGATGATGGCCCGGTCCACGAAATAGTCCGCAAGGACGCGCCTGAGGTACCACGGGACGTTGTGGTACCTCAGCGCCTCGGCGATGGTCTGCCAGGGGATGGTGTTGAAGGCGTTCGCGATGTCCAGCGACACCGCCAACAACACCTCCCCCCGACCGACCGCCTCTTGGACGCTGTCCCTGAGTCGGGAGATGGCGTCCAGGGTAGACCGCCCGCGACGGAACCCGTACTGGCCGCCGTCGAGATTGGGCCCCGCCCCCTCAAGGTGCCCGACGAGACGAGCAGCGAGCACCCGCTCGAAAAGCTTGCTCATCTCGCCGAGCAAAACAATGGGGCGGTAGGCCGACGGCGACTCGACGGGGCGCCCGTGCTTCTTGATCAGCACGAGCTTCCCCGTCTTCCACGTTCGCGGGACCCTACCCGACGCCAAACACTCCGACATCAGGGAGAGCGTCTCTTCTTCGAACGCCGGCATGACCAGGGCGACGACCCGCCCTGGGATGCCGTCCGGACCGGGGGCGCGGTGTCTCATCTTGAGTTTGAGAACCGCCGCCCCCAACTCGGCATCGGACACGGGCGGGATCGCCTCCGTGTCAGCCGGCGTTCCGTCTGGTGCCGCCATACTCGGCGGGACCCACTCTTCCCGCGCAGGGAAGAGGGAGCTGACTACTTCATTGACGAAGGTGGGCTCGAGAGACCTGGTGAGCGGGGGCGCATAAGGCCGGAGTTTATCGCTCACGACCTTATACGGGCGCCCCCACGGATCTCCGTTCAACGTCTCGAGCCACACCTTCCACGACTCGTCTTTGGCGGCCTTGATTGCCGAGCGAAGGGCCGCTCGGGCATCCCGGTATGCGGCGCGCAACTCCTCCATGAGGACAGGGTTTCCATTCCTTCGACCGCGGTAGCGGGTGTACCGACGCTGGGCTGCGTGACTAGCAGCACGCAGCCCCTCCAGGTCATCGTTCCACCAGTACACCCGCCGCCGCGGGTGAACTGATCCTGCCCTCCGCATCGCCGCATCGCAGACGCGAGTCAGAGCCTCGGATAACCGCTCCGACCTCGCGTCTACGTCCGGACTTCCGCCAAACGCGGCCCATCGCTCGACGATGGCCGCCTCTTCCGCCAGCTCCCGGTTAAGCGATTTTAGTCGCCACCGTGGGCCCTCACCGGCCAGGGGACGATCCTGAGCCCTCAGGGCGGGGGAGACGATATCGAACCGGACGTACCGGTGGTCCGACATCGTCTCCACCTCCGTTACCACCCTCCAGCCACGTACGTGGTTCGCCAGGTCAGAACTGGCGAAGGACAGGTCCACGATAGACGTGTTCCCGTTCTCCCCCACGTACGTGGGGACCGTCCCCTGATTTAGCAGCACCAGACCCATGGACACCGCCCAATCCTCCAATAACTCACCCCGCAAGTCCGTCGCCGGAGATCCCCACGCCGTAGAGTGGGCGTTAAAGTCTCCGACGACGACGAGCGGGGTGGGGTGTGCTTCCGCCACAAGAACCCCGAGCTCTACGAGTAACTGCTCGAATTGAGCACGGGTCTTCCTGGGCGGACAGTACACCCCGATCACTGCAGCGTCTCCCAGCAGCGCGAGGACGCACATTCGTCCTTTGGTCACCCGATCAAAGGCGCCCCGCTGGGAGACGATAGCCACCTCACCGTCGCGGTCGCTGGCCCAATCATCGCGGGCACGAACCGCGTACGGTTCGGCGACTACAGCCACGGTCGTCTGCCACTGCGCTACGGACTGGATCAAAACATCCTGGGCCGCAGCGCAGTGCCTGACGTTGGCCTGCAGGATCGAGAATGTGGACATCTAGGATTGAGCAGTGTCCATAACCTCCACTGATTGGGTGGGAGCGGGGTCCGCGACCGGCCCGACCCGCCTCCCACCGACTCCTCCTCGGCGACGACGTCGTTTCTTTGATGCCGCCAGGCAAACCTTGGCGCCCATGCGGTGCGCAGCGGCCTCTCCCGCCGCCGCACACACGGGGCAGTGCGGATCCGCGGCGCAGCCGGCCGCTTTGTGGCCGGGCTGCCCGCAGCGGAAGCACAGGGCGCTGCGGTCAACTCCCGCAGCACACCTGGCCCCCACGTGCCCCTCATCCAGGCAGCGGAAGCACCGCTGCGGCCTGGGGTCCAAAAGGACCGCACGGACGCGGGTCCAACCGATGACGAGTGCGCGGCCATCCGTTACTAGTTTGGCCGCCGCGACGGGGCATTTCACCCACGCCGTGCCCTCCCTGCTTGCCTGGCGGACTATATTTCCGACAACGACGCTGGTGATGGCGCAACCTCCAACGTCCGCCACCACCCGCGCCACAACCTCCTTGGTCGCTGAATCGCCCAGACCGGAGATGCGCAGCTCCGCGCACTTCTCCGGCCTGGCGACACGAACGTCGTCGCCGAGGGACGCCCTGAGTCTTGACGCCAAGGCGTCCGCTTTCGCGCCTCTGTCCGCACCCGCCACCTCAAGTATGCGACCCCCGGTGGCCGCAGTGCGGAAGCGCAGGCCGTCAATACCGAGGCTTTTGATGTCGATCGACCTCTCAGCCTCGGCAAGCTTTTCTGCGTAGGTTACGCCCCGACTCTCCGCTTCTCGCTGCAGCGTGATTACCACAGCTGCAGTTCGCGGCGCACGGAGGTTCGGAGCGCTCTTCGTTTTGACAGGCCTCGCGGGCGCCTTGGCGGGCGCATTGGCGGGCGTCTTCGGCGTTTTCTTTGGCCGCCTTACCACGTTATTCCACGTCTCAGTTTGGGACTGAGACGTGGAAGCCGGGGCCGGTTGGGTTGAGGCCGACTGGCGCTCTCTGCGCGTCGCCTCTACCTCACGCGCCGCAGCGCTCCTCCTCTGTTTCTTGTTCTTTTTCTTCCCCTTGGATGGGGCAGAAGAAGAAGAGGCCGGTGGAGCGGCCACGACCGATTCCGTCACCTCCACCGCAGACGTGGAGGGGACGGGAGGCACAGGCGCGGCAGAGGCGCCAGCAGCCTTTCGCTTCGAACGCGTGGGCGCAGGAGCGCCGACGGAAGGGCCCACGGAAGGACCGATAGAAGCGCCGCCGGGTGCTGGAGCAGTGGCCGTGCGGGCGGCGTTGCGCGCATCCGCCGCAAGAGGAGGACGCAACCGAGGCGCCGGGAGCAGCCGGTCCTCGAAGCCGGCGCGGCGCGCGTCGATGAGGAACAGCACCTCATCGCGTGACAGCCCCACCGACTGTGCCGGAGCGGCGCTCATCTGGCGCCGCATCTCCTCCATCTCAGCCCGCACAGCCGTGAGCTCTCCCTTAAGACGAAGGACCTCCCCGTTACACGTGAGGGAGGCCATCTCCCTCATGTGCTCCCTTATCGAGCCGGCGGCACTCCGCAAGCCCTGTACGCTTTGGCCCTTCAGGCGGGAGGACTTGAAGGCGATCATCTCGATCGACTTCAACCCCTCCTCGACCGCCATCTTCAGCTGGTCGGACCTAAGTATCGGAGCCGCCGACGTCGACGCATCCTCCATCGTCGGGGATTTTCGGAGGAAGGAGCGCCGCCCCTCCTCCCGCCTCAGACGCTCCTCCTCCTTGGCCTGGGAGGCGTCCCGCGCGAGCTCTTCCTCCGCCTGGAGCTCGAGCTCGCGCTCCTTCGCCGCAATATAAGTCGCCCTGGCTTGGGCCAGGCCAACATACATCCCCGTCGTTGGCGGGCGCCCACGCCCTCTTTTCACGGGCTGGCCCCTGATGTTGCTGGGGCCAGCCGACTCCTCACCGTCACTGCCCGACTCCCCAGGGCTCTTACTGTTGCAGCGCTTGCGCTGCCACAACCTGGGGGTCGAAGAGGGACGGGAGGAAACCGTCTCCATGGACTGACAGCTGCTATCAGAGTCAGATAGCCGCTGCCAGTCACACTTTATGTCTCGACATGCACTGTGCGGGGTCGTGTCGCACCGCGACAGCGACACTCGCAACTCCTTCACGCCCGGGGTTGGAGTCCCGGGCCTCGACACTTCCGCGTCGACCTCTACAACGTCATTTGGTTTTTTGTTTGTATTTAATTTTTGTTCACTTTCCATTTTGTTCCCACGAGAAGAGACGAAGGGTTTCACTCCCTGGGTGACGCTCATTCCAGGGAGCGGGCTAATTACTGCAGGGTTCGCCAGGTGCCCTACAGGTTTTAACGACTTCGCTGTCGGGTTTTAAAGACTGTCCTTGTCGCGGGCCGGCCAATTAAGGCAAGCCCTCCGGTCCCTAAGGACACCACGTACCGACTGGAGCCACCAGTCAGATGGTTGCGATGACCTTAGGGGCTACGGAACGCGAGGAGGGTGGCTGGTCCTCCCCAACACCGACGCCTGTGTAGACCCCTGCGCGAGCAGTAGGCCTACGCGTCCACGACTCTCCCCGCTTCTACCGGCCGCAGCCGGGAGCAGACAACAACAAGCTGCGTCGCGACGCTACAACCGGGTCTCCGGGAGCTATCGCGACGCCGCAGACCTTGCAGGCCCGCCAAACAACGACCCCCTCGTGCAATGGGGTCAGCTTCAGTCGAGAAGACGACCGACAATCACCGCGCTTCTACCGGCAAAAAAGCCGGGAGCGGACAACAACAAGCTGCGCCGCGACGCTACAACCGAATCTACGGGAGACGTCGCGACGCCGCAGGCCTTGAAGACCCGCCAAACCACGACCCCCATGTACAATGGGGTCAGCTTCGGTCTGTGATACGACCGACCAATCGACGATAACAAACGCTTCCACCGTTGCCGGGAGCGGAACGCCACAATCTTGTCACAGCACTGACTCGCGTGACACCGCGGGCCTAGCAGGCCCGCCAGACCACGACCCCCTCGTGCAATGGGGTCGGCTGTCGGGATATTGGTTCATCGACTTACAGGGGCAGCAGATTTTAGCGCTGCGCCTGTTAGCCGACTATCCAGGATGCACCGTCTTAGTCCAGTTGCCACTCCCCCCGGGCATATAGCCCGAAGGGATAGGAAACCGGTCCAAGCACACTAGGAGGTTCCCCGACCTAGCACCCCGAGGATGGTTAGGTTAGGTTTTTTTTTTTTTTGTTGACGCGGGGAATGCATTTAGGCACCGTCATCCCAGCTACGGGGGTAGCTGGGACGGTGTGTGGGACTCACCGGTCCCGGAAGAAGGGACCGTCCTACCCACTAAACCCCGCGGTGTTCCGACTCACCCTATAGCCGGGCCGAGGGATATGAAAAGTAGATTCTACATCGACCCGGCTAGGGATGCCCCGTAAGGATGGGGCTCTCCTCGGGGGACCAGATGGTCGGCCCCCCGGAGCTCCCTAAGGAGCTGAAGAAGCAGCAAGCCCGCATCGCACCACTCTCGAGCGCCCCTCTGAAAGCAGAGGGGGTAGAGAGCGGCCGAGCGGGCGGGCACTAAGGCACCTCCGGAACACGGGGAGGTGCCTTCCGCCAAACGATCATCGGTGGGTGAGGTCCCCCGACCACCACCCACCGGGACAACACTAGTCGGGGGCGCGCACGAAAGCTGCCATGCGGCGCCCCCGAACCGGACGGCGAGGCGGGAGCGTTTGACCTGCACGCTCCCGCACCCGCAGCTCCTCTCTCTTTGCCGCCATCACCTCATTGGCAAAAGAGGTGACGGCGGCCCAACACTCCTGGCTACCGACCATGGCTCGCACCACAGCCGGCAGCGACAAGTCAAAACCAATTTGGCCCGTGAGGGCGACTCGCGGCCCGTCCCACGCCGCGCACTCGGCGAGTGTGTGCTCCGCCGAGTCCACGGCGCCACTTGGGCAGTGACGGCACACGGAGTCCGACTCCACACCCACCACCTCCCACAGGTACTTGGCGAAACAGCCATGTCCTGTGAGGAGCTGAGTGAGGTGGTACGTCGGCGCACCGTGCGCCCTCTCTACCCAAGGCCGAAGAACGGGCCGGACAGCCCCCACGAGCCGCGCGCTCGCAGAGGGACACGCCAACCTAATGGCCCACTTCCGGAAGAGATCGTCGCGAGCAGACTGTCTCCAGCGATCGATCTCGTCCGGGAGTGGGCGACCTCCATTATTCCGCACCAGGGCGCTTTCCTCGTAGACACGCTTGAGGACTCCAGCCTCGAGATCCCACGGGGGGCTTCCTCCAATTAGACACGCCGCCTCGTAAGAGACGGTGCAGTACGCTCGCGCCGCCCTCTGCGCAATCACCCGCTGCGGCCTCCGCAGCAGGGGGATGGTTTTGGCGCAGAGAGCGTCCGACCAAATAGGCGCTCCGTAGAGCGCCTTGGAGCGCACTACACCGTCGTAGAGACGGCGACATGCACTTTCCGGCCCCCCTTTATTGGGGAGCAGCCGCGCCAGCCTTCCGGCGTATGACACCAGTTTGGGTGCCAGGCGCCGGAAGTGCTCGACGAAACCCCATCGACTATCGAGGACCAATCCTAGGTACTTCATGGTCTCCCCGATAGCGATGGGGGTGCCGCTCACCACAATGAAGGAATCTCGAGGTGGCCCCCGCCGAGGCCCGTGGAAAAACACGGCCTCGGACTTTTCGAGAGCCACCTGGAGTCCCAGCGCCCTGATGCGGCTGACCACCTGGGCAACGCCCGCGGTGGCCAGAACTTTCGCGTCCCTGAATTCTGGGCCCCGCGCGGTGACGAGGGTGTCGTCGGCGTAGCAGATAACGCCGACCCCCGTAAGAGTTGCACCGCGCAGGACCCAGTCATAGCCGATGTTCCACAGGAGCGGACCAAGCACCGACCCCTGTGGAACACCGCACGACATCTCCTTGCGGACTATTTCCGACCGGGCCGGGTAGATGATGGCCCGGTCCACGAAGTAGTCCGCAAGGACGCGCCTGAGGTACCACGGGACGTTGTGGTACCTCAGCGCCTCAGCGATGGTCTGCCAGGGGATCTCCATTTAAAGTCTCGAGCCACACCTTCCACGACTCGTCTTTGGCGGCCTTGATCGCCGAGCGAAGGGCCGCTCGGGCGTCCCGGTATGCGGCGCGCAACTCCTCCACGAGGACAGGGTTTCCGGCCCTACGACCGCGGTAGCGGGTGTATCTTCGTTGGGCTGCGTGACTAGCAGCACGCAGCCCTTCAAGGTTGTCGTTCCACCAATACACCCGCCGCCGCGGCTGGACAGACCCTGCCCTTCGCATCGCCGCATCGCAGACGCGAGTCAGAGCCTCAGATAACCGCTCCGACCTCGCGTCCACGCTCGGGTTTCCGCCAAACGCGGCCCATCGCTCGACGATGGCCGCCTCTTCTGCCAGCTCCCGGTTCAGCGTTTTTAAGCGCCACCGTGGGCCCTCACCGGCCAGGGGACGATCGTGGGTCCTCAGGGCGGGGGAGACGATATCAAATCGGACATACCGGTGGTCCGACATCGTCTCCACCTCCGTGACCACCCTCCAGCCACGTACGTGGTTCGCCAGGCCAGAACTGGCAAAGGACAGGTCCACGATGGACCTGTTCCCAGTCTCCCCCACGTACGTGGGGACCGTCCCCTGGTTCAGCAGCACCAGATCCATGGACACCGCCCAATCCTCCAACAACTCCCCCCGCAAGTCCGTCGCCGGAGATCCCCACGCCGTAGAGTGGGCGTTGAAATCTCCGACGACGATGAGCGGGGTGGGGTGTGCTTCCGCCACAAGAGCCCCGAGCTCAACGAGTAACTGCTCAAATTGAGCACGGGTCTTCCTGGGCGGACAGTACACCCCGATCACTGCAGCGTCTCCCAGCAGAGCGAGGACGCACATTCGTCCTTTGGACACCTTATCGAAGGCGCCCCGCTGGGAGACGATAGCCACTCCACCGTCGCGGTCGCTGGCCCAATCATCACGGGCACGAACCGCGTACGGTTCGGCGACTACAGCCACGGTCGTCTGCCACTGCGCTACGGACTGGATCAAAACATCCTGGGCCGCAGCGCAGTGCCTGACGTTGGCCTGCAGGACCGAGAATATGGACATCTAGGATTGAGCGGTGTCCATAACCTCCTCAGCTTGGGTGGGAGCGGGGTCCGCAACCGGCCCGACCCGCCTCCCACCGACTCCTCCTCGGCGACGACGCCGCTTCTTTGACGCCGCCAGGCAAGCCTTGGCGCCCAGGCGGTGCGCAGCGGTCTCTCCCGCCGCCGCACACACGGGGCAGTGCGGATCCGCGGCGCAGCCGGCCGCTTTGTGGCCGGGCTGCCCGCAGCGGAAGCACAGGGCGCTGCGGTCAACTCCCGCAGCACACCTGGCCCCCACGTGCCCCACATCCAGGCAGCGGAAGCACCGCTGCGGCCTGGACTCCAAAAGGACCGCACGGACGCGGGTCCAACCGATGACTAGGGCGCGGCCATCCGTAACTAGTTTGGCAGCCGCGACGGGGCACTTCACCCACGCCGTGCCCTCTCTGCTTGCCTGGCGGACAATAGAACCAACAACGACGCTGGTGATGGCGCAACCTCCAATGTCCGCCACCACCCGCGCCACAACCTCCTTGGTTGCTGAATCGCCGAGGCCGGAGATGCGCAGCTCCGCGCACTTCTCCGGCCTGGCGACACGAACGTCGTCGCCGAGGGACGCCCTTAATTTTTCCGCCAAGGCGTCCGCCTTGGCACTCCTCTCCGCACCAGCCACCTCGAGGATACGTCCCCCGGTGGCTGCAGTGCGGAAGCGCAGGCCGTCGATGCCGAGGCTTTTGAGGTCGATTGACCTCTCAGCCTCGGCAAGTTTTTCGGCGTAAGTCACGCCCCGAACCTCCGCTTCCCGCTGCAGCGTTATAACCACTGCTGCGGTTCGCGGTGCGCGGAGATTCGGGGCGCTCTTCTTTGCGCCTGTCTTCGCGAGTGCCATAGCGGGCGCATTAGCGGGTTTCTTCTTCTGCTTGACAACGTTGTTCCACGTCTCAGTTTGAGACTGAGACGTGGAAGCCGGGGCCGGTTGAGTCAAGGCCGACTGACGCTCTCGGCGCGTCGCCTCCACCTCACGCGCCGCAGCGCTCTTCTTCTTCCTCCTGTTCTTCTTCTCTCCCTGAGCTGGGAGAGAAGAAGAAGAGGCCGACGGAACGGCCACGACAGTTTCCGTCACCTCCACCTCAGATGTGGAGGGGACGGCAGGTAGAGGCGCGGCGGCAGGGGCGCCAGCGGCCTTGCGCTTTGAGCGCGTGTGCGCCGAAGCGCCGACAGAAGGGCCCTTTGAGGGGGCGACAGGTGCACCGCCGGGTGCCGGAGCACTGGCCATGCGGGCAGCATTGCGTGCGTCCGCCGCGAGGGGAGGACGCAACCGAGGCGCCGGGAGCAGCCGATCCTCGAAGCCGGCGCGGCGCGCGTCGATGAGGTACAGCACCTCATCACGCGACAGCCCCGCCGACGGTGTTGGAGCGGCGCTCAACTGGCGCCTCAATTCCTCCATCTGGCCACGCACGGCCGCGAGTTCTCCCTTCAAGCGCATGACCTCGTCGCTGCACTTGAGGGAGGCCATCTCTCGCATATGCTCCAGGATCGACCCAGCAGCACTCCGCAGGCCCTGGACGCTCTGGCCCTTCAGGCGGGAGGATTTGTAGGCGATCGTATCGATCGCCTTCACCGCCTCCTCTACCGCCTTCGACAGCTGCTCGCACCGCAATACCGGAGCAGCTGCCGACGTCGACACCTCCTTCTCCAGCGTCGGGGATTTCCGGAGGAAGGAGCATCGCCGCTCCTCCCGCTTCAGACGCTCCTCCTCTTCGGCCTGAAAAGCGTCCCGAGCGAGCTCCTCCTCCGCCTGGAGCTCAAGCTCGCGCTCCTTGGCCGCAGCGTAGCTAGCTCGAGCCTGAGCCAGGCCGACATACTGGCCCGTCGTTGGAGGGCGCCCACGCCCTCTTTTACCGGGCTGGCCCCTGATGGTGCTGGGGCCAGCCGACTCCTCACCGTCGCTCCCCGACTCCCCAGGGCTTTTACTGTTGCAGCGCTTGCGCTGCCACAACCTGGGAGTCGGGGAGGGACGGGAAGAAACCGTCATCATCGACTGGCAGCTGCTTTCGGAGTCCGACAGCCGCTGCCAGTCGCATTTGATGCTACCAGAAGCCTGCGGGGTCGCATCGCAGCGCGACAGCGACACCCGCAGCTCCTTCTCGCCCGGGTTTGGAGTCCCGGGCCTCGACACTTTCGCGTCACTCGCACTAGAAATACTCGTATCCATGATCAAATCAAATTCTTTTGGCCTCAAGTCCAGCTGTTCGAAATTCGGTCACCCAACTTGCCACTCCGTTACGGTGGTCAAGTTGGGGTCCAGGGCGGACGACGTGGACGTAAACGAACAACACTTGGGGCCCCGCCCCACCCCAGGTTAGGTTAGGTTAGGTTAGGTTAGGTTAGGTTAGGTTAGGTTAGGTTAGGTTAGGTTTTTTTTTTTTTTTTTTGTTGACGCGGGGAATGCATTTAGGCACCGTCATCCCAGCTACGGGGGTAGCTGGGACGGTGTGTGGGACTCACCGGCCAAACGATCATCGGTGGGTGAGGTCCCCCGACCACCACCCACCGGGACAACACTAGTCGGGAGCGCGCATGAATTGAGCCATGCGACGCCCCCGAACCGGACGGCGAGGCGGGAGCGTTTGACCTGCACGCTCCCGCACCCGCAGCTCCTCTCTCTTGGCCGCCATCACCTCACCAGCAAACGAGGTGACGGCGGCCCAACACTCCTGGCTGCCGACCATGGCTCGCACCACAGCCGGCAGCGACAAATCAACACCAATACGGCCCGTGAGGGCGACACGCGGCCCGTCCCACGCCGCGCACTCGGCGAGTGTGTGCTCTGCCGAGTCCACGGCGCCACTTGGGCAGTGACGGCACACAGGGTCCGACTCCACACCCACCACCTCCCACAGGTACTTGGCGAAACAGCCATGTCCTGTGAGGAGCTGAGTGAGGTGGTACGTCGGCGCACCGTGCGCCCTCTCTACCCAAGGCCGAAGAACGGGCCGAACAGCCCCCACGAGCCGCACGCTCGCAGAGGGACACTCAATCCTAATGGCCCACTTCCGGAAGAGATCGTCACGAGCAGACTGTCTCCAGCGATCGATCTCGTCCGGGAGTGGGCGACCTCCATTACTCCGCACCAGGGCGCTTTCCTCGTACACACGTTTGAGGACTCCAGCCTCGAGATCCCAAGGGGGGCTCCCGCCAATTAAACACGCCGCCTCGTAAGAGACGGTGCAGTACGCTCTCGCCGCCCTCTGCGCAATCACCCGCTGCGGCCTCCGCAGCAGGGGGATGGTTTTGGCGCAGAGAGCATCCGCCCAAATCGGCGCTCCGTAGAGCGCCTTGGAGCGCACTACACCGTCATAGAGACGGCGACATGCACTTTCCGGCCCCCCTTTATTGGGGAGCAGCCGCGCCAGCCTTCCGGCGTATGACACCAGTTTGGGTGCCAGGCGCCGGAAGTGCTCGACGAAACCCCATCGACTATCGAGGACCAATCCTAGGTACTTCATGGTCTCCCCGATAGCGATGGGGGTGCCGCTCACCACAATGAAGGAATCTCGAGGTGGCCCCCGCCGAGGCCCGTGGAAAAAACACGGCCTCGGACTTTTCGAGAGCCACCTGGAGTCCCAGCGCCCTGATGCGGCTGACCACCTGGGCAACGCCCGCGGTGGCCAGAACCTTCGCGTCCCTGAATTCTGGGCCCCGCGCGGTGACGAGGGTGTCGTCGGCGTAGCATATAACGCCGACCCCCGTTAGAGTTGCACCGCGCAGGACCCAGTCATAGCCGATGTTCCACAGGAGCGGACCAAGCACCGACCCCTGCGGAACACCGCACGACATCTCCTTGCGGACTATTCCCGACCGGGCCGGGTAGATAATGGCCCGGTCCACGAAATAGTCCGCAAGGACGCGCCTGAGGTACCACGGGACGTTGTGGTACCTCAGCGCCTCGGCGATGGTCTGCCAGGGGATGGTGTTGAAGGCGTTCGCGATGTCCAGCGACACCGCCAACAACACCTCCCCCCGACCGACCGCCTCTTGGACGCTGTCCCTGAGTCGGGAGATGGCGTCCAGGGTAGACCGCCCGCGACGGAACCCGTACTGGCCGCCGTCGAGATTGGGCCCCGCCCCCTCAAGGTGCCCGACGAGACGAGCAGCGAGCACCCGCTCGAAAAGCTTGCTCATCTCGCCGAGCAGAACAATGGGGCGGTAGGCCGACGGCGACTCGACGGGGCGCCCGTGCTTCCTGAGCAGCACGAGCTTCCCCGTCTTCCACGTTCGCGGGACCCTACCCGACGCCAAACACTCCGACATCAGGGAGAGCGTCTCTTCTTCGAACGCCGGCATGACCAAGGCGACGACCCGCCCTGGGATGCCGTCCGGACCGGGGGCGCGGTGTCTCAATTTGAGCTTGAGAACCGCTGCCCCCAACTCGGCATCGGACACGGGCGGAATCGCCTCCGTGTCAGCCGGCGTTCCCTCTGGTGCTGCCATATTCGGTGGGACCCACTCTTCTCGCGCAGGGAAGAGGGAGCTGACGACTACATTCACGAAGGTGGGCTCGAGAGACCTGGTAAGCGGGGGCGCATAAGGCCGGAGTTTGTCGCTCACGGCCTTATACGGGCGCCCCCACGGATCTCCATTCAACGTCTCGAGCCACACCTTCCACGACTCATCTTTGGCGGCCTTGATTGCCGAGCGAAGGGCCGCTCGGGCGTCCCGGTATGCGGCGCGCAACTCCTCCATTAGGACAGGGTTTCCGTTCCTTCGACCGCGGTAGCGGGTGTACCGACGCTGGGCTGCGTGACTAGCAGCACGCAGCCCCTCCAGGTCGTCGTTCCACCAGTACACCCGCCGCCGCGGGTGAACTGATCCTGCCCTCCGCATCGCCGCATCGCAGACGCGGGTCAGAGCCTCGGACAACCGCTCCGACCTCGCGTCTACGTCCGGGTTTCCGCCAAACGCGGCCCATCGCTCGACGATGGCCGCCTCTTCCGCCAGCTCCCGGTTAAGCGATTTCAGTCGCCACCGTGGGCCCTCACCGGCCAGGGGACGGTCCTGAGCCCTCAGGGCGGGGGAGACGATATCGAACCGGACATACCGGTGGTCCGACATCGTCTCCACCTCCGTTACCACCCTCCAGCCACGTACGTGGTTCGCCAGGTCAGAACTGGCGAAGGACAGGTCCACGATAGACGTGTTCCCGTTCTCCCCCACGTACGTGGGGACCGTCCCCTGATTTAGCAGCACCAGACCCATGGACACCGCCCAATCCTCCAATAACTCACCCCGCAAGTCCGTCGTCGGAGATCCCCACGCCGTAGAGTGGGCGTTAAAGTCTCCGACGACGACAAGCGGGGTGGGGTGTGCTTCCGCCACAAGAACCCCGAGCTCAACGAGTAACTGCTCGAATTGAGCACGGGTCTTCCTGGGCGGACAGTACACCCCGATCACTGCAGCGTCTCCCAGCAGCGCGAGGACGCACATTCGTCCTTTGGACACCCGATCAAAGGCGCCCCGCTGGGAGACGATAGCCACCTCACCGTCGCGGTCGCTGGCCCAATCATCGCGGGCACGAACCGCGTACGGTTCGGCGACTACAGCCACGGTCGTCTGCCACTGCGCTACGGACTGGATCAAAACATCCTGGGCCGCAGCGCAGTGCCTGACGTTGGCCTGCAGGACCGAGAATGTGGACATCTAGGATTGAGCAGTGTCCATAACCTCCACTGATTGGGTGGGAGCGGGGTCCGCGACCGGCCCGACCCGCCTCCCACCGACTCCTCCTCGGCGACGACGCCGCTTCTTTGACGCCGCCAGGCAAGCCTTGGCGCCCAGGCGGTGCGCAGCGGCCTCTCCCGCCGCCGCACACACGGGGCAGTGCGGATCCGCGGCGCAGCCGGCCGCTTTGTGGCCGGGCTGCCCGCAGCGGAAGCACAGGGCGCTGCGGTCAACTCCCGCAGCACACCTGGCCCCCACGTGCCCCTCATCCAGGCAGCGGAAGCACCGCTGCGGCCTGGGGTCCAAAAGGACCGCACGAACGCGGGTCCAGCCGATGACGAGGGCGCGGCCATCTGTGACTTGTTTGGCCGCTGCGACCGGGCACTTGACCCACGCCGTGCCCTCTCTGCTTGCCTGGCGGACGATTTGTCCAACAACGACGCTGGTGATGGCGCAGCCTCCAACGTCCGCCACCACCCGCGCCACAACCTCCTTTGTCGCCGAATCGCCAAGACCGGAGATGCGCAGCTCCGCGCACTTCTCCGGCCTGGCGATGCGAACGTCGTCGCCGAGTGTCGTCTTTAATTTGGCCGCCAATGCGTCCGCCTTGGCGCCCCTGTCCGCACCTGCCACCTCGAGGATGCGTCCTCCGGTGACCGCGGTGCGGAAACGCAAACCCTCGATGCCGAGGCTTTTGAGGTCAATTGACCTCTCAGCCTCGGCAAGTTTCTCCGCGTAGGTTACGCCCCGCCCCTCCGCTTCCGGATCTCCGGGAGACGTCGCGACGCCGCAGGCCTTGAAGACCCGCCAAACCACGACCCCCTCGTACAATGGGGTCAGCTTTGATCGGTGAAATAACCGACCAATGGACGACAAACAAGGCTTCTACCGTTTCCGGGAGCGAACGTCACAAAGTTGCCACGGCGAGGACACGCCGCGACACCGCAGGCCTAGCAGGCCTGCCAGACCACGACCCCCTCGTGCAATGGGGTCGGCTGTCGGGATATTGGTTCATCGACTTACAGGGGCAGCAGATTTTAGCGCTGCGCCTGTTAGCCGACTATCCAGGATGCACCGTCTTAGTCCAGTTGCCACTCCCCCCGGGCATATAGCCCGAAGGGATAGGAAACCGGTCCAAGCACACTAGGAGGTTCCCCGACCTAGCACCCCAGGTTAGGTTAGGTTTTTTTTTTTTTTTTTTTTTTTTTTTTTTTTTTTTTTTTGTTGACGCGGGGAATGCATTTAGGCACCGTCATCCCAGCTACGGGGGTAGCTGGGACGGTGTGTGGGACTCACCGGTCCCGGAAGCAGGGACCGTCCTACCCACTAAACCCCGCGGTGTTCCGACTCACCCTATAGCCGGGCCGAGGGATATGAAAATTAGATTCTACGTCGACCCAGCTAGGGATGCCCCATAGAGTTGGGGCTCTCCTCGGGGGACCAGATGGTCGGCCCCCCAGAGCTCCCTAAGGAGCTGAAGAAAACAAGCCCGCATCGCACCACTCTCGAGCGCCCTTCTGCAAGCAGAGGGGGTAGAGAGCGGCCGAGCGGGCGGGCACTAAGGGCACCTCCGGAACACGGGGAGGTGCCTTCCGCCATGTGGCCGTCAATGGGCGGGGTCCCCCGACCTTATGCCCACGGCCAACAAGTATTCAGGGGGGCGCGCAGTGACTCCTTACCGCGGCGCCCCCGAACTGCACGGCGAAGCGGGAGTTCCGTTACTCCCGCTCCCCTGCGCAGTGTGCCTCCCGCCGATTCGATGGCGAATCGGCACGCCTGACTGCCGACCATGGCTTGCACCACGATCGGCAGTGACAGGCCCCTACTGATGCTGTGCAGAGCGGCCGCACAGGCGGAAGGGCCGCACAGTCGGAACAGCCGCACAGACGGACCAGCCGTACAGGCGGAGCAGAAGCCCACACTCAAGCAGCCGCCCAAGCTGCTGTGTGCCGAGGGGCTTAACTGCCGCACAGACAGGCTGCCGTACAGGCGGAAACAGCCGCACAGGCGGAACAGCCGCATGTGCGGCCACTGCCGCACAGCACCTTGCTCAAACCGGCCGCAGCCGGGAGCACACCTCGCGTGTACACCGCAGGCCTTGAAGGCCCGCCATACTACGACCCCCTCGTGCAATGGGGTCAACTCCGTCAAATGACGGCCAGAACCGCTGCAGATGCGCGGTAACACCATGGGCCTAGCAGGCCCACCGAACTTCGACCCCCTCGTGCAATGGGGTCAGCTTGCCAAGATGTTAAAGGATGGCACACCCCTACTACTGCTGTATGGAGCGGCCGCACAGGCGAACGGGCTGCACAGGCGGAACGGCCGCACAGACGGACCAGCCGTACAGGCGAGCAGAAGCCCACACTCAAGCAGCCGCCCAAGCTGCTGTGTGCCGAGGGGCTTAACTGCCGCACAGACAGGCTGCCGTACAGGCGGAAACAGCCGCACAGGCAGAACACCCGCACATGCGGCCACTGACATACAGCAACTTGCTCCAACCGACCGTAGCCGGGAGCATACCTCGCTAAGAAAGTTGCGACGCTTCCACCGGGTATCCGGGAGCTGTCGCAACACCGCGGGCCTTGCAGGCCCGCCATACCACGACCCCCTCGTGCAATGGGGTCGGCTTTGGTCGGAAAGACCGACGAACAAAGCGCTTCTACCGGCCGTAGCCGGGAGCGGACGCCGTTTGTTACGGCGGTGAACGCCGCAACCGCAGGCCTAGCAGGCCCACCATACCACGACCCCCTTCGCCATGGGGTCGGTTGTCGGGATATTGGTTCATCGACTTACAGGGGAAGCAGACTCCAGCGCTGCGCCTGTTAGCCGACTATCCAGGATGCACCGTCTTGGTCCGGTTGCCACTCCCCCCGGGCATATAGCCCGAAGGGATAGGAAACGGGTCCAAGCTCACGAGGAGGTTTCCCGACCTAGCACCCCAGGTTAGGTTAGGTTTTTTTTTTTTTTTTTTTTTTGTTGACGCGGGGAATGCATTTAGGCACCGTCATCCCAGGTACGGGGGTAGCTGGGACGGTGTGTGGGACTCACCGGTCCCGGAAGAAGGGACCGTCCTACCCACTAAACCCCGCGGTGTTCCGACTCACCCTATAGCCGGGCCGAGGGATATGAAAATGTAGATTCAACGTCGACCCGGCTAGGGATGCCCCGTAAGGTTGGGGCTCTCCTCGGGGGACCAGATGGTCGGCCCAGAAGAAAACAAGCCCGCATCGCACCACTCTCGAGCGCCCTTCTGCAAGCAGAGGGGGTAGAGAGCGGCCGAGCGGGCGGGCACTAAGGGCACCTCCGGAACACGGGGAGGTGCCTTCCGCCATATGGCCGTCAATGGGCGGGATCCCCCGACCTTACGCCCACGGCCAACAAGTATTCAGGGGGGGCGCGCAGTGACTCCTTACCGCGGCGCCCCCGAACTGCACGGCGAAGCGGGAGTATTTTTCATTACTCCCGCTTCCCTGCGCAGTGTGCCTCCCGCCGAATCGATTGCGAATCGGCACGCCTGACTGCCGACCATGACTTGCACCACGATCGGCAGTGACAGGCCCCTACTGATGCTGTACGGAGCGGCCGCACAGGCGGAAGGGCCGCAAAGTCGGAACAGCCGCACAGACGGACCAGCCGTACAGGCGGAGCAGAAGCCCACACTCAAGCAGCCGCCCAAGCTGCTGTGTGCCGAGGGGCTTAACTGCCGCACAGACAGGCTGCCGTACAGGCGGAAACAGCCGCACAGGCGGAACAGCCGCATATGCGGCCACTGCCGCACAGCACCTCGCTCAAACCGGCCGCAGCCGGGAGCATACCTCGCGTGTACACCGCAGGCCTTGAAGGCCCACCGAACTTCGACCCCCTCGTGCAATGGGGTCAGCTTGCCAAGATGTGGAAGGATGGCACACCCCTATTTCTGCTGTACGGAGCGGCCGCACAGGCGGAAGGGCCGCACAGGCGGAACGGCCGCACAGACGGACCAGTCGTACAGGCAGGCAGAAGCCCACACGCAGCATCTCAAGCTGCCGCGTGCCGAGGGGCTTAACTGCCGCACATACATACGACTGCCGTACAGGCGAAATCAGCCGCACAGGCGGAACAGCCGCATATGCGGCCGCAGCCGGACAGCAAACTGGCTCTAACCGGCCGCAGCCGGGAGCAAACCTCGCCAACAAAGTTGCGACGCTTCCACCGGGTATCCGGGAGCTGTCGCAACACCGCGGGCCTTGCAGGCCCGCCATACCACGACCCCCTCGTGCAATGGGGTCGGCTTCGGTCGGAAAGACCGACGAACAAAAGCGCTTCTACCGGCCGTAGCCGGGAGCGGACGCCATTTGTTACGGCGGTGAACGCCGCAACCGCAGGCCTAGCAGGCCCACCATACCACGACCCCCTTCGCCATGGGGTCGGTTGTCGGGATATTGGTTCATCGACTTACAGGGGCAGCAGACTCCAGCGCTGCGCCTGTTAGCCGACTATCCAGGATGCACCGTCTTGGTCCAGTTGCCACTCCCCCCGGGCATATAGCCCGAAGGGATAGGAAACCGGTCCAAGCTCACGAGGAGGTTTCCCGACCTAGCACCCCAGGTTAGGTTAGGTTAGGTTAGGTTTTTTTTTTTTTTTTTTTTTTTTTTTTTTTTTTTTTTAGGTTAGGTTAGGTTAGGTTAGGTTAGGTTAGGTTAGGTTAGGTTAGGTTAGGTTAGGTTAGGTTAGGTTTTTTTTTTTTTTTTTTTTTTTGTTGACGCGGGGAATGCATTTAGGCACCGTCATCCCAGCTACGGGGGTAGCTGGGACGGTGTGTGGGACTCACCGGTCCCGGAAGAAGGGACCGTCCTACCCACTAAACCCCGCGGTGTTCCGACTCACCCTATAGCCGGGCCGAAGGATATGAAATTAAAGATTCTACGTCGACCCGGCTAGGGATGCCCCGTAGGGTTGGGGCTCTCCTCGGGGGACCAGATGGTCGGCCCCCCGGAGCTCCCTAAGGAGCTGAAGAAAACAAGCCCGCATCGCACCGCCCTCGTACGTCCCTCTGAAAGCAGAGGGGGCAGAGAGCGGCCGAGCGGGCGGGCACTAAGGCACCTCCGGAACACGGGGAGGTGCCTTCCGCCAAACGATCATCGGTGGGTGAGGTCCCCCGACCACCACCCACCGGGACAACACTAGTCGGGAGCGCGCATGAATTGAGCCATGCGACGCCCCCGAACCGGACGACGAGGCGGGAGCGTTTGACCTGCACGCTCCCGCACCCGCAACTCTTCTCTCTTGGCCGCCATCACCTCACAAGCAAACGAGGTGACGGCGGCCCAACACTCCTGGCTGCCGACCATGGCTCTCACCACGGCCGGCAGCGACAAATCGTTTCCAACACGGCCCGTGAGGGCGACTCGCGGCCCGTCCCACGCCGCGCACTCGGCGAGTGTGTGCTCAGCCGAGTCCACGGCGCCACTTGGGCAGTGACGGCACACGGGGTCCGACTCCACACCCACCACCTCCCACAGGTACTTGGCGAAACAGCCATGTCCTGTGAGGAGCTGAGTGAGGTGGTACGTCGGCGCACCGTGCGCCCTCTCCACCCAAGGCCTAAGAACGGGCCGGACAGCCCCCACGAGCCGCGCGCTCGCAGAGGGAACGACCAACCTATTGGCCCACTTCCGGAAGAGATCGTCGCGAGCAGACTGTCTCCAGCGATCGATCTCGTCCGGGAGTGGGCGACCTCCATTAATCCGCACCAGGGCGCTTTCGTTATACACGCGAGTGAGGACTCCAGCCTCGAGATCCCACGGGGGGCTTCCGCCAATTAGACACGCCGCCTCGTAAGAGAAGGTGCAGTACGCTCTCGCAGCCCTCTGCGCAATCACCCGCTGCGGTCTCCGCAGCAGGGGGATGGTTTTGGCGCAGAGAGCATCCGCCCAAATGGGCGCTCCGTAGAGCGCCTTGGAGCGCACTACACCGTCATAGAGACGGCGACATGCACTTTCCGGCCCCCCTTTATTGGGGAGCAGCCGCGCCAGCCTTCCGGCGTATGACACCAGTTTGGGTGCCAGGCGCCGGAAGTGCTCGACGAAACCCCATCGACTATCGAGGACCAATCCTAGGTACTTCATGGTCTCCCCGATAGCGATGGGGGTGCCGCTCACCACAATAAAGGAATCTCGAGGTGGCCCCCGCCGAGGCCCGTGGAAAAACACGGCCTCGGACTTTTCGAGAGCCACCTGGAGTCCCAGCGCCCTGATGCGGCTGACCACCTGGGCAACGCCCGCGGTGGCCAGAACCTTCGCGTCCCTGAATTCTGGGCCCCGCGCGGTGACGAGGGTGTCGTCGGCGTAGCAGATAACGCCGACCCCCGTAAGAGTTGCACCGCGCAGGACCCAGTCATAGCCGATGTTCCACAGGAGCGGACCAAGCACCGACCCCTGTGGAACACCGCACGACATCTCCATGCGAACTATTCCCGACCGGGCCGGGTAGATGATGGCCCGGTCCACGAAGTAGTCCGCAAGGACGCGCCTGAGGTACCACGGGACCTTGTGGTACCTCAGCGCCTCGGCGATGGTCTGCCAGGGGATGGTGTTGAAGGCGTTCGCGATGTCCAGCGACACCGCCAACAACACCTCCCCCCGACCGACCGCCTCTTGGACGCTGTCCCTGAGTCGGGAGATGGCGTCTAGGGTAGACCGCCCGCGACGGAACCCGTACTGGCCGCCGTCGAGGTTGGGCCCCGCCCCCTCAAGGTGCCCGACGAGACGAGCAGCGAGCACCCGCTCGAAAAGCTTGCTCATCTCGCCGAGCAGAACAATAGGGCGGTAGGCCGACGGCGACTCGACGGGGCGCCCGTGCTTCTTGATCAGCACGAGCTTCCCCGTCTTCCACGTTCGCGGGACCCTACCCGACGCCAAACACTCCGACATCAGGGAGAGCGTCTCTTCTTCGAACGCCGGCATGACCAGGGCGACGACCCGCCCTGGGATGCCGTCCGGACCGGGGGCGCGGTGTCTCAACTTGAGCTTGAGAACCGCCGCCCCCAACTCGGCATCGGACACGGGCGGGATCGCCTCCGTGTCAGCCGGCGTTCCGTCTGGTGCCGCCATGCTCGGCGGGACCCACTCTTCCCGCGCAGGGAAGAGGGAGCTGACAACATCATTCACGAAGGTGGGCTCGAGAGACCTGGTGAGCGGGGGCGCATAAGGCCGGAGTTTGTCGCTCACGGCCTTATACGGGCGCCCCCACGGATCTCCATTTAAAGTCTCGAGCCACACCTTCCACGACTCGTCTTTGGCGGCCTTGATCGCCGAGCGAAGGGCCGCTCGGGCGTCCCGGTATGCGGCGCGCAACTCCTCCACGAGGACAGGGTTTCCGGCCCTACGACCGCGGTAGCGGGTGTATCTTCGTTGGGCTGCGTGACTAGCAGCACGCAGCCCTTCAAGGTTGTCGTTCCACCAATACACCCGCTGCCGCGGCTGGACAGACCCTGCCCTTCGCATCGCCGCATCGCAGACGCGAGTCAGAGCCTCAGATAACCGCTCCGACCTCGCGTCCACGCTCGGGTTTCCGCCAAACGCGGCCCATCGCTCGACGATGGCCGCCTCTTCTGCCAGCTCCCGGTTCAGCGTTTTTAAGCGCCACCGTGGGCCCTCACCGGCCAGGGGACGATCGTGGGTCCTCAGGGCGGGGGAGACGATGTCAAATCGGACATACCGGTGGTCCGACATCGTCTCCACCTCCGTGACCACCCTCCAATCACGTACGTGGTTCGCCAGGCCAGAACTGGCAAAGGACAGGTCCACGATGGACCTGTTCCCAGTCTCCCCCACGTACGTGGGGACCGTCCCCTGGTTCAGCAGCACCAGACCCATGGACACTGCCCAGTCCTCCAATAACTCACCCCGCAAGTCCGTCGCCGGAGATCCCCACGCCGTAGAGTGGGCGTTGAAGTCCCCGACGACGAGAAGCGGGGTGGGGTGTGCTTCCGCCACAAGAGCCCCGAGCTCAATGAGTAACTGCTCAAACTGAGCACGGGTCTTCCTGGGCGGACAGTACACCCCGATCACTGCAGCGTCTCCCAGCAGCGCGAGGACGCACATTCGTCCTTTTGACACCCTGTCAAAGGCGCCCCGCTGGGAGACGATAGCCACCTCACCGTCGCGGTCGCTGGCCCAATCATCGCGGGCACGAACCGCGTACGGTTCGGCGACTACAGCCACGGTCGTCTGCCACTGCGCTACGGACTGGATCAAAACATCCTGGGCCGCAGCGCAGTGCCTGACGTTGGCCTGCAGGATCGAGAATGTGGACATCTAGGATTGAGCAGTGTCCATAACCTCCAACGATTGGGTGGGAGCGGGGTCCGCGACCGGCCCGACCCGCCTCCCACCGACTCCTCCTCGGCGACGACGTCGTTTCTTTGACGCCGCCAGGCAAGCCTTGGCGCCCAGGCGGTGCGCAGCGGCCTCTCCCGCCGCCGCACACACGGGGCAGTGCGGATCCGCGGCGCAGCCGGCCGATTTGTGGCCGGGCTGCCCGCAGCAGAAGCACAGGGCGCTGCGGTCAACTCCCGCAGCACACCTGGCCCCCACGTGCCCCACATCTAGGCAGCGGAAGCACCGCTGCGGCCTGGACTCCAAAAGCACCGCACGGACGCGGGTCCAACCAATCACTACGGGGCGGCCATCAGTTAAAAGTTTGGCCGCCGCGACGGGGCACTTCACCCACGCCGTGCCTTCTCTGCTTGCCTGGCGGACGATAGCCCCGACAACGACGCTGGTGATGGCGCAACCTCCAACGTCCGCCACCACCCGCGCCACAACCTCCTTCGTCGCTGAATCGCCGAGACCGGAGATGCGCAGCTCCGCGCACTTCTCCGGCCTGGCGATGCGGACGTCGTCACCAAGGGTCGCCCTTAATTTCGACGCCAATGCGTCCGCTTTTGCGCCTCTATCCGCACCCGCGACCTCGAGGATACGTCCCCCGGTGGCCGCTGTGCGGAAGCGCAGCCCGTCGATGCCGAGGCTTTTGAGGTCGATCGACCTCTCAGCCTCGGCAAGTTTTTCGGCGTAGGTTACGCCCCGCCCCTCCGCTTCCCGCTGCAGCGTTATCACCACTGCTGCAGTTCGCGGTGCGCGGAGATTCGGGGCGCTCCTTTTAACGGGCGCCTTAGCGGGCGCATTGGCGTGCGTCGATGCCGTCTTCTTCGGCCGCCGAACAATGTTGGTCCACGCCTCAGTTTGGGACTGAGACGTGGGGGCCGATACCTGTGATAAGGCCGGCTGACGCTCTCGGCGCGTCGCCTCCACCTCACGCGCCGCAGCGCTCTTCTTCTTCCTCCTGTTCTTCTTCTCTCCCTGAGCTGGGAGAGAAGAAGAAGAGGCCGACGGAACGGCCACGACAGTTTCCGTCACCTCCACCACAGATGTGGAGGCGACGGCAGGTAGAGGCGCGGCGGCAGAGGCGCCAGCGGCCTTGCGCTTTGAGCGCGTGGGCGCCGAAGCGCCGACGGAAGGGCCCTTTGAGGGGGCGACAGGTGCACCGCTGGGAGACGATAGCCACCTCACCGTCGCGGTCGCTGGCCCAATCATCGCGGGCACGAACCGCGTACGGTTCGGCGACTACAGCCACGGTCGTCTGCCACTGCGCTACGGACTGGATCAAAACATCCTGGGCCGCAGCGCAGTGCCTGACGTTGGCCTGCAGGATCGAGAATGTGGACATCTAGGATTGAGCAGTGTCCATAACCTCCAACGATTGGGTGGGAGCGGGGTCCGCGACCGGCCCGACCCGCCTCCCACCGACTCCTCCTCGGCGACGACGTCGTTTCTTTGACGCCGCCAGGCAAGCCTTGGCGCCCAGGCGGTGCGCAGCGGCCTCTCCCGCCGCCGCACACACGGGGCAGTGCGGATCCGCGGCGCAGCCGGCCGATTTGTGGCCGGGCTGCCCGCAGCAGAAGCACAGGGCGCTGCGGTCAACTCCCGCAGCACACCTGGCCCCCACGTGCCCCACATCTAGGCAGCGGAAGCACCGCTGCGGCCTGGACTCCAAAAGCACCGCACGGACGCGGGTCCAACCAATCACTACGGGGCGGCCATCAGTTAAAAGTTTGGCCGCCGCGACGGGGCACTTCACCCACGCCGTGCCTTCTCTGCTTGCCTGGCGGACGATAGCCCCGACAACGACGCTGGTGATGGCGCAACCTCCAACGTCCGCCACCACCCGCGCCACAACCTCCTTCGTCGCTGAATCGCCGAGACCGGAGATGCGCAGCTCCGCGCACTTCTCCGGCCTGGCGATGCGGACGTCGTCACCAAGGGTCGCCCTTAATTTCGACGCCAATGCGTCCGCTTTTGCGCCTCTATCCGCACCCGCGACCTCGAGGATACGTCCCCCGGTGGCCGCTGTGCGGAAGCGCAGCCCGTCGATGCCGAGGCTTTTGAGGTCGATCGACCTCTCAGCCTCGGCAAGTTTTTCGGCGTAGGTTACGCCCCGCCCCTCCGCTTCCCGCTGCAGCGTTATCACCACTGCTGCAGTTCGCGGTGCGCGGAGATTCGGGGCGCTCCTTTTAACGGGCGCCTTAGCGGGCGCATTGGCGTGCGTCGATGCCGTCTTCTTCGGCCGCCGAACAATGTTGGTCCACGCCTCAGTTTGGGACTGAGACGTGGGGGCCGATACCTGTGATAAGGCCGGCTGACGCTCTCGGCGCGTCGCCTCCACCTCACGCGCCGCAGCGCTCTTCTTCTTCCTCCTGTTCTTCTTCTCTCCCTGAGCTGGGAGAGAAGAAGAAGAGGCCGACGGAACGGCCACGACAGTTTCCGTCACCTCCACCACAGATGTGGAGGCGACGGCAGGTAGAGGCGCGGCGGCAGAGGCGCCAGCGGCCTTGCGCTTTGAGCGCGTGGGCGCCGAAGCGCCGACGGAAGGGCCCTTTGAGGGGGCGACAGGTGCACCGCCGGGTGCTGGAGCATTGGCCATGCGGGCATCATTGCGTGCGTCCGCCGCGAGGGGAGGACGCAACCGAGGCGCCGGGAGCAGCCGATCCTCGAAGCCGGCGCGGCGCGCGTCGATGAGGTACAGCACCTCATCACGCGACAGCCCCGCCGACGGTGTTGGAGCGGCGCTCAGCTGGCGCCTCATTTCCTCCATCTCCGCCCGCACAGCCGTGAGCTCTCCCTTCAGACGCATTATTTCGTCATTGCATTTGAGGGAGGCCATCTCCCTCATGTGCTCCAGTATTGACCCGGCGGCACTCCGCAGGCCCTGGACGCTCTGGCCCTTCAGGCGGGAGGATTTGTAGGCGATCGTATCGATCGCCTTTACCGCCTCCTCTACCGCCTTCGACAGCTGCTCGCACCGCAATACCGGAGCAGCTGCCGACGTCGACGCCTCCTTCTCCATCGTCGGGGATTTGCGGAGGAAGGAGAGTCGCCTCTCCTCCCGCCGCCGACGCTCCTCCGACGCTTCGTGTGCGGCCTGCGCGAGCTCTTCCTCCGCTTGGAGCTCGAGCTCGCGCTCCTGGGCCGCAATATAGTTGGCCCTGGCTTGGGCTAGGCCAACGTACTGGCCGGTCGTTGGAGGGCGCCCACGCCCTCTTTTACCGGGCTGGCCCCTGATGGTGCTGGGGCCAGCCGACTCCTCACCGTCGCTGCCCGACTCCCCAGGGCTTTTACTGTTGCAGCGCTTGCGCTGCCACAACCTGGAAGTCGGGGAGGGACGGGAGGAAACCGTCAACATCGACTGGCAGCTGCTATCGGAGTCCGACAGCCGCTGCCAGTCGCATTTGATCGCGCCTTCCGAGAGCGAATTGCGGGTGTCGCAGCGCGACAACGACACCCGCAACTCCCTCCCGCCCGGGGTTGGAGTCCCAGGCCTCGACACATTCGTGTCACACACATTCTCCTTCTTATTATCCATGATAACACTGATATATTATTATTTCCTTCTTTATGGCCGCAAGTCCAGCTGTTCGAAATTCGGTCACCCAACTTGCCACTCCGTTACGGTGGTCAAGTTGGGGTCCAGGGCGGACGACGTGGACGTAAACGAACAACACTTGGGGCCCCGCCCCGGGTTAGGTTAGGTTAGGTTTTTTTTTTTTTTTTTTGTTGACGCGGGGAATGCGTTTAGGCACCGTCATCCCAGCTACGGGGGTAGCTGGGACGGTGTGTGGGACTCACCGGTCCCGGAAGAAGGGACCGTCCTACCCACTAAACCCCGCGGTGTTCCGACTCACCCTATAGCCGGGCCGAGGGATATGAAGATATAGATTCAACGTCGACCCGGCTAGGGATGCCCCGTAGGGTTGGGGCTCTCCTCGGGGGACCAGATGGTCGGCCCCCGGAGCTCCCTAAGGAGCTGAAGAAACGAGCCCGCATCGCACCACTCTCGAGCGCCCCTCTGAAAGCAGAGGGGGTAGAGAGCGGCCGAGCGGGCGGGCACTAAGGCACCTCCGGAACACGGGGAGGTGCCTTCCGCCAAACGATCATCGGTGGGTGGGGTCCCCCGACCACCACCCACCGGGACAACACTAGTCGGGGGCGCGCACGAAAGCTGCCATGCGGCGCCCCCGAACCGGACGGCGAGGCGGGAGCGTCTGTCCAGCGCGCTCCCGCACCCGCAGCTCTTCTCTCTTGGCCGCCATCACCTCACAAGCAAACGAGGTGACGGCGGCCCAACACTCCTGGCTGCCGACCATGGCTCGCACCACGGCCGGCAGCGACAAATCATTACCGACTTGGCCCGTGAGGGCGACACGCGGCCCGTCCCACGCCGCGCACTCGGCGAGTGTGTGCTCAGCCGAGTCCACGGCGCCACTTGGGCAGTGACGGCACACGGGGTCCGACTCCACACCCACCACCTCCCACAGGTACTTGGCGAAACAGCCATGTCCTGTGAGGAGCTGAGTGAGGTGGTACGTCGGCGCACCGTGCGCCCTCTCCACCCAAGGCCGAAGAACGGGCCGGACAGCCCCCACGAGCCGCGCGCTCGCAGAGGGACACGCCAACCTAATGGCCCACTTCCGGAAGAGATCGTCGCGAGCAGACTGTCTCCAGCGATCGATCTCGTCCGGGAGGGGGCGACCTCCATTCATCCGCACCAGGGCGCTTTCCTCGTACACGCGCTTGAGGACTCCAGCCTCGAGATCCCAAGGGGGGCTCCCGCCAATTAAACACGCCGCCTCGTAAGAGACGGTGCAGTACGCTCGCGCCGCCCTCTGCGCAATCACCCGCTGCGGTCTCCGCAGCAGGGGGATGGTTTTGGCGCAGAGAGCGTCCGACCAAATAGGCGCTCCGTAGAGCGCCTTGGAGCGCACTACACCGTCGTAGAGACGGCGACATGCACTTTCCGGCCCCCCTTTATTGGGGAGCAGCCGCGCCAGCCTTCCGGCGTATGACACCAGTTTGGGTGCCAGGCGCCGGAAGTGCTCGACGAAACCCCATCGACTATCGAGGACCAATCCTAGATACTTCATGGTCTCCCCGATAGCGATGGGGGTGCCGCTCACCACAATAAAGGAATCTCGAGGTGGCCCCCGACGAGGCCCGTGGAAAACCACGGCCTCGGACTTATCGAGAGCCACCTGGAGTCCCAGCGCCCTGATGCGGCTGACCACCTGGGCAACGCCCGCGGTGGCCAGAACCTTCGCGTCCCTAAATTCTGGGCCCCGCGCGGTGACGAGGGTGTCGTCGGCGTAGCAAATGATGCCGACCCCCGTAAGAGTTGCACCGCGCAGGACCCAGTCATAGCCGATGTTCCACAGGAGCGGACCAAGCACCGACCCCTGTGGAACACCGCACGACATCTCTTTGCGGACTATTCCCGACCGGGCCGGGTAGATAATGGCCCGGTCCACGAAATAGTCCGCAAGGACGCGCCTGAGGTACCACGGGACGTTGTGGTACCTCAGCGCTTCGGCGATGGTCTGCCAGGGGATGGTGTTGAAGGCGTTCGCGATGTCCAGCGACACCGCCAACAACACCTCCCCCCGACCGACCGCCTCTTGGACGCTGTCCCTGAGTCGGGAGATGGCGTCCAGGGTAGACCGCCCGCGACGGAACCCGTACTGGCCGCCGTCGAGGTTGGGCCCCGCCCCCTCAAGGTGCCCGACGAGACGAGCAGCGAGCACCCGCTCGAAAAGCTTGCTCATCTCGCCGAGCAAAACAATAGGGCGGTAGGCCGACGGCGACTCGACGGGGCGCCCGTGCTTCCTGAGCAGCACGAGCTTCCCCGTCTTCCACGTTCGCGGGACTCTACCCGACGCCAAACACTCCGACATCAGGGAGAGCGTCTCTTCTTCGAACGCCGGCATGACCAGGGCGACGACCCGCCCTGGGATGCCGTCCGGACCGGGGGCGCGGTGTCTCATCTTGAGTTTGAGAACCGCTGCCCCTAACTCGGCATCGGACACGGGCGGGATCGCCTCCGTGTCAGCCGGCGTTCCATCTGGTGCCGCCATACACGGCGGGACCCACTCTTCCCGCGCAGGGAAGAGGGAGCTGACAACTTCACTAGTGAAGGTGGGCTCGAGAGACCTAGTGAGCGGGGGCGCATAAGGCCGGAGTTTGTCGCTCACGACCTTATACGGGCGCCCCCACGGATCTCCATTTAAAGTCTCGAGCCACACCTTCCACGACTCGTCTTTGGCGGCCTTGATCGCCGAGCGAAGGGCCGCTCGGGCGTCCCGGTATGCGGCGCGCAACTCCTCCACGAGGACAGGGTTTCCGGCCCTACGACCGCGGTAGCGGGTGTATCTTCGTTGGGCTGCGTGACTAGCAGCACGCAGCCCTTCAAGGTTGTCGTTCCACCAATACACCCGCCGCCGCGGCTGGACAGACCCTGCCCTTCGCATCGCCGCATCGCAGACGCGAGTCAGAGCCTCAGATAACCGCTCCGACCTCGCGTCCACGCTCGGGTTTCCGCCAAACGCGGCCCATCGCTCGACGATGGCCGCCTCTTCTGCCAGCTCCCGGTTCAGCGTTTTTAAGCGCCACCGTGGGCCCTCACCGGCCAGGGGACGATCGTGGGTCCTCAGGGCGGGGGAGACGATATCAAATCGGACATACCGGTGGTCCGACATCGTCTCCACCTCCGTGACCACCCTCCAGCCACGTACGTGGTTCGCCAGGCCAGAACTGGCAAAGGACAGGTCCACGATGGACCTGTTCCCAGTCTCCCCCACGTACGTGGGGACCGTCCCCTGGTTCAGCAGCACCAGATCCATGGACACCGCCCAGTCCTCCAACAACTCACCCCGCAAGTCCGTCGCCGGAGATCCCCACGCCGTAGAGTGGGCGTTGAAGTCCCCGACGACGATGAGCGGGGTGGGGTGTGCTTCCGCCACAAGAGCCCCGAGCTCAACGAGTAACTGCTCAAATTGAGCACGGGTCTTCCTGGGCGGACAGTACACCCCGATCACTGCAGCGTCTCCCAGCAGCGCGAGGACGCACATTCGTCCTTGGGACACCCTATCAAAGGCGCCCCGCTGGGAGACGATAGCCACCTCACCGTCGCGGTCGCTGGCCCAATCATCGCGGGCACGAACCGCGTACGGTTCGGCGACTACAGCCACGGTCGTCTGCCACTGCGCTACGGACTGGATCAAAATATCCTGGGCCGCAGCGCAGTGCCTGACGTTGGCCTGCAGGACCGAGAAATTGGACATTTAAGACTGAGCGGTGTCCATAACCTCCTCAGATTGGGTGGGAGCGGGGTCCGCGACCGGCCCGACCCGCCTCCCACCGACTCCTCCTCGGCGACGACGCCGTTTCTTAGACGCCGCCAGGCAAGCCTTGGCACCCAGGCGGTGCGCAGCGGCCTCTCCCGCCGCCGCACACACGGGGCAATGCGGATCCGCGTTGCAGCCGGCCGCTTTGTGGCCGGGCTGCCCGCAGCGGAAGCACAGGGCGCTGCGGTCAACTCCCGCAGCACACCTGGCCCCCACATGCCCCACATCCAAGCAGCGGAAGCACCGCTGCGGCCTGGAGTCCAAAAGGACCGCACGGACGCGGGTCCAGCCGATGACGAGGGCGCGGCCATCTGTGATTTGTTTGGCCGCTGCGACCGGGCACTTGACCCACGCCGTGCCCTCCCTGCTCGCCTGGCGGGTAATTTCGCCAACGGTGACGCTGGTGGCGGCGCACCCTCCAACTTCCGCCACCACCCGCGCCACGACCTCCTTGGTTGCGGCGTCGCCAAGACCGGAGATGCGCAACTCCGCGCACTTCTCCGGTCTGGCGACGCGAACGTCGTCGCCAATGCGTCCGCCTTGGCGCCCCTATCCGCACCCGCCACCTCGAGGATGCGTCCCCCGGTGACCGCGGTGCGGAAACGCAAACCCTCGATGCCGAGGCTTTTGAGGTCGATTGACCTCTCAGCCTCGGCAAGCTTTTCCGCGTAAGTTACGCCCCGCCCCTCCGCTTCTCGCTGCAGCGTGATGACTACTGCTGCCGTTCGCGGTGCGCGGAGGTTCGGGGCGCTCCTCTTTCCTCCAGATTTTGAGGGCGCCTTAGCGGGCGCATTGGCGGGCGTCGATGGCGCCTTCTTGTTCTTCGGCCGCTTCACAACTTCATTCCACGTCTCAGTTTGGGACTGAGACGTGGAGGCCGGAACTTGCGTTGAGGCCGGCTGACGCTCTCGGCGCGTCGCCTCCACCTCACGCGCCGCAGCGCTCTTCTTCTTCTTCCTGTTCCTCTTCTCCCCCTGAGCTGGGAGAGAAGAAGAAGAGGCCGACGGAACGGCCACGACAGAATCCGTCACCTCCACCACAGATGTGGAGGGGACGGCAGGTAGAGGCGCGGCGGCAGAGGCGCCAGCGGCCTTGCGCTTTAAGCGCGCGGGCGCCGAAGCGCCGACGGAAGGGCCCGATGACTGGGCGACAGTTGCACCGCCAGGTGCTGGAGCACTGGCCATGCGGGCAGCGTTGCGTGCGTCTGCCGCTAGGGGAGGACGCAACCGAGGCGCCGGGAGCAGCCGATCCTCAAAGCCGGCGCGGCGCGCGTCGATGAGGTACAGCACCTCATCACGCGACAGCCCCGCCGACGGTGTTGGAGCGGCGCTCAACTGGCGCCTCAATTCCTCCATTTGGCCCCGCACGGCCGCGAGCTCTCCCTTCAAGCGCATGACCTCGTCGCTACACTTGAGGGAGGCCATCTCTCGCATATGTTCCAGAATCGACCCGGCGGCACTCCGCAGGCCCTGGACACTCTGGCCCTTCAGACGGGAGGATTTGTAGGCGATCGTATCGATCGCCTTCACCGCCTCCTCTACCGCCTTCGACAGCTGCTCGCACCGCAATACCGGAGCAGCTACCGACGTCGACGTTTCCTCCATCGTCGGGGATTTGCGGAGGAAGGAGAGTCGCCTCTCCTCCCGCCGCCGACGCTCCTCCGACGCTTCGTGTGCGGCCTGCGCGAGCTCTTCCTCCGCTTGGAGCTCGAGCTCGCGCTCCTGGGCCGCAATATAGTTGGCCCTGGCTTGGGCTAGGCCAACGTACTGGCCGGTCGTTGGAGGGCGCCCACGCCCTCTTTTACCGGGCTGGCCCCTGATGGTGCTGGGGCCAGCCGACTCCTCACCGTCGCTGCCCGACTCCCCAGGGCTTTTACTGTTGCAGCGCTTGCGCTGCCACAACCTGGAAGTCGGGGAGGGACGGGAGGAAACCGTCAACATCGACTGGCAGCTGCTATCGGAGTCCGACAGCCGCTGCCAGTCGCATTTGATCGCGCCTTCCGAGAGCGAATTGCGGGTGTCGCAGCGCGACAACGACACCCGCAACTCCCTCCCGCCCGGGGTTGGAGTCCCAGGCCTCGACACATTCGTGTCACACACATTCTCCTTCTTATTATCCATGATAACACTGATATATTATTATTTCCTTCTTTATGGCCGCAAGTCCAGCTGTTCGAAATTCGGTCACCCAACTTGCCACTCCGTTACGGTGGTCAAGTTGGGGTCCAGGGCGGACGACGTGGACGTAAACGAACAACACTTGGGGCCCCGCCCCGGGTTAGGTTAGGTTTTTTTTTTTTTTTTTTTTTTTTTTTTTTGTTGACGCGGGGAATGCATTTAGGCACCGTCATCCCAGCTACGGGGGTAGCTGGGACGGTGTGTGGGACTCACCGGTCCTGGAAGAAAGGACCGTCCTACCCACTAAACCCCGCGGTGTTCCGACTCACCCTATAGCCGGGCCGAGGGATATGAAGAGCAGATTCTACATCGACCCGGCTAGGGATGCCCCGTAAGGTTGGGGCTCTCCTCGGGGGACCAGATGGTCGGCCCCCGGAGCTCCCTAAGGAGCTGAAGAAAAACAAGCCCGCATCGCACCGCCCTCGAACGTCCCTCTGAAAGCAGAGAGGGCAGAGAGCGGCCGAGCGGGCGGGCACTAAGGCACCTCCGGAACACTGGGAGGTGCCTTCCGCCAAACGATCATCGGTGGGTGAGGTCCCCCGACCACCACCCACCGGAACAACACTAGTCGGGAGCGCGCATGAACTGAGCCATGCGACGCCCCCGAACCGGACGACGAGGCGGGAGCGTTTGACCTGCACGCTCCCGCACCCGCAGTTCATCTCTCTTTGCCGCCATCACCTCATTGGCAAAAGAGGTGACGGCGGCCCAACACTCCTGGCTGCCGACCATGGCTCGCACCACGGCCGGCAGCGACAAATCATTTCCAACACGGCCCGTGAGGGCGACACGCGGCCCGTCCCACGCCGCGCACTCGGCGAGTGTGTGCTCAGCCGAGTCCACGGCGCCACTTGGGCAGTGACGACACACGGGGTCCGACTCCACACCCACCACCTCCCACAGGTACTTGGCGAAACAGCCATGTCCTGTGAGGAGCTGAGTGAGGTGGTACGTCGGCGCACCGTGCGCCCTCTCTACCCAAGGCCGAAGAACGGGCCGGACAGCCCCCACGAGCCGCGCGCTCGCGGAGGGACTTACCAACCGATTGGCCCACTTCCGGAAGAGATCGTCGCGAGCAGACTGTCTCCAGCGATCGATCTCGTCCGGGAGCGGGCGACCTCCATTTATCCGCACCAGGGCGCTTTCCTCGTAGACACGCTTTAGGACTCCAGCCTCGAGATCCCACGGGGGGCTTCCTCCAATTAGACACGCCGCCTCGTAAGAGACGGTGCAGTACGCTCGCGCCGCCCTCTGCGCAATCACCCGCTGCGGTCTCCGCAGCAGGGGGATGGTTTTGGCGCAGAGAGCGTCCGACCAAATAGGCGCTCCGTAGAGCGCCTTGGAGCGCACTACACCGTCGTAGAGACGGCGACATGCACTTTCCGGCCCCCCTTTATTGGGGAGCAGCCGCGCCAGCCTTCCGGCGTATGACACCAGTTTGGGTGCCAGGCGCCGGAAGTGCTCGACGAAACCCCATCGACTATCGAGGACCAATCCTAGGTACTTCATGGTCTCCCCGATAGCGATGGGGGTGCCGCTCACCACAATGAAGGAATCTCGAGGTGGCCCCCGCCGAGGCCCGTGGAAAAACACGGCCTCGGACTTTTCGAGAGCCACCTGGAGTCCCAGCGCCCTGATGCGGCTGACCACCTGGGCAACGCCCGCGGTGGCCAGAACCTTCGCGTCCCTGAATTCTGGGCCCCGCGCGGTGACGAGGGTGTCGTCGGCGTAACAAATAATGCCGACTCCCGTAAGAGTTGCACCGCGCAGGACCCAGTCATAGCCGATGTTCCACAGGAGCGGACCAAGCACCGACCCCTGTGGAACACCGCACGACATCTCCTTACGGACTATTCCCGACCGGGCCGGGTAGATAATGGCCCGGTCCACGAAATAGTCCGCAAGGACGCGCCTGAGGTACCACGGGACGTTGTGGTACCTCAGCGCCTCGGCGATGGTCTGCCAGGGGATGGTGTTGAAGGCGTTCGCGATGTCCAGCGACACCGCCAACAACACCTCCCCCCGACCGACCGCCTCTTGGACGCTGTCCCTGAGTCGGGAGATGGCGCCCAGGGTAGACCGCCCGCGACGGAACCCGTACTGGCCGCCGTCGAGATTGGGCCCCGCCCCCTCAAGGTGCCCGACGAGACGAGCAGCGAGCACCCGCTCGAAAAGCTTGCTCATCTCGCCGAGCAGAACAATGGGGCGGTAGGCCGACGGCGACTCGACGGGGCGCCCGTGCTTCTTAAGCAGCACGAGCTTCCCCGTCTTCCACGTTCGCGGGACCCTACCCGACGCCAAACACTCCGACATCAGGGAGAGCGTCTCTTCTTCGAACGCCGGCATGACCAGGGCGACGACCCGCCCTGGGATGCCGTCCGGACCAGGGGCGCGGTGTCTCAACTTGAGCTTGAGAACCGCCGCCCCTAACTCGGCATCGGACACGGGCGGGATCGCCTCCATGTCAGCCGGCGTTCTGTCTGGTGCTGCCATACTCGGCGGGACCCACTCTTCCCGCGCAGGGAAGAGGGAGCTGACGATCTCTGTTACGAAGGTGGGCTCGAGAGACCTGGTAAGCGGGGGCGCATAAGGCCGGAGTTTGTCGCTCACGGCCTTATACGGGCGCCCCCACGGATCTCCATTCAACGTCTCGAGCCACACCTTCCACGACTCATCTTTGGCGGCCTTGATTGCCGAGCGAAGGGCCGCTCGGGCGTCCCGGTATGCGGCGCGCAACTCCTCCATGAGGACAGGGTTTCCGTTCCTTCGACCGCGGTAGCGGGTGTACCGACGCTGGGCTGCGTGACTAGCAGCACGCAGCCCCTCCAGGTCGTCGTTCCACCAGTACACCCGCCGCCGCGGGTGAACTGATCCTGCCCTCCGCATCGCCGCATCGCAGACGCGGGTCAGAGCCTCGGACAACCGCTCCGACCTCGCGTCTACGTTCGGGTTTCCGCCAAACGCGGCCCATCGCTCGACGATGGCCGCCTCTTCCGCCAGCTCCCGGTTAAGCGATTTTAGTCGCCACCGTGGGCCCTCACCGGCCAGGGGACGGTCCTGAGCCCTCAGGGCGGGGGAGACGATATCGAACCGGACATACCGGTGGTCCGACATCGTCTCCACCTCCGTTACCACCCTCCAGCCACGTACGTGGTTCGCCAGGTCAGAACTGGCGAAGGACACGTCCACGATAGACGTGTTCCCGTTCTCCCCCACGTACGTGGGGACCGTCCCCTGATTCAGCAGCACCAGACCCATGGACACCGCCCAATCCTCCAATAACTCACCCCGCAAGTCCGTCGTCGGAGATCCCCACGCCGTAGAGTGGGCGTTAAAGTCTCCGACGACGACAAGCGGGGTGGGGTGTGCTTCCGCCACAAGAACCCCGAGCTCAACGAGTAACTGCTCGAATTGAGCACGGGTCTTCCTGGGCGGACAGTACACCCCGATCACTGCAGCGTCTCCCAGCAGCGCGAGGACGCACATTCGTCCTTTGGACACCCGATCAAAGGCGCCCCGCTGGGAGACGATAGCCACCTCACCGTCGCGGTCGCTGGCCCAATCATCGCGGGCACGAACCGCGTACGGTTCGGCGACTACAGCCACGGTCGTCTGCCACTGCGCTACGGACTGGATCAAAACATCCTGGGCCGCAGCGCAGTGCCTGACGTTGGCCTGCAGGACCGAGAATGTGGACATCTAGGATTGAGCAGTGTCCATAACCTCCACTGATTGGGTGGGAGCGGGGTCCGCGACCGGCCCGACCCGCCTCCCACCGACTCCTCCTCGGCGACGACGCCGCTTCTTTGACGCCGCCAGGCAAGCCTTGGCGCCCAGGCGGTGCGCAGCGGCCTCTCCCGCCGCCGCACACACGGGGCAGTGCGGATCCGCGGCGCAGCCGGCCGCTTTGTGGCCGGGCTGCCCGCAGCGGAAGCACAGGGCGCTGCGGTCAACTCCCGCAGCACACCTGGCCCCCACGTGCCCCTCATCCAGGCAGCGGAAGCACCGCTGCGGCCTGGGGTCCAAAAGGACCGCACGAACGCGGGTCCAGCCGATGACGAGGGCGCGGCCATCTGTGACTTGTTTGGCCGCTGCGACCGGGCACTTGACCCACGCCGTGCCCTCTCTGCTTGCCTGGCGGACGATTTGTCCAACAACGACGCTGGTGATGGCGCAGCCTCCAACGTCCGCCACCACCCGCGCCACAACCTCCTTTGTCGCCGAATCGCCAAGACCGGAGATGCGCAGCTCCGCGCACTTCTCCGGCCTGGCGATGCGAACGTCGTCGCCGAGTGTCGTCTTTAATTTGGCCGCCAATGCGTCCGCCTTGGCGCCCCTGTCCGCACCTGCCACCTCGAGGATGCGTCCTCCGGTGACCGCGGTGCGGAAACGCAAACCCTCGATGCCGAGGCTTTTGAGGTCAATTGACCTCTCAGCCTCGGCAAGTTTCTCCGCGTAGGTTACGCCCCGCCCCTCCGCTTCTCGCTGCAGCGTGATGACTACCGCTGCAGTTCGCGGTGCGCGGAGGTTCGGGGCGCTCCTCTTTCCGCCAGATTTTGAGGGCGCCTTAGCGGGCGTATTGGCGGACGTCGATGTCGCCTTTTTCTTCGGGCGCTTCACGACGTTGTTCCACGTCTCAGTTTGGGGCTGAGACGTGGAAGCCGGGGCCGGTTGGGTTGAGGCCGACTGGCGCTCTCTGCGAGTCGCCTCTACCTCACGCGCCGCGGCGCTCCTCCTTGTCTTTTTGTTCTTCTTCCCCTTTGGGGGAGAAGAAGAAGAGGCCGGCGGAGCGGCCACGACCGATTCAGTCACCTCCACCACAGACGTGGAGGGGACGGGAGGCACAGGAGCGGCGGCAGAGGCGCCAGCGGCCTTTCTCTTTGAACGCGTGGGCGCAGGAGCGCCGACGGAAGGGCCCACGGAAGGACCTACAGAAGCATCGCCGGGTGCTGAAGCAGTGGCCGTGCGGGCGGCGTTGCGCGCGTCCGCCGCAAGGGGAGGACGCAACCGAGGCGCCGGGAGCAGCCGGTCCTCGAAGCCGGCGCGGCGCGCGTCAATGAGGTAGAGAACCTCATCCCGCGACAGCCCCGCCGACCGTGTTGAAGCGGCGCTCAGTTGGCGCCTTAATTCCTCCATCTCGGCCCGCACGGCCGTAAGCTCTCCCTTCAAACGGAGAACTTCCTCATTGCACGTGAGGGAGGCCATCTCCCTCATGTGCTCCCTTATTGAGCCGGCGGCACTCCGCAGGCCCTGTACACTTTGGCCCTTCAGGCGGGAGGACTTGAAGGCGATCATCTCGATCGACTTCAACCCCTCCTCGACCGCCATCTTCAGCTGGTCGGACCTAAGGACCGGAGCCGCCGACGTCGACGCCTCTGTCAGCGTCGGGGATTCACGGAGGAAGGAGAGACGCCTCTCCTCCCGCCGCCGACGCTCCTCCTCCTTCTTTTCATATGCGGCCCGCGCGAGCTCTTCTTCCGCCTCTAGTTCTAACTCGCGCTCCTTGGCCGCATTATAACTGGCCCTAGCTTGGGCCAGGCCAACATACTGCCCAGTTGTTGGAGGGCGCCCACGCCCTCTTTTAAAGGGCTGGCCCCTGATGTTGCTGGGGCCAGCCGACTCCTCACCATCGCTGCCCGACTCCCCAGGGCTCTTACTGTTGCAGCGCTTGCGCTGCCACAACCTGGGAGTCGAACAGGGACGGGAGGAAACCGTCTCCATGGACTGACAACTGCTGTCAGAGTCAGACAGCTGTGGCCAGTCACATTTTGCGTCTCTACACGCACTGTGCGGGGTAGTGTCGCACCGCGACAGCGACACCCGCAACTCCTTCACGCCTGAGATTGGGGTCTCAGGCCTCGAAACATCCTGTTTCACACCTTCCTCTTCGTTTTTATTATTTTTGTTTTGTTTTGTATTCAGTTCCATAATAGATCCCACGAGTAGAGACGAAGGGTTTCACTCCCTGGGTGACGCTCATTCCAGGGAGCGGGCTAAATACTGCAGGGTTCGCCAGGTGCCCGTACAGGTTTTAACGACTTCGCTGTCGGGTTTTAAAGACTGTCCTTGTCGCGGGCCGGCCAATTAAGGCAAGCCCTCCGGTCCCTAAGGACACCACGTACCGACTGGAGCCACCAGTCAGATGGTTGCGATGACCTTAGGGGCTACGGAACGCGAGGAGGGTGGCTGGTCCTCCCCAACACCGACGCCTGTGTAGACCCCTGCGCTAGCAGTAGGCCTACGCGTCCACGACTCTCCCCGCTTCTACCGGCCGCAGCCGGGAGCAGACAACAACAAGCTGCGTCGCGACGCTACAACCGGGTCTCCGGGAGCTATCGCGACGCCACAGACCTTGCAGGCCCGCCAAACAACGACCCCCTCGTGCAATGGGGTCAGCTTCAGTCGAGAAGACGACCGACAATCACCGCGCTTCTACCGGCAAAAAGCCGGGAGCGGACAACAACAAGCTGCGCCGCGACGCTACAACCGGTTCTCCGGGAGACGTCGCGACGCCGCAGGCCTTGAAGACCCGCCAAACCACGACCCCCTCGTACAATGGGGTCAGCTTTGATCGGTGAAATAACCGACCAATGGACGACAAACAAGGCTTCTACCGTTTCCGGGAGCGAACGTCACAAAGTTGCCACGGCGAGGACACGCCGCGACACCGCAGGCCTAGCAGGCCTGCCAGACCACGACCCCCTCGTGCAATGGGGACCTTCCTACTGTATCGTTTCATTCCAGTTCTCGCTTTCTCTATGTTCACAATCTTTCCGCATACTTGATCTTTCTTTCATACATCTCTTTTATGTTTCAGGTGGGATTGCCTGCTAGTCTTTTCTTCTAATTTTCTTTATTTATATATTTATATTCCTTATATCTATAGTCAACACAGGTAAATAACTTGCCCTTCACCATTCCTTCTTTTTCTTTTTTACATTTTACATTTTTTCCTTATCTATACCTTATTCTATTACATTTTTTATTTTTATTTTCCTTATTTTCTTTTCCTACGTCTCTTACAGTTTCACAACCTTGAGTGATTTCACTCTCTGTTGTTCTAGTTTTCTTATTTCTACTTATTCTACTACATCTTTGTTTCCTTACTTTTCTACTATACTTTTTACTCGTTTTCTATTATTACATTGTTGTGTTACCGGCAACATAATAAGCTACATATTATGTTGCTGTAATCTCTTCTTATTCTACTTTATTATTATTATTTACAATCTTACAAATTTCCGTACAGTACCTCAAGAATCTGTCTCTTTTCTTACTGGACATGATGTTTTTAAAATTGTCTACAGCGATTTCCATTTCTATCTCCTGTTCTACGTCATATCTCAGCCTCGAGAAAACCGGGCACTCCGCCAGTAGGTGAGGGATGTTTTCCTCAATTTCGGGATCACAGGTGCATGATGGGTTGTCCTTGCACTTGAAACGAGTCAAGTACTCGGAGAACCCACCATGCCCCGTCAGAACCTGCGTGGTGTGTTTTGTTGGAGTGAATTTCCTAATTATACTGTACGCGTCCACCGCGTTGGGGAAGAAGAGCTTTGTGATCGAGGCGGTTTCACCCGACTCATATCTCCGGTTCCATTCGGCAAGCGTGTCCATGCGGATCTGACGCTTGGCGAATGAGACCGGACACAGGTCATAGTCCGGTGCTCGCCTCGATCCCAAAGCTGCCTCTTTGGCCAGTTGGTCGGCCCTCTCATTCCCCTCCATCCCCACGTGTGCCTTTATCCAAAACAAATCCACTGATTTGCCTGTCAGAATGCAGTTTCTGATGTTTTTACGGGCTTCAACAGCGAGAGGATGGAGGCAACTGGGATTTCCGACCGTCTGAAGTGCCGCGGTCGAGTCACTGAGCACCCCGAAGCTCTTCGCGCTGTGTTTCATGATCACCCTCGTTGCCTCGCATATGGCCAGGAGTTCCGCCTGGTATACTGTACAATACGACGGCAGTCCAAGCTTGCGGGCCCTGGTTTCGGATCCGTCTTTCCACAAAGAAAGCGCGGCTCCGACCCGGCCCCCAATCTTGCTGCCGTCGGTATAGATTTTAACTTCACATCGGATTTGTGCAATCTGGTCTTCGTTCTCGACGTTAATGAACTCCAGGCGCATATGCTCGGCAGGGTGAGGGTTCTCAGCATATGAGGCCACTCGCTCGATCTCCCTTCCGACTAGGTCTGGTAGCTCTTCGCCTTTCCTAATTCTGAATAGTAGTGCTGACTCCTTCACCCGAAGGTCTAAGGGAAGTATTCCGGCCAGCACCAGAGCCGAGTCGTGGGAGACCGTGCGATAAGCCTTGCATATCTTTTGGGCAAAGCTACGCTGGATGAATTTTAATCGCTTCTTGATGCCCAGCTTCCCGACCGCCGGCTCCCAAGCGGCAGCCGCGTACAATACAATTGGTTCCACGGTTGCGGTGTAGATTGTCTGTATGATCTCAGGGTGTAGTCCCCAGCTCGCCTTCGCCGCCCTGGTCAGTTGCTTGTGGAGGCTCGTTACTCTTTTACACACGCTCTCCACGTGTGCATTGAAGGTAAGCTTCTTATCAATGATGAGACCTAGCAACTTTATCTCGTCAGACATGCCAATGCTGACCCCGCCCATGCTAAGTCGTGGTGTGTCATAGGTCATTTTTCTGGTTACTACCATCGCGCTCGTTTTATGAGCTGCGAACCTTAATTTATTTCTATCACCCCACGCCTTAACATGCCCGAGCGCAGCATTGGCACGTCTCTCAATCTCCTCCCCGGTGTCCCCGCAAAAAACCAGGACGACGTCGTCCGCAAAGGCCTGAGCATACTCGCCCCGTCTCTCCAGGCTGTGTAGCAGCGGATCCAGGAGGAGATTCCAGAGAATCGGTCCGCCGATAGAGCCCTGGACGCACCCCTTTCTCGTTCTAGTAGTGTGCTCCTTGCCTGCATATCTCACTTGTACTCTGCGATCACTCATATAGCTATTCAGCACCCGTCTCAGTCCCTCTGGACACTCCTCTTCGATGAGCCTCATCTTAATTGCCGGCCACCAGGCGCTGTCGAAGGCGCCCTCTATATCCAAGGACACTACCGTCAGAATCTTCTTCTGGTCCAACTTTGATCTGATGAATTTGATCAGGGTATAGAGGGCGTCCTCGCAGCTCCTCTGCGGCATGAACCCATATTGGTGGGGGCTGATCCTCGAGTGAAGATGGTGTCGAAGCCTCGACATAATCATCTTTTCGAGGATCTTCCCCAGCACCGGGAGAAGGCCGATCGGCCGGTACGATTTGGGGTGCGAATAGCTATCCTTCCCCGGTTTACGCAGTGCCACCACAGTTGCCTCTTTCCAAGCTTTGGGGAAGTAGTGCAGTGCGAGGCATCTGTTAGCAAGGCAAAGGAACAGCTCTGGTTGGTTTCTGATGGCGTGGCCACAAATATCTGCTGTAAAGCCATCGGCACCAGGTGCCTTTTTTGGATTGAAAGACCGGACAGCTGTCTCGAGCTCGAAGGGGGTGAACGGTGGGTCGCGCAGTTCCCCACACGGCCCCCCGGCCACCACCTCCGAGCTCTCTCTTATGCTTTTCTGTTCCTCCGTGTCTTCCGTTTCCAAATCCTCGGGATAAAAGGTGTTTGCTAGCAGTTTAGCAGATCCCTCCTCGTCTAGGGCCACGCCATTCACCTCCAGGAGTACGTCCTCAGCTCTAACCGCGGTTCGTCCGATTACCCTGTAAATCCCCTCCCACATCCCCTCCCGGTCCTGCTTACAGCAGAACTCCTTCCAAGATCCTATTTGGGCCTTTTTTGCTTCGGTTTCGTAACGCTCTTTGGACTCCAGGTACTCTCTTACTACATTGGCTCTGCGCACCGGCGCGGCACACCTAATACGGCGCCTCTTGGTGGTGACCTCCTTCTTCATTTCAGCTAGTTCGTCGGACCACCATGGAACGGACAGCCTTTGACATTTAGTCTTTTCAGGTATTGCGTTGCAACTTGCTTTGGTAATAGCTTGGCTGAGCTCCTCGACTATGTCGTCGATCTGAGCCTCTGTCTGTATTGCATTAATCTTCTCTGCTGTTAATCCCTTGCTTACGTTAAGCTCAGCCAGCTCCTCCCCGAATTTTTCCCAATTTGCCTTCTTGGTGTTAAACCTTCTTGTCGTTCTGGCAACGTCTGTACCCCTCGACTTTTTTAATTTAATGTCAAAGGCAATCCCATTATGGTCCGAGCTCGTGAGGTTTACCTCTACCTTCCAGTTCACCACCAAGTTTAATGCGCTTGCAGTGCACAGGGTGATATCAACATGGCTCTTATATCTTGTTGTTCCTCTGATGGTGTCAAAGGTATGGACATCCCCTGTGTTGAGCACCTGGAGGCCCATTTGGTCGATCATTTCCAGCATGTCTTTGCCCCGTTGGTCCACTTTCTCGCTTCCCCACCACGTATTCCAGGCGTTCCCGTCGCCCCCCATGATAAGTTTCCCCAGTCCCGGTTTAGCTGCTATCTTCCTTAGCCTCATCAGATACGGGGCGATTGGTTTGTCAGGCTCGAGGTAGAAGGAGGCCAGCGTAATTCTCCACGCGACGGTTTTGAGGCTCACCACTACGATGTTGTTTGTGGTGAGATCGGGATACTGGACAACGTCAATATGTGGGTCAAAGACAGCTATTGCTGCCTTGACCTTGTCCTCCCCCGTCGCTTTATTCTGGAATACTCTTACGCCTGGATAACTCCTCATACCTCGAGTCTCACTATCCACATGAGGCTCCTGAATCAATGCTGCCATTACCCTGCGGTTTACAGCTTCTGTGAGCAGCTCTTGCTGTGCTAACTTTTTCTTCATAAGGTTCGCCTGGAGCACGCGGTAGGTGGAGTTAACTGCCTGGCTGCCCTTAGCAGTATGCTACTGCAGATCTGGCTAGTGCTTCCCAACGTCTTCGAACGGGGCATTCCTGGCTGAAGGCGTTATGCTCTACCCTGTTCATCTTTGCCTTCTTACAATTCCTGCATGCCGGTATTGCGTTAATTGCCCAACTGTCGCAGTGTACTTTTAAGTGAGGGCCCCCACAGTGACTGCACGTTTCATGCTCCTCGGTGCAGAATCTCTTCACGTGGCCGTAACCTAGGCAGCGTGAACATTGCACCAATGGTGAAAAGTCCGCCACCCTTACCCGTTGGAGGTCCACGTGAAGTGAGCCGATTGATGTCATGCTCTTCCATAGCCTGGGGGACACCGATAGTACGACGTGGTTTACATGAGGGTTTCTCGCCCTTTTCCTGAAACGGACCGTGAGACGGTCATCCTCCTTGCCGAGTCCATCAAAAATTTCCCTATTCTGCTTTCTGATCGCCCTGAGCACCTCCTCGTCAGAGGACGCTCAGGACGTCGTTCAGCACCACCATGGGATCCTTATTTTTGATTTCCTCGACAATGAGTCGGTCCCTTTCCAGTCGGGCTCTTGCGCTGTCCCTGTCTGCTGTTGTTGGGCAACCCAGAATGATCTTTCTGTCTCTGGCTTTCCTTACTCGCTCCACCTTGATCCACCCCTCTTTTGCGTCGACCGCCTTTCGTACCCTCTCGAGTACCTCATCGCCGGTTTCTTCCTCGTTGTTCGAGGACACGACGATGGAGTGCAACGCTGGTTTATGTTGCGCATTTGGAGAGGTTGCGGTCGCGTTGGCGTATGTTGGTCTCGCCTGTAATTCTGTGTTCGCCTGTATTGCGGACCTCAAGTCTTGCATTTGTTCTGCGTTCTTTACAAGCAGCTCGGTATGCGCTTTCAGCTGTTCTGCAAGCTTTCCCAGGTCAGCCTTTGGGATGGGTGGATCAACCGAAGCTATTGAGACTACTGAAGCTTCTTCTTCCTTGTCTTTACCTGTCTCCCTACGCTTTATGAGGTCCACCAACCTGTCTATCCAGTGTGTGACATCCAGCTTAATTTCGGATTTCAGGTTTTTGGCCAGTCCTAAGGAGTATTTCGCCTTTTTGGCAAAGTCTCTGGCTTCAGTTAAGCTGTCTGGATACGGTTTATCGGAGACTGGGCTATGAACAATTGGCTGCGATGTTTTTGCCTTTTTTCTATTCTCCGCCTCTGATGTTTCCGAGGGTTTGCTGTGTTTAGGTGGGCTATACTCCAGTCTCTTCGATGGTCTTAACGGGTTAGCCTCTTTTTCCAAATTTATTGAGAGAGATGATCCGGCCTTACTCTCAAAGGTTTCAAGGCTTCTCCGCACTATCGATTTCTTTGTCACGGTCTTGGATGGCGACGTGTTGGTGGTGTCCTCCTTCGTGCTCTTTGCGGGTGTCCTTTGCGAGACAAACATTTTTAGGGGATATTGTCAACTGTAATATGTGTGCTTGTGGGGTATGTATAGGTACCCCAGTCCGCGTGTGTGATGCTTTGTGTTTTTTCTGCAGGGTATGTATAGGGTACCCTATCAGATTGTGTACTGTGGTGTGTAGTGTATGTTATGTGGGTGTTTGTAAATGTGTGTCTTGCTTGTCCACGTATGTATATGTGTGTAATGGATGCCTTGTGTGATGTTTGTGTGTGTTCTGTTTCGTAAGTGTTGTGTGTGCACAGGAACTGTTCCTTTTGCGGTCAGTGGCCGGCTTCCGACGATAGGTTATTACTGTCGCTTGGTCTAATCAGTTGGTTCTATATCAATTGGGTCAATAGGACTCCTGGTCTGATATAATGTTATAAAAATATAATTAATTTGAATTTAAAAAAGGTAAAAAACAGAGACAGTCAAAAAGTAATGTTTGCTCTACCTAGAGCAGTCCCTATTTTGGGTGTAGGAAATGTCTACCCCCTTCTCCGCTGTAGCCCAGCTACGTCTACGTAATTTAGGTAGGCCAAAAAGCCTTGTCTTATTTGCTAAAACTTAATCTATCTTATAACTATGAAAATTTGGACAATAATCCAAATTTGTCTTGTCTTATGCTAAAATTCCCGTCGCTCTACCTGCTTTGGAGTCCCCCCAGCCTAAATTTTGCCGAAAAACCCCTAATCTCAATAAAAAAGTAAATTTTTGAAACCAAAACTCTACACGCTCTATATAGAGTCGTGTAGGTAGGCCCAGCCGATAGCTCTCGTCGAGCCCACTCCAACAACCCCAAACACGGCTGTCCTAGCCCAAGGGGATCCGGAGCTACGAGGTTTGTAAATTTTTAAAAAATTTTTTACAAAATTTTACAATTTTGTAAAACTCTCGTATCTCCGGAACCACTGGTCCGATCCCGCTCGTGTTTGGGTCTATCTTGATGTGCGCGACGAGATCTACCCCCTGGTAACCTTTTTTGCGCCGAAAAATTTTTTGACCCCTATCCCCCCCAAGCCCCCCCAGTCGGGTGGAGTAGTGGCCGCTGAGCCCCCCAAAGAAACCCAGACTCCTCTACGACGCCCCGTTCCAATTTTACAGACGATCAAAGTTTTTCAAGATGGCGGCCGAGCTGTCAAACTCGAACTTTGATCGTCTGTAACTCCGGTCCCAGACGTCGCAGAACAGCCAAGATTGGGCTTTCCTTGGTCGGCTCAACCTCCTCTACCGCCCTGTTTGGTTTTCAGCACCCCTGAAATTTTGGTGCTCCGATCGTCCTGAAATTCAGGGGACAGGTAGAAGTCGACCTCCTAAGGCTGCAAACAAAATTTCGATTTTCTAGGGCTACGGGTTCAGGAATTATGGACTTTTTACGAAAAACAAGATGGCCGCCGAGCTGTCAAAACCGAACTTTGAACAGCTGTAACTCGGCAACCACTTGACCTACGGACTTCAGACTTTCTTCAGTGGCCTTGGCGCCTCCCCGGGTACCTCCTTGGAGGGGTTTGGAGCGAAACAAAAAATTTCGCTCCAATCGCCCCCAAACCTATGTGAGGTGAAAGCCTATCACCCGAGCTGTCCAAATCTGAAAATCCCGTAACTCTAGGCCTAACTGTTCTGGAGCTATCGTAATTGTAAAAATTTTTAAAGTTTTACAAAATTTTGTAAAATTGGCCAAAAAGTTCCAATTTTTTGTTTTAAAAGCTAGAGCGACCTGGTTTTGGGTTCCAGGTACTATTTTAGGGTGTCTAAAGCCAACCCCACCCTCAAAGAATATTATTTTCTATTATTTTCTGATTTTTCTACAAAAAACATTAAAAATTCGATAGCTCCGAACCTACAAGAGCTAAAAATACACAAAAAATGTCAAAAAATAGGTAAAATGCAGCTTTATATGGCAAAATTATAAAATTAAATTTTTTCTAATAAAAGCCTAATTATTTTTTAAAAAATACACAAATTTCTGTTTTTTAATTACTGCTCCGTCAATAAAATCCTAAAAATGCTGGAACTCTGCAGATGTGTTGTCCAAACGAGCGCGCAACAGATAGCAGTTGCGCTTTCTTGAATTTCCTTTTAGTTTGGCTGCTATTTTGGTGTAAAGTTCACAACTTCTATTATAAAATAATTAAAAAGTACTTAGCGAAAAAATCGGTTTTTTGCTGAAAACTGGTTGTTTCGGTGTCCTCTTCAATGCTGCAAAAGATGGTATTGCTGGCTCAACGGGATCAGGAAACACGTGCCGGCAAAAGCACGTGGCGAAAATCTTCTTTTGGTTTTCCCGGAAAAACCTCTGGTTTTTCGGAAAAGCTGCAACCGCCGGTAGATGCGGGCCGTTGAGGGCCACCTGCACACACTTTTCACTACACCGATTTCCACTTTTTCACGGAGTTATTAACATAAAACTGGAGCGAAAAATCACTTTAACCTCCCAAAATTGAGGTTTTTCACCAATAACTTTTCCAGTTTTATCGTCCGGCTAAAACACAAACTTCCGGCGTATGCGCGGCGCCGAGACGCAACTTTTAAGGTATTGCACTTGCGCGTACGGTTGAAAAAACCCACTATTTCGTATTTTTAAATATCGGAGCGATTTAAAAACGTGGCTTTCTGCTTGGAGGTCAGAATGCGACTCGGGTTAGGTTAGGTTTTTTTTTTTTTTTTTTTGTTGACGCGGGGAATGCATTTAGGCACCGTCATCCCAGCTACGGGGGTAGCTGGGACGGTGTGTGGGACTCACCGGTCCCAAACAGTGACCGTCCTACCCACTAAACCCCGCGGTGTTCCGACTCACCCTTTTGCCGGACCGAAGGTTATGTAAAGTACTCACGTCGGCCCGGCAGGGTTGCCCCGTGAAAAATTTGAGGCTCTCCTCGGGGGAGCCAGATGCACGGCTCCCCCGGAGCTCCCTAAGGAGCTGAAGAAATCAAGCCCGCGTCGCACTGCTCTCAAGTGGAGAGCAGCCGAGCGGGCGGCTCTGAAGGCACCTCCGGAACACGGGGAGGTGCCTTCCGCCAAACGATCATCGGTGGACGGGGTCCCCCGACCTCCGTCCACCGGTACGACAATTAGTCCGGGGCGCGCATAAAAGCCGCCATGCGGCGCCCTCGGACCGGACGGCGGGGCGGGAGCGTCTCACCAGCACGCTCCCGCACCCGCAACTCCTCTCTTTTGGCCGCCATCACCTCGCAAGCAAACGAGGTGACAGCGGCCATGGCTCGCACCACGGCCGGCAGCGACAAATCTGTACCAATTTGGCCCGTGAGGGCGACCCGCGGCCCGTCCCACGCCGCGCACTCGGCGAGTGTGTGCTCCGCCGAGTCCACGGCGCCACTTGGGCAGTGGTGACACACGGGGTTAGACTCCACCCCTACCACCTCCCACAGGTATTTCGCGAAGCAGCCATGACCTGTGAGGAGCTGGGTGAGGTGGTACGTCGGCGCTCCGTGCGCCCTCTCTACCCAAGGCCGAAGGACGGGCCGGACAGCCCCCACGAGCCGCACGCTCGCAGAGGGCTCCTCCAATCGAACGGCCCACTTCCGGAAGAGATCATCGCGAGCCAACTGTCTCAAGCGATCGATCTCGTCCGGAAGCGGGCGACCACCATTCCTACGCATCAGGGCGCTTTCCTCATATACAATTTTAAGGACTCCAGCCTCGAGATCCCAGGGGGGGCTCCCGCCAATTAGGCACGCCGCCTCGTAAGAGACGGTGCAGTACGCCCGCGCCGCCCTCTGCGCAATCACTCGCTGCGGTCTCCGCAGCAATGGGATGTTTTTGGCGCAGAGGGCGTCCGACCAGATTGGCGCTCCGTAGAGCGCCTTGGAGCGTACTACACCGTCGTAAAGACGGCGACACGCACTTCCAGGCCCCCCCCGATTGGGGAGCAGCCTCGCCAGTCTTCCGGCGTAAGACATCAATTTAGGCGCTAAACGCCGGAAGTGCTCGACGAACCCCCATCGGCTGTCGAGGACCAGTCCAAGATATTTAATGGTCTCCCCGACAGCGATGGGGGTGCCGCTCACCACAATCACCGAATCTCGAGGGGCCCTCCGCCGAGGCCCGTAGAAGAAGACGGCCTCGGACTTTTCGAGGGCCACCTGGAGTCCCAGAGCCCTGATGCGGCTGACCACCTGGGCAACGCCCGCGGTGGCCAGGACCTTCGCGTCTCGAAAGTCTGGGCCCCGCGCGGTAACCAGGGTGTCGTCGGCGTAGCAGAGTACGCCGACCCCCCGAAGAGTGGCACCGCGCAAGACCCAGTCGTATGCGATGTTCCACAGGAGCGGACCAAGAACCGACCCCTGTGGGACACCGCAAGACATCTCCCTGCGGACTACGGTCGACCGGGTCGGATAAGAAATGGCCCGGTCCACGAAGTAGTCCGCAAGGACGCGCCTGAGGTACCACGGAACGTTGTGGTACCTCAGCGCCTCGGCGATCGTCGGCCAGGGGATGGTGTTGAAGGCGTTCGCGATGTCCAGCGACACCGCCAACAACACCTCCCCCCGATCGACCGCCTCTCGGACGCTGTCCCTCAGTCGGGAGATGGCGTCGAGGGTAGATCGTCCGCGACGAAATCCGTATTGGCCGTCATTTAAGTTGGGCCCCGCCCCCTCCAGGTGCCCGACGAGACGAGCAGCGAGCACCCGCTCAAAGAGCTTGCTCATCTCGCCGAGCAAAACAATGGGGCGGTAGGCCGACGGCGACTCGGCGGGGCGCCCGTGCTTCTTCAACAGCACGAGCTTCCCCGTTTTCCAATTTCGCGGAACTCTACCCGACGCCAGACACTCAGACATGAGGGACAGCGTCTCCTCCTCAAACGCCGGCATGATCAGGGCGACGACCCGCCCTGGGATGCCGTCCGGGCCAGGGGCGCGGTTCCTCAATTGGAGCTTGAGGACCGCCGCCCCCAGTTCGACATCGGACACGGGCGGGATCGCCTCAGTGTCTGCCGGCACACGGCTTGGTGCTGCCATTCGTGGTGGGACCCACTCTTCCCGCGCAGGGAAGAGGGAACTGACGATTTGCCCGAGGAAAGCGGGCTCGAGGGATTTTGTGAGTGGGGGCGCATAAGGCCGGAGTTTGTCGCTCACGACCTTATACGGGCGCCCCCACGGATCCTGATTTAGCGTCTCGAGCCACGCTTTCCACGAGTCCTCCTTTGCGGTTTTTATCGCCGAGCGAAAGGCCGCTCGGGCGTCCCGGTATGCGGCGCGCAGTTCTTCTTCGAGGACAGGGTTCCTATCTCTCCGACCGCGGTAGCGAGTGTACCGCCGCTGGGCTGCGTGACTTTCAGCACGCAGCCCCGACAGGTCGTCGTTCCACCAGTACACTCGCCGCCGGGGTGGGACTGGCCCTGACCTCCGCATCGCCGCATCGCAGACGCGAGTCAGAGCTTCAGACAGCCGCTCCGACCTCGCGTCCACGTCCGGGCTTCCGCCAAACGCGGCCCATCGCTCGACGATGGCCGCCTCTTTCGCCAGTTCCCGGTCTAGCGTCTTGATACGCCACCGTGGGCCCTCACCGGCCAGGGGACGATCCTGGGTCCTTAGGGCGGGGGAGACGATGTCGAATCGTATATAGCGATGATCCGACATCGTCTCCACATCTGTCACCACCCTCCAGTCACGCACGTGGTTCGCCAAGCTAGGACTGGCGAAGGACAGGTCTACAATAGACCTGTTGCCGGTTTCCCCCACGTACGTGTGGACCGCCCCCTGGTTGAGCAACACCAAGCCATTGGACACCGCCCATTCCTCGACCAGCTCGCCCCGCAAGTCCGTCGCCGGAGATCCCCACGCCGTAGAGTGGGCGTTAAAGTCCCCGGCGACGATGAGCGGGGTGGGGTGTGCTTCCGCCACAAGAGCCCCGAGCTCAACGAGTAACTGCTCAAATTGAGCACGGGTCTTCCTGGGCGGACAGTACACCCCAATCACTGCAGCGTCTCCCAGCAGCGCGAGGACGCACATTCGTCCTTTTGACACTTTGTCAAAGGCGCCCCGCTGGGAGACGATAGCCACCTCACCGTCGCAGTCGCCGGCCCAATCATCACGGGCACGGACTACGTACGGTTCGGCGACTACAGCCACGGTCGTCTGCCACTGTGCTACGGACTGGAGCAAGACATCCTGGGCCGCAGCACAGTGCCTGACGTTGGCCTGCAGGATCGAGAAGTTCGAGTTGGACATCTAGGTTTGGGCGGTGTCCATCTCCTCCACTACTTGTTGAGTGGGAGCGGGGTCCGCGACCGGCCCGACCCGCCTCCCACTGACACCACCTCGGCGACGACGCGAACGTTTCTTCGAGGCCGCCAGACAGACCTTGACGCCCAGGCGGTGCGCAGCGGCCTCTCCCGCCGCAGCACACACGGGGCAGTTGGGCTCTGCACTGCAGCCGGCCGCTTTGTGGCCGGGCTGCCCACACCTGAAGCAGAGGGCGCTGCGGTCGATACCCGCAGCGCACTTGGCCCCCACGTGCCCCACGTCTAAGCAGCGGAAGCACCGCTGCGGCCTGGCCTCCAAGAGGACCGCACGGACGCGGGTCCAGCCGATCACGAGGGCGCGGCCATCAGTTATAATTTTGGCCGCCGCGACTGGGCACTTCACCCACGCCGTGCCCTCTCTGCCTGCCTGGCGGGCGATATCTCCAACCATGACGCTGGTGGCGGCGCAGCCTCCAATGTCCGCCACCACCCGCGCCACAACCTCCTTCGTTGCTGAGTCGCCCAGACCGGAGATGCGCAGCTCCGCGCACTTCTCCGGCCTGGCGATGTGAACGTCGTCGCCGAGGGACTCTTTTAGCTTCGACGCCAAGGCGTCCGCTTTCGCGCCCCTATCCGCACCCGCCACCTCAAGTATGCGACCCCCAGTGGCCGCAGTGCGGAAGCGCAGCCCGTCAATGCCGAGGCTTTTGAGGTCGATCGACCTCTCAGCCTCGGCAAGCTTTTCGGCGTATGTAACGCCCCGCCCTTCCGCTTCCCGCTGCAGCGTTATCACTATCGCTGCGGTTCGCGGGGCGCGGAGGTTCGGGACGCTCTTTTTCGCGACGGGCTTCGCGGGCGCCTTAGCAGATGACTTGGCCGGCGTCTTTACCTTCGCCGGACCTGCCGCCTTCTTCTTTTTCGTGACCTGGCTCCACGACTCGGTTGGAGCCAGGGTCACGGGTGCTGTTTCGGCAGTTGTGGCCAGCTGGCGCTCCCTGCGCGCAGCCTCCACCTCCTGCGCCGCAGCGCTCTTCTTCTTTCTAGTCCTCTTCTTCCCTTGGCTTGGGGCAGAAGAGGAAGAAGCCAGCGGAGTGGCCTCGACAACATCCATGTCCGTCACCTCCACCCCAGATGTGGAGGGGACAGCAGAAGATTGCGTGGCGGCAGGGGCGCCAGACGACTTTTTGCCCCTAGGGCGTGGAGGCGCAGAGGCGCCGACGACTGGGCCCGTGGAAGGACCGAGAGGAGTCTCAGCAGCCGCAGCGGCACTGCGGGCTGCGTTGCGAGCGTCCGCTGCAAGAGGTGGACGCAACCGGGGCTCAGGCAGGAGCCTGTTTTCCACCCCTCCGAAGCGCGCGTCAATGACGAACATGATTTCCTCACGTGTCATTGACGGTTGTGGAGGGGGAGCGGTGCTGGCCTGCCGCTTCATCCACTCTAGCTCCTTCTGAACGGATTGGAGCTCGCCTTTCAAATACAGAATTTCGTCATTTGTTTTGAGGGAGACTAGCTCCCTCACGTGCTCCAGGATGGAGCCAGACGCGCTCCTGAGCCCCTGGACGCTCTGTCCCTTCAGGCGGGAGGACTTGTACGCTATTTCTTGAATATACGCACAAGCCTCCTCTACCGCCTTCGATAACTGTTCGGATCTGGGTCCCCGAACAGTCATCGACGTCGGCGCCTCTTCCGGCGCAGGTTGTTCGCGGAGGAAGGAGTTTCGCCTCTCCTCCCGCCGTCTTCTCTCCTCTTCTTGCGCGAGCTCCCGCTCTGCCTGTTGCTCGAGCTCGCGCTCTTCGGCCGCGACGAGGTCAGCCTTGGCTTTCGCCAGGCCGACGTGTTGCCCTGTCGTAGGCGGGCGGCCACGCCCTCGTTTACCGGGCTGGCCCCGGATGGTGTTGGAGCCAGCCGACTCGTCTCCGTCACTGTCCGACTCCCCAGGACTTTTGCTGTTGCAGCGCTTACGCTGCCACAGCCTTGGGGTCGGAGAGTGACGGGACGAAACCGTCTTCTTCGACTTGCAGCTGCTGTCGGACTCCGACAGCATCTGCTCGTCACACCTTACAGTGACGGCGTCGCAACGCGACAGCGCCACTTTAACTTCTTTGAGACCCGAGATTGGGGTCCCGGGTCTCACCACTCCTCTATCGTCAGCCACATCGTTTTGCATTCGGTTGTCCATATTACGTTCGCCAATTGTCGTTTTAAAAAATAAGTTAGCATTAGAATTTTCCATACTGTTCCCACGAGTATGAGACGAAAAGGTACACTCCCTGGGTGACGCTCATTCCAGGGAGCGGGCTACATACTGTAGGGTTCGCCAGGTGCCCGTACAGGTTTTAACGACTTCGCTGTCGGGTGTTAAAGACTGTCCTTGTCGCGGGCCGGCCAATAAAGGCAAGCCCTCCGGTCCCTAAGGACACCACGTACCGACTGGAGCCACCAGTCAGATGGTTGCGATGACCTTGGGGATTACGGAACGCGAGGAGGATGGCTGGTCCTCCCCAACACCGACGCAAGTGCAGACCTCTGCGCGAGCAGTAGGCCTACGCGTCCCCGACTCTCTCCGCTTCTACCGGCCGTAGCCGAGAGCGTACAACAAGCTGCGTCGCAGTGCTACCACCGGTATCCGGGAGCTGCCGCGACGCCGCAGACCTTGCAGGCCCGCCAAACTACGACCCCCTCGTGCAATGGGGTCAGCTTTGGTCGGAAAAAACGACCAACAACCACAGCGCTTCTACCGGCCGCAGCCGGGAGCGGACTTCAAATAATGTCGCGGCGGTGAACGCCGAAACCGCAGGCCTAGCAGGCCCGCCATACCACGACCCCCTTCGACATGGGGTCGGTTGTCGGGATATTGGTTCATCGACTTACAGGGGCAGCAGATTTTAGCGCTGCGCCTGTTAGCCGACTATCCAGGATGCACCGTCTTAGTCCAGTTGCCACTCCCCCCGGGCATATAGCCCGACGGGATAGGAAACCGGTCCAAGCACACTAGGAGGTTCCCCGACCTAGCACCCCGGGTTAGG
>OW121752.1:41687045-41692045 GCA_933228765.1 Miltochrista miniata
ATCTTGCTGCCGTCCGTGTAGATTTTAATGTCAAAAGAGTTGTCCTGTTCAGTACTATCTAGGCTAATGAACTCCAAGCTCATATGCTCGGCAGGATGAGGATTCTCCGCAAACGAAGACATTCGCTCGATCTCCCTCCCGGCCAGGTCTGGTATTGTCTCTCCTCTTCTAATTCTATATAATATTGCAGCCTCCTTGACTCTAAGGTCAAGGGGCAATATACCGGATAGTACCAAGGCCGCGTTGAGGGAGACCGTGCGATATGCCTTACAGATTTTCTGTGCGAAACCGCGTTGTATGAAATTGAGCCTCTTCTTGATGCACAGCTTCCCAACCGCCGGCGCCCATGCGCCAGCCGCGTACAGCACTATAGGCTCCACGGTCGCTGTGTATATTGTATAGATGATTTCAGGGTGCAGACCCCAGCTCGCCTTCGCCGCCCTGGTCAACTGTTTATGGAGAGCAGTGACTCTCGCGCAGATATTTTTGACGTGGGTATTGAAGGTCAATTTATGGTCTATGGTGAGGCCCAGTATTTTTAATTCATTCTTTATGCCAACGTCAACCCCGCCCATGCTAAGTCGTGGTGTGTCATACTCCATCTTTCGTGTGATCACCATGGCGTGTGTCTTTTGTGGTGCGAACCTTAGTTTATTTTTGTCACCCCACGCCTTAACATGTTCGAGGGTGGCGTTGGCACGCCTCTCAATATCTTCTCCTGTTTCCCCCCAGAAAACCAGGACGACGTCGTCGGCGAAGGCCTGCACATATTCGCCCCTCCTCTCAAGGTCATGGAGCAACGGGTCCAGCAGGAGATTCCAGAGCAATGGGCCGCCGATAGAGCCCTGAACGCATCCTTTCCATGTTCTTACAGTGTGCTCCTTGCCCGCGTACCTTACATGCACCCGACGGTCACTCATGTAGCTATTGAGCACTCTCCTAAGTCCCTCCGGGCACTCCTCCTCGACGAGCCGCATTTTGATGGCAGGCCACCATGCGCTGTCGAAGGCGCCCTCTATATCCAGCGACACTATAGTTACTATCTTCTTCTGGTCTAGCTTCGTCCGGATCTTCTGGATTAGGTTACAGAGGGCGTCCTCGGTGCTCCTCTGCGGCATAAACCCGTATTGGCGGGGGCTGATCCTCGAGTGCAGATGATGCCGAAGTCTCGACATGATCATCTTCTCGAGGATCTTTCCCAGCACCGGAAGGAGGCCTATTGGTCGGTAGGACTTAGGTTGCGAGTAGCTATCTTTGCCCGGCTTACGTAACGCCACGACCGTCGCTTCTTTCCAGGCCTTCGGAAAATAGTGCAGTGCAAGGCACTTGTTAGCGAGTCCAAGGAACATTTCCGGATCAGTACTAATGGCGTGGCTGCAGATATCGGCGGTGAAGCCGTCGGCTCCGGGCGCCTTCTTGGGATTGAATGATTTGACTGCCACTTCGAGCTCGTATGGGGTGAAAAGGGGATCGTGCAGTTCCCCACACGGTCCCCCCGCCACCACAACAGAGCTCTCCCTGACAATTCTCTGCTCGGCTGTGTCTTCTTCTTCCCGATCCTCTGGGTAAAACGTCCTTGCCAATAGTTCCGCCGAACCCTTCTCGTCCAGCGCCACGCCATTTGCTTCCAGAAGTACATCCTCGGCTCTACCGGCGGTTCGTCCGATTACTCTGTAAATCCCCTCCCACATTCCCTCTCTATCTTGTTTACAACAAAAGCTCTTCCATGAAGCTATCTGGGCTTTCTTAACTTTAGTCTCGTAACTCTCCTTGCTCTCCAGGTACTCTCGCACAACGGCATCTCGTCGTATCGGTGCCGCGCATCTAATGCGCCTCCTCTTTGTGGTGACTTCTTTTTTGAGCTTGGCTAGCTCTTCGGACCACCACGGAATGGAAAGCCTCTGGTATTTTGCCTTCTCTGGGACGGCACTGCTGCATGCTTCGGTGATGATATGGCTGAAGCTCTCGACGGCGTCATCAATATCTGCTTCTGTCATTATGTCGTTTACTTTGTCAGCTGTCAGGTTGTCTCTCATCTTGAGCTCAGCCATATCACTTCGGAAATCGACCCAGTTCGCCTTTCGGGTGTTATATTTGCGGGTAGTTCTCACAATGTCGGTTCCTCTTGATTTTCTGAGTTTTACCCCAAAGGTGATGGCATTATGGTCCGATCTTGTGAGGCCTTCTTCGACTTTCCAATTTACCACGTGATTGAGCGCTTTCTCGTTACATATTGTAACATCAACGTGGCTCGTATATCTTGTTGTGCCCCTGATTGTGTCGAATGTTGGGACACTTCCTGTGTTGAGTACCTGGAGGCCCATCTCGTCTATCATCTCCAACAGTTCTATACCCCTTGCGTTGTTCTTTCTACTTCCCCACCATGTGTTCCAAGCATTCCCGTCTCCTCCCATTATAAGTTTTCCTAGTCCGGGTTTGGCTGCTATTCTCTTTAATTTCAGCAGGTATGGGCCGATCTGTTGGCTAGGCTCCAGGTAGAAGGAGGCCAGGGTGATCTTCCATGCGACGGTTATGAGGCTCACCACTATGATGTTGTTCGTGGTGAGCTCGGGATATTGGACAACGTCGATGTTGGGGTCGAAAACGGCTATTGCCGCCTTGACCCTGTCCTCCCCAGTCGCGTTGTTCTGGAAGACCCTGACCCCTGGGTAGCTCCTCATCACCGGAGTCCTGCCTTCTGTCCAAGGTTCTTGAATAAGAGCCGCAGTTATTTTGCGGTTTGCCGCTTCGACTAGTAGCTCCTGCTGTGCATCCTTTTGTTTTTGCAGGTTTGCCTGGAACACACGGTAGACAGTATTCGCTGCCTGGCTGCCCTTAGCAATAAGCTACGGCTGACCGGGCTAGGGACTCCCAGCGCCTTCTGACGGGACACTCTTCGCTAAAGGCGTTGTGTTCGACTCTATCTATTTTTGCCTTGCGACAGTTTCTGCAAGATGGAAGTGCATTAACCGCCCAACTGTCGCAGTGCGCCTTTAAATGTGGTCCCCCACAATGACTACAGACTTCTTCTGTTTCGGTGCAGACTCTCCTCACGTGACCATACGCCAGGCAGCGCGAGCACTGCACTAGTGGCGAGTGGTCTGTCACCCTCACCCGCTGCAGGTCTACGTGGAGAGTGCCTACGTCTGTCATTCTCCTCCATAATTTCGGGGCTACGTTTAGGACCACGTGATTTGTGTGGGGGTTCCTCGTCTTCTTCCTGAACTTCACTGAGAGACGTTCGTCCTCCTTGTTGAGGCCGTCAAAAACCTCCCGGTTCTGTTTCTTAAGTGCCCGGAGCACCTCTTCATCGGAATTGATGCTCAGGACATCCTTCAAAACCACCATTGGGTCTTTGTTTTTGACGTCCTCAACAAGGAGTCTCTCCTTCTCCAGTTTCGCTCGTGCGCTGTCCCTGTCTTTCACTGTTGGACATCCGAGAATTATCTTGCGGTCCTTTGCCTTCCTTACCCTCTCCACTCGTATCCATCCCTCTTTCGCGTCCACAGCCTTCCTCACTCTTTCCAGTACTTGATCGCCTGTTTCCTCCTCTTTATCTGACGTGATGACGATCGAGTGTAGTGCAGGTTTTATTTGGGGCACTCTTTGGGAGGTGGTTGTTACGCTGGCATACGTCTGTCTCTCCTGTATCTCTATGCTTGTTTGCAGCGCGGTCTTTAATTCCTCCATCTGCACTGCATTTTTGTTAAGCATTTCTGTATGCTCGTTTAATCTCTTTGTGAGATTTTCTAGTTCAGAAGAGTGGGTGGGCGCGTGGGCGGGCAAGGGTAAGGCAACCGAGACTTTCTCTACCCTTTCCAGACCCGTCTCCATCTGTCTCACTATGTTCACCAATTTATCCAGCCACTGGGTGACGTCCGTCTTTATCTCTGTGCGGAGATTTTTGGCCAAGCCGAGAGAGGCTTTTGCCTTCTTGGCCATGTCAGCCGCCTGTGCCGCTCTGCTGGGATATTCTTTCCCTATCATTGGGCTATGCTCAATGGGCTGTGGTGTTTTAGCCTTTTTTGTCTTTTCGGCATCTGCTGTTCTGTCTGCTGATAAGATGTTTTTTGGCGGGCTGTATTCCAGACGCTTTGTCGGCCTCAGTGGGTTTGCTTCGTTTAGGCTTTCGGTGGATGGTGCTTTCGAGGTGCTCGCCTTTCCCTCAAAGGTCTCAAGACTCCGTCGCACTATTGACTTTTTCGTCACCGTCCTAGACGGTGACGTGCGAGCTGCTTCCTCCTCCACCTTTTTAATTGGCGTACGCTGAGACACAAACATCGTAGGAGGATATTATGCTTCGTCGGCTCTAATGTCAAGTGTAGCTTATGGGGTATGTAAAAGGTACCCCAGTCCACGTGTGAGGTAAGTTAGTGTAGGTGTCCGTAGGGTATGTAAAGGGTACCCTACTGGATCGTTTGTGTGGTGTGTAGCGTGTGTTTGCGTGTGTGTTTGGTTTGTGTGTGTTGTGCTTGTCTGCGAATGTCTGTGTGTGTGTGTTGGTGGGTGCGTTGTGTTATGTGTGCGTATGTGTATTATTATGTGTGTGTAATGAGTGCACAGGTACTGCTCCTTACCTCTTACCAGCGGCCGGTGTCCGACGACTTATTACAGTTAAAACTTTCTATTTCCTGGTCGCTGGTCAATTTTCAACTATCAAGGAGTCAATAAAACTCCTGTCCTATGGTTAGATTTAATGTTTAATTTAAGCAAAGTTTAAATACAGTAAAGAAGGAGTAAATAGGTCAAGAAAAATGAAACGAGAAATATAGAAACGTCACAAGTTTTGCTCTATGTAGAGCAGTCTTATATTAATTGGTGTAGGAGAGCTCTACACCGCTATCTTATGTAGCACTGCTACGTCAAATCTAGTTGGTTCGCCAATAGGGGCTAGTTTTGTCTAAAGTCTTAAAATTAACTTATAACTATGAAGAATTGGACAAAAGTCCAAATTCGTCCTATTCTAATCTTAACTAGTAGTCGCTCTACCTGCCTCGGAG
>OW121752.1:41699545-41709365 GCA_933228765.1 Miltochrista miniata
GGTTAGGTTAGGTTAGGTTAGGTTAGGTTAGGTTAGGTTAGGTTAGGTTAGGTTAGGTTAGGTTAGGTTAGGTTAGGTTAGGTTAGGTTAGGTTAGGTTAGGTTAGGTTAGGTTAGGTTAGGTTAGGTTAGGTTAGGTTAGGTTAGGTTAGGTTAGGTTAGGTTAGGTTAGGTTAGGTTAGGTTAGGTTAGGTTAGGTTAGGTTAGGTTAGGTTAGGTTAGGTTAGGTTAGGTTAGGTTAGGTTAGGTTAGGTTAGGTTAGGTTAGGTTAGGTTAGGTTAGGTTAGGTTAGGTTAGGTTAGGTTAGGTTAGGTTAGGTTAGGTTAGGTTAGGTTAGGTTAGGTTAGGTTAGGTTAGGTTAGGTTAGGTTAGGTTAGGTTAGGTTAGGTTAGGTTAGGTTAGGTTAGGTTAGGTTAGGTTAGGTTAGGTTAGGTTAGGTTAGGTTAGGTTAGGTTAGGTTAGGTTAGGTTAGGTTAGGTTAGGTTAGGTTAGGTTAGGTTAGGTTAGGTTAGGTTAGGTTAGGTTAGGTTAGGTTAGGTTAGGTTAGGTTAGGTTAGGTTAGGTTAGGTTAGGTTAGGTTAGGTTAGGTTAGGTTAGGTTAGGTTAGGTTAGGTTAGGTTAGGTTAGGTTAGGTTAGGTTAGGTTAGGTTAGGTTAGGTTAGGTTAGGTTAGGTTAGGTTAGGTTAGGTTAGGTTAGGTTAGGTTAGGTTAGGTTAGGTTAGGTTAGGTTAGGTTAGGTTAGGTTAGGTTAGGTTAGGTTAGGTTAGGTTAGGTTAGGTTAGGTTAGGTTAGGTTAGGTTAGGTTAGGTTAGGTTAGGTTAGGTTAGGTTAGGTTAGGTTAGGTTAGGTTAGGTTAGGTTAGGTTAGGTTAGGTTAGGTTAGGTTAGGTTAGGTTAGGTTAGGTTAGGTTAGGTTAGGTTAGGTTAGGTTAGGTTAGGTTAGGTTAGGTTAGGTTAGGTTAGGTTAGGTTAGGTTAGGTTAGGTTAGGTTAGGTTAGGTTAGGTTAGGTTAGGTTAGGTTAGGTTAGGTTAGGTTAGGTTAGGTTAGGTTAGGTTAGGTTAGGTTAGGTTAGGTTAGGTTAGGTTAGGTTAGGTTAGGTTAGGTTAGGTTAGGTTAGGTTAGGTTAGGTTAGGTTAGGTTAGGTTAGGTTAGGTTAGGTTAGGTTAGGTTAGGTTAGGTTAGGTTAGGTTAGGTTAGGTTAGGTTAGGTTAGGTTAGGTTAGGTTAGGTTAGGTTAGGTTAGGTTAGGTTAGGTTAGGTTAGGTTAGGTTAGGTTAGGTTAGGTTAGGTTAGGTTAGGTTAGGTTAGGTTAGGTTAGGTTAGGTTAGGTTAGGTTAGGTTAGGTTAGGTTAGGTTAGGTTAGGTTAGGTTAGGTTAGGTTAGGTTAGGTTAGGTTAGGTTAGGTTAGGTTAGGTTAGGTTAGGTTAGGTTAGGTTAGGTTAGGTTAGGTTAGGTTAGGTTAGGTTAGGTTAGGTTAGGTTAGGTTAGGTTAGGTTAGGTTAGGTTAGGTTAGGTTAGGTTAGGTTAGGTTAGGTTAGGTTAGGTTAGGTTAGGTTAGGTTAGGTTAGGTTAGGTTAGGTTAGGTTAGGTTAGGTTAGGTTAGGTTAGGTTAGGTTAGGTTAGGTTAGGTTAGGTTAGGTTAGGTTAGGTTAGGTTAGGTTAGGTTAGGTTAGGTTAGGTTAGGTTAGGTTAGGTTAGGTTAGGTTAGGTTAGGTTAGGTTAGGTTAGGTTAGGTTAGGTTAGGTTAGGTTAGGTTAGGTTAGGTTAGGTTAGGTTAGGTTAGGTTAGGTTAGGTTAGGTTAGGTTAGGTTAGGTTAGGTTAGGTTAGGTTAGGTTAGGTTAGGTTAGGTTAGGTTAGGTTAGGTTAGGTTAGGTTAGGTTAGGTTAGGTTAGGTTAGGTTAGGTTAGGTTAGGTTAGGTTAGGTTAGGTTAGGTTAGGTTAGGTTAGGTTAGGTTAGGTTAGGTTAGGTTAGGTTAGGTTAGGTTAGGTTAGGTTAGGTTAGGTTAGGTTAGGTTAGGTTAGGTTAGGTTAGGTTAGGTTAGGTTAGGTTAGGTTAGGTTAGGTTAGGTTAGGTTAGGTTAGGTTAGGTTAGGTTAGGTTAGGTTAGGTTAGGTTAGGTTAGGTTAGGTTAGGTTAGGTTAGGTTAGGTTAGGTTAGGTTAGGTTAGGTTAGGTTAGGTTAGGTTAGGTTAGGTTAGGTTAGGTTAGGTTAGGTTAGGTTAGGTTAGGTTAGGTTAGGTTAGGTTAGGTTAGGTTAGGTTAGGTTAGGTTAGGTTAGGTTAGGTTAGGTTAGGTTAGGTTAGGTTAGGTTAGGTTAGGTTAGGTTAGGTTAGGTTAGGTTAGGTTAGGTTAGGTTAGGTTAGGTTAGGTTAGGTTAGGTTAGGTTAGGTTAGGTTAGGTTAGGTTAGGTTAGGTTAGGTTAGGTTAGGTTAGGTTAGGTTAGGTTAGGTTAGGTTAGGTTAGGTTAGGTTAGGTTAGGTTAGGTTAGGTTAGGTTAGGTTAGGTTAGGTTAGGTTAGGTTAGGTTAGGTTAGGTTAGGTTAGGTTAGGTTAGGTTAGGTTAGGTTAGGTTAGGTTAGGTTAGGTTAGGTTAGGTTAGGTTAGGTTAGGTTAGGTTAGGTTAGGTTAGGTTAGGTTAGGTTAGGTTAGGTTAGGTTAGGTTAGGTTAGGTTAGGTTAGGTTAGGTTAGGTTAGGTTAGGTTAGGTTAGGTTAGGTTAGGTTAGGTTAGGTTAGGTTAGGTTAGGTTAGGTTAGGTTAGGTTAGGTTAGGTTAGGTTAGGTTAGGTTAGGTTAGGTTAGGTTAGGTTAGGTTAGGTTAGGTTAGGTTAGGTTAGGTTAGGTTAGGTTAGGTTAGGTTAGGTTAGGTTAGGTTAGGTTAGGTTAGGTTAGGTTAGGTTAGGTTAGGTTAGGTTAGGTTAGGTTAGGTTAGGTTAGGTTAGGTTAGGTTAGGTTAGGTTAGGTTAGGTTAGGTTAGGTTAGGTTAGGTTAGGTTAGGTTAGGTTAGGTTAGGTTAGGTTAGGTTAGGTTAGGTTAGGTTAGGTTAGGTTAGGTTAGGTTAGGTTAGGTTAGGTTAGGTTAGGTTAGGTTAGGTTAGGTTAGGTTAGGTTAGGTTAGGTTAGGTTAGGTTAGGTTAGGTTAGGTTAGGTTAGGTTAGGTTAGGTTAGGTTAGGTTAGGTTAGGTTAGGTTAGGTTAGGTTAGGTTAGGTTAGGTTAGGTTAGGTTAGGTTAGGTTAGGTTAGGTTAGGTTAGGTTAGGTTAGGTTAGGTTAGGTTAGGTTAGGTTAGGTTAGGTTAGGTTAGGTTAGGTTAGGTTAGGTTAGGTTAGGTTAGGTTAGGTTAGGTTAGGTTAGGTTAGGTTAGGTTAGGTTAGGTTAGGTTAGGTTAGGTTAGGTTAGGTTAGGTTAGGTTAGGTTAGGTTAGGTTAGGTTAGGTTAGGTTAGGTTAGGTTAGGTTAGGTTAGGTTAGGTTAGGTTAGGTTAGGTTAGGTTAGGTTAGGTTAGGTTAGGTTAGGTTAGGTTAGGTTAGGTTAGGTTAGGTTAGGTTAGGTTAGGTTAGGTTAGGTTAGGTTAGGTTAGGTTAGGTTAGGTTAGGTTAGGTTAGGTTAGGTTAGGTTAGGTTAGGTTAGGTTAGGTTAGGTTAGGTTAGGTTAGGTTAGGTTAGGTTAGGTTAGGTTAGGTTAGGTTAGGTTAGGTTAGGTTAGGTTAGGTTAGGTTAGGTTAGGTTAGGTTAGGTTAGGTTAGGTTAGGTTAGGTTAGGTTAGGTTAGGTTAGGTTAGGTTAGGTTAGGTTAGGTTAGGTTAGGTTAGGTTAGGTTAGGTTAGGTTAGGTTAGGTTAGGTTAGGTTAGGTTAGGTTAGGTTAGGTTAGGTTAGGTTAGGTTAGGTTAGGTTAGGTTAGGTTAGGTTAGGTTAGGTTAGGTTAGGTTAGGTTAGGTTAGGTTAGGTTAGGTTAGGTTAGGTTAGGTTAGGTTAGGTTAGGTTAGGTTAGGTTAGGTTAGGTTAGGTTAGGTTAGGTTAGGTTAGGTTAGGTTAGGTTAGGTTAGGTTAGGTTAGGTTAGGTTAGGTTAGGTTAGGTTAGGTTAGGTTAGGTTAGGTTAGGTTAGGTTAGGTTAGGTTAGGTTAGGTTAGGTTAGGTTAGGTTAGGTTAGGTTAGGTTAGGTTAGGTTAGGTTAGGTTAGGTTAGGTTAGGTTAGGTTAGGTTAGGTTAGGTTAGGTTAGGTTAGGTTAGGTTAGGTTAGGTTAGGTTAGGTTAGGTTAGGTTAGGTTAGGTTAGGTTAGGTTAGGTTAGGTTAGGTTAGGTTAGGTTAGGTTAGGTTAGGTTAGGTTAGGTTAGGTTAGGTTAGGTTAGGTTAGGTTAGGTTAGGTTAGGTTAGGTTAGGTTAGGTTAGGTTAGGTTAGGTTAGGTTAGGTTAGGTTAGGTTAGGTTAGGTTAGGTTAGGTTAGGTTAGGTTAGGTTAGGTTAGGTTAGGTTAGGTTAGGTTAGGTTAGGTTAGGTTAGGTTAGGTTAGGTTAGGTTAGGTTAGGTTAGGTTAGGTTAGGTTAGGTTAGGTTAGGTTAGGTTAGGTTAGGTTAGGTTAGGTTAGGTTAGGTTAGGTTAGGTTAGGTTAGGTTAGGTTAGGTTAGGTTAGGTTAGGTTAGGTTAGGTTAGGTTAGGTTAGGTTAGGTTAGGTTAGGTTAGGTTAGGTTAGGTTAGGTTAGGTTAGGTTAGGTTAGGTTAGGTTAGGTTAGGTTAGGTTAGGTTAGGTTAGGTTAGGTTAGGTTAGGTTAGGTTAGGTTAGGTTAGGTTAGGTTAGGTTAGGTTAGGTTAGGTTAGGTTAGGTTAGGTTAGGTTAGGTTAGGTTAGGTTAGGTTAGGTTAGGTTAGGTTAGGTTAGGTTAGGTTAGGTTAGGTTAGGTTAGGTTAGGTTAGGTTAGGTTAGGTTAGGTTAGGTTAGGTTAGGTTAGGTTAGGTTAGGTTAGGTTAGGTTAGGTTAGGTTAGGTTAGGTTAGGTTAGGTTAGGTTAGGTTAGGTTAGGTTAGGTTAGGTTAGGTTAGGTTAGGTTAGGTTAGGTTAGGTTAGGTTAGGTTAGGTTAGGTTAGGTTAGGTTAGGTTAGGTTAGGTTAGGTTAGGTTAGGTTAGGTTAGGTTAGGTTAGGTTAGGTTAGGTTAGGTTAGGTTAGGTTAGGTTAGGTTAGGTTAGGTTAGGTTAGGTTAGGTTAGGTTAGGTTAGGTTAGGTTAGGTTAGGTTAGGTTAGGTTAGGTTAGGTTAGGTTAGGTTAGGTTAGGTTAGGTTAGGTTAGGTTAGGTTAGGTTAGGTTAGGTTAGGTTAGGTTAGGTTAGGTTAGGTTAGGTTAGGTTAGGTTAGGTTAGGTTAGGTTAGGTTAGGTTAGGTTAGGTTAGGTTAGGTTAGGTTAGGTTAGGTTAGGTTAGGTTAGGTTAGGTTAGGTTAGGTTAGGTTAGGTTAGGTTAGGTTAGGTTAGGTTAGGTTAGGTTAGGTTAGGTTAGGTTAGGTTAGGTTAGGTTAGGTTAGGTTAGGTTAGGTTAGGTTAGGTTAGGTTAGGTTAGGTTAGGTTAGGTTAGGTTAGGTTAGGTTAGGTTAGGTTAGGTTAGGTTAGGTTAGGTTAGGTTAGGTTAGGTTAGGTTAGGTTAGGTTAGGTTAGGTTAGGTTAGGTTAGGTTAGGTTAGGTTAGGTTAGGTTAGGTTAGGTTAGGTTAGGTTAGGTTAGGTTAGGTTAGGTTAGGTTAGGTTAGGTTAGGTTAGGTTAGGTTAGGTTAGGTTAGGTTAGGTTAGGTTAGGTTAGGTTAGGTTAGGTTAGGTTAGGTTAGGTTAGGTTAGGTTAGGTTAGGTTAGGTTAGGTTAGGTTAGGTTAGGTTAGGTTAGGTTAGGTTAGGTTAGGTTAGGTTAGGTTAGGTTAGGTTAGGTTAGGTTAGGTTAGGTTAGGTTAGGTTAGGTTAGGTTAGGTTAGGTTAGGTTAGGTTAGGTTAGGTTAGGTTAGGTTAGGTTAGGTTAGGTTAGGTTAGGTTAGGTTAGGTTAGGTTAGGTTAGGTTAGGTTAGGTTAGGTTAGGTTAGGTTAGGTTAGGTTAGGTTAGGTTAGGTTAGGTTAGGTTAGGTTAGGTTAGGTTAGGTTAGGTTAGGTTAGGTTAGGTTAGGTTAGGTTAGGTTAGGTTAGGTTAGGTTAGGTTAGGTTAGGTTAGGTTAGGTTAGGTTAGGTTAGGTTAGGTTAGGTTAGGTTAGGTTAGGTTAGGTTAGGTTAGGTTAGGTTAGGTTAGGTTAGGTTAGGTTAGGTTAGGTTAGGTTAGGTTAGGTTAGGTTAGGTTAGGTTAGGTTAGGTTAGGTTAGGTTAGGTTAGGTTAGGTTAGGTTAGGTTAGGTTAGGTTAGGTTAGGTTAGGTTAGGTTTTTTTTTTTTTTTTTTTTTTTTTTTTTTTTTTTTTTTTTTTTTTTTTTTTTTTTTTTTTTTTTTTTGCCCAGCCACCATGGGTAGCTGGGTGTGTGCCTGACTACCCCCTGATGCTAATTATTCAGGGACGTTCCTAGACTACAGTTTCATTCCAGTTCCCGCATTCGATTGTGCACTTTCATTCAGCATACTGGTTCTTTCTATCATTCATCCTCATGTATAGTTTTATCAGGTGGGGCGCCTGCTATTCTCGGGTCTACGTTTCTTTATTATACTGTTATATCATTCTTATTCTAAGGGTAAGTAAATAATTTCTCTCCACCTCCTTTTCTCTTTTCCTTTTTTACATTTTTGTTTTTTATATTACAATATTTTATATGTTATATCTTATTAATCTAGTTGACAATACATAGTTCTTACTCTCTATTTTATGATTTATTACTGTAACTTCTTACATATAATCCTCTGTCGCAGCAGAGTGGGCTGCGGTATTACCGACTATACCATAAAACTTTCTTACATATTATAATCCTTACGCTTAACTTTTTGTCTCTCAATCTAATTTTCTACAATTTTATACCTATTTTATATATATACATGTTTGTTATTATACAGTTTAACATAATATTCTATTATGTTATTGTAAATACACTTATTACTCCGTTCTGTTTCTTTCATTTACGATTCTGCAAATATTTGTACAAAATTCCAAAAATTTCTTTCTATTTTTACTTTTCATCATACTACTCAGATTTCCTATCGTGACTGCCATGTCCATCTGTTGCTCTATATTGTATCTAAGCCTAGAGAACACCGGGCATTCCACCAGCAGGTGAGGGATGGTCTCCTCTACCTGGGGATCGCAAGTACACGCTGGGTTCTCCTTGCACTTGAAACGAGTCAAGTACTCGGAGAACCCACCGTGCCCCGTCAGGACCTGTGTGGTGAGTTTGTCTGGTGTGTACTTCCTAACAGTGCTGTACGCGTCCACCGCGTTCGGGAAGAAGAGCCTTGTGATCGAGGCGGTGTCGCCGGACTCGTACCTCCGATTCCATTCGCCAAGCGTACCCGATCGGATACATCGCCTGACGAATGAGATCGGGCACAGGTCGTAGTCCGGTGCCCGCCTCGACCGCAACGCTGCTTCTTTTGCCAGTTGGTCGGCCCTCTCATTCCCCTCCATCCCCACGTGTGCCTTTAACCAGTACAAATTTAATAATTTGCCTGTTAGAAACGCTTTTCTAATATTTTTACGGGCTTCAACAGCGAGGGGGTGGAGGCAATTGGGATTCGCGACCGTCTGGAGTGCCGCGGTTGAGTCACTGTACACCCCGAAAGTTGTTGCTCTGTGCTCGGTAATCAGCCTCGTAGCCTCACATATCGCCAGCAGTTCGGCCTGGTATACAGTGCAGAAGGACGGCAGAACAAGCTTGCGGGCAGCTGTCTCGACCCCATCTTTCCATAAAGAAAGTGCGGCCCCGACCCTGCCCTCAATCTTGCTGCCGTCGGTGTAAATTTGAATGTCAGAATTGATATTCTGCTCCAGCTGAATTCTGTTTCCCAGGCTAGTGAACTGCAGGCGCATATGTTCGGCGGGGTGAGGACTGTCCGCGATAGAAAGCATCCGCTCGACCTCCCTCCCGGCCATGTCTGGCAGTGGTTCTCCTTTTCTGACTCGGTATAATAGCGCTGCCTCCTTGACCCTAAGGTCAAGGGGGAGTATGCCCGCCAGAACCAGTGCCGCGTTGAGGGAGACCGTGCGGTATGCCTTGCAGATCTTCTGCGCGAAACTGCGTTGTATAAATTTGAGCTTTTTCTGGATGTACAGCTTCTCCACCGCGGGTGCCCAAGCGCTAGCCGCGTACAACACTATTGGTTCCACGGTCGCTGTGTATATGGTGTGTATAACTTCCGGATGCAATCCCCAACTCGCTTTTGCCGCCCTGGTCAACTGTTTGTACAGGCTCGTGACACGCTTGCACACTCCTTCCACGTGTGCGTTGAAGGTCAGCCCATTATCAATCACAAGCCCCAATATCTTCATCTCTGTGGACGTGGCAATGTCGACCCCCCCCATGACAAGTCGTGGTGTGTCATATTTCAACTTTCTTGTTATGACCATTGCGTTGGTCTTTTGAGGTGCAAACTTCAGCTTGTTGCTGTCACCCCACGACTTGACATGCGCGAGAGCGGCATTGGCACGTCCCTCGATTTCCTGTCCCGTGTCACCACAGAAGACCAGGACGACATCGTCCGCGAACGCCTGCGCGTACTCTCCCATCGTCTCCAGACTTTTGAGCAGTGGGTCGAGGAGCAAATTCCAGAGTATTGGACCGCCGATAGAGCCCTGGACGCACCCCTTTCTTGTTCTAGTTGAGTGTTCCTTACCTGCGTACCTTACGTGCACCCACCGGTCTTCCAGGTAGCTATTTATTAGCCGTCTAGCTCCCTCTGGGCACTTCTCCTCTACGAGTCGCATCTTTATTGCAGGCCACCAGGCGCTGTCGAAGGCGCCCTCTATATCCAGGGATACTAGTGTGACTATCTTCTTCTGACCCAATTTGTCCCGGATGTGCTGGATAAGGGTATAGAGGGCGTCTTCGCAGCTCCTCTGCGACATAAATCCGTATTGGTGGGGGCTGATTCTGGAGTGGAGATGGTGTCGAAGCCTCGACATAAGCATCTTCTCCAGAATCTTCCCCAGCACCGGGAGAAGGCCGATTGGCCTGTACGATTTGGGCTTGGCGTAGCTTTCCTTCCCTGGTTTCCTCAATGCTATCACCGTCGCTTCTTTCCACGTTTTTGGGAAGTGATGTAGCGTAAGGCACTTGTTGGCCAGGCACAGGAACAACTCGGGATCGTTGCTGATGGCGTGGCTGCAGATGTCCGCCGTGAAACCGTCTGCACCTGGCGCTTTTTTGGGGTTGAAGGAGCGGACAGCGTTATCAAGCTCGAAGGGGGTGAACGGTGGGTCGTGCTGTTCACCGCACGGCCCCCCGGCCACCGCCTCCGATTTCTCTCTCACTCGCTTTTGCTCGTCCGTATCTCCTGCTACTGGGTCCCCTGGGTAAAATGTCTCAGCCAGTAGTCGCGCTGATCCCTGCTCGTTCTGAGCCACGCCATTCACCTCCAGGAGTACGTCCTCAGCTCTACCCGCGGTTCGTCCAATAACCCTGTAGATGCCCTCCCACATCCCCTCTCTGGTCTGTTTGCAACAGAAGTCCTTCCATGAAGCGACTTGTGCTTTTTTAATGGCCAGCTCATATGTTTCCTTTCTCTCCAGGTACTCAGCCACGACACCCGCCCTACGGACCGGTGCGGCACACCTAATGCGGCGCCTCTTGGTGGTGACCTCCTTCTTTAATCGGGCCAGCTCTTCACTCCACCACGGGACGGACAACCTCTGGCATTTGGCCTTTTCGGGGATGGCGCTGCGGCACGCTTCAGAAA
>OW121753.1:0-7500 GCA_933228765.1 Miltochrista miniata
CCTAACCTAACCTAACCTAACCTAACCTAACCTAACCTAACCTAACCTAACCTAACCTAACCTAACCTAACCTAACCTAACCTAACCTAACCTAACCTAACCTAACCTAACCTAACCTAACCTAACCTAACCTAACCTAACCTAACCTAACCTAACCTAACCTAACCTAACCTAACCTAACCTAACCTAACCTAACCTAACCTAACCTAACCTAACCTAACCTAACCTAACCTAACCTAACCTAACCTAACCTAACCTAACCTAACCTAACCTAACCTAACCTAACCTAACCTAACCTAACCTAACCTAACCTAACCTAACCTAACCTAACCTAACCTAACCTAACCTAACCTAACCTAACCTAACCTAACCTAACCTAACCTAACCTAACCTAACCTAACCTAACCTAACCTAACCTAACCTAACCTAACCTAACCTAACCTAACCTAACCTAACCTAACCTAACCTAACCTAACCTAACCTAACCTAACCTAACCTAACCTAACCTAACCTAACCTAACCTAACCTAACCTAACCTAACCTAACCTAACCTAACCTAACCTAACCTAACCTAACCTAACCTAACCTAACCTAACCTAACCTAACCTAACCTAACCTAACCTAACCTAACCTAACCTAACCTAACCTAACCTAACCTAACCTAACCTAACCTAACCTAACCTAACCTAACCTAACCTAACCTAACCTAACCTAACCTAACCTAACCTAACCTAACCTAACCTAACCTAACCTAACCTAACCTAACCTAACCTAACCTAACCTAACCTAACCGAACCTAACCTAACCTAACCTAACCTAACCTAACCTAACCTAACCTAACCTAACCTAACCTAACCTAACCTAACCTAACCTAACCTAACCTAACCTAACCTAACCTAACCTAACCTAACCTAACCTAACCTAACCTAACCTAACCTAACCTAACCTAACCTAACCTAACCTAACCTAACCTAACCTAACCTAACCTAACCTAACCTAACCTAACCTAACCTAACCTAACCTAACCTAACCTAACCTAACCTAACCTAACCTAACCTAACCTAACCTAACCTAACCTAACCTAACCTAACCTAACCTAACCTAACCTAACCTAACCTAACCTAACCTAACCTAACCTAACCTAACCTAACCTAACCTAACCTAACCTAACCTAACCTAACCTAACCTAACCTAACCTAACCTAACCTAACCTAACCTAACCTAACCTAACCTAACCTAACCTAACCTAACCTAACCTAACCTAACCTAACCTAACCTAACCTAACCTAACCTAACCTAACCTAACCTAACCTAACCTAACCTAACCTAACCTAACCTAACCTAACCTAACCTAACCTAACCTAACCTAACCTAACCTAACCTAACCTAACCTAACCTAACCTAACCTAACCTAACCTAACCTAACCTAACCTAACCTAACCTAACCTAACCTAACCTAACCTAACCTAACCTAACCTAACCTAACCTAACCTAACCTAACCTAACCTAACCTAACCTAACCTAACCTAACCTAACCTAACCTAACCTAACCTAACCTAACCTAACCTAACCTAACCTAACCTAACCTAACCTAACCTAACCTAACCTAACCTAACCTAACCTAACCTAACCTAACCTAACCTAACCTAACCTAACCTAACCTAACCTAACCTAACCTAACCTAACCTAACCTAACCTAACCTAACCTAACCTAACCTAACCTAACCTAACCTAACCTAACCTAACCTAACCTAACCTAACCTAACCTAACCTAACCTAACCTAACCTAACCTAACCTAACCTAACCTAACCTAACCTAACCTAACCTAACCTAACCTAACCTAACCTAACCTAACCTAACCTAACCTAACCTAACCTAACCTAACCTAACCTAACCTAACCTAACCTAACCTAACCTAACCTAACCTAACCTAACCTAACCTAACCTAACCTAACCTAACCTAACCTAACCTAACCTAACCTAACCTAACCTAACCTAACCTAACCTAACCTAACCTAACCTAACCTAACCTAACCTAACCTAACCTAACCTAACCTAACCTAACCTAACCTAACCTAACCTAACCTAACCTAACCTAACCTAACCTAACCTAACCTAACCTAACCTAACCTAACCTAACCTAACCTAACCTAACCTAACCTAACCTAACCTAACCTAACCTAACCTAACCTAACCTAACCTAACCTAACCTAACCTAACCTAACCTAACCTAACCTAACCTAACCTAACCTAACCTAACCTAACCTAACCTAACCTAACCTAACCTAACCTAACCTAACCTAACCTAACCTAACCTAACCTAACCTAACCTAACCTAACCTAACCTAACCTAACCTAACCTAACCTAACCTAACCTAACCTAACCTAACCTAACCTAACCTAACCTAACCTAACCTAACCTAACCTAACCTAACCTAACCTAACCTAACCTAACCTAACCTAACCTAACCTAACCTAACCTAACCTAACCTAACCTAACCTAACCTAACCTAACCTAACCTAACCTAACCTAACCTAACCTAACCTAACCTAACCTAACCTAACCTAACCTAACCTAACCTAACCTAACCTAACCTAACCTAACCTAACCTAACCTAACCTAACCTAACCTAACCTAACCTAACCTAACCTAACCTAACCTAACCTAACCTAACCTAACCTAACCTAACCTAACCTAACCTAACCTAACCTAACCTAACCTAACCTAACCTAACCTAACCTAACCTAACCTAACCTAACCTAACCTAACCTAACCTAACCTAACCTAACCTAACCTAACCTAACCTAACCTAACCTAACCTAACCTAACCTAACCTAACCTAACCTAACCTAACCTAACCTAACCTAACCTAACCTAACCTAACCTAACCTAACCTAACCTAACCTAACCTAACCTAACCTAACCTAACCTAACCTAACCTAACCTAACCTAACCTAACCTAACCTAACCTAACCTAACCTAACCTAACCTAACCTAACCTAACCTAACCTAACCTAACCTAACCTAACCTAACCTAACCTAACCTAACCTAACCTAACCTAACCTAACCTAACCTAACCTAACCTAACCTAACCTAACCTAACCTAACCTAACCTAACCTAACCTAACCTAACCTAACCTAACCTAACCTAACCTAACCTAACCTAACCTAACCTAACCTAACCTAACCTAACCTAACCTAACCTAACCTAACCTAACCTAACCTAACCTAACCTAACCTAACCTAACCTAACCTAACCTAACCTAACCTAACCTAACCTAACCTAACCTAACCTAACCTAACCTAACCTAACCTAACCTAACCTAACCTAACCTAACCTAACCTAACCTAACCTAACCTAACCTAACCTAACCTAACCTAACCTAACCTAACCTAACCTAACCTAACCTAACCTAACCTAACCTAACCTAACCTAACCTAACCTAACCTAACCTAACCTAACCTAACCTAACCTAACCTAACCTAACCTAACCTAACCTAACCTAACCTAACCTAACCTAACCTAACCTAACCTAACCTAACCTAACCTAACCTAACCTAACCTAACCTAACCTAACCTAACCTAACCTAACCTAACCTAACCTAACCTAACCTAACCTAACCTAACCTAACCTAACCTAACCTAACCTAACCTAACCTAACCTAACCTAACCTAACCTAACCTAACCTAACCTAACCTAACCTAACCTAACCTAACCTAACCTAACCTAACCTAACCTAACCTAACCTAACCTAACCTAACCTAACCTAACCTAACCTAACCTAACCTAACCTAACCTAACCTAACCTAACCTAACCTAACCTAACCTAACCTAACCTAACCTAACCTAACCTAACCTAACCTAACCTAACCTAACCTAACCTAACCTAACCTAACCTAACCTAACCTAACCTAACCTAACCTAACCTAACCTAACCTAACCTAACCTAACCTAACCTAACCTAACCTAACCTAACCTAACCTAACCTAACCTAACCTAACCTAACCTAACCTAACCTAACCTAACCTAACCTAACCTAACCTAACCTAACCTAACCTAACCTAACCTAACCTAACCTAACCTAACCTAACCTAACCTAACCTAACCTAACCTAACCTAACCTAACCTAACCTAACCTAACCTAACCTAACCTAACCTAACCTAACCTAACCTAACCTAACCTAACCTAACCTAACCTAACCTAACCTAACCTAACCTAACCTAACCTAACCTAACCTAACCTAACCTAACCTAACCTAACCTAACCTAACCTAACCTAACCTAACCTAACCTAACCTAACCTAACCTAACCTAACCTAACCTAACCTAACCTAACCTAACCTAACCTAACCTAACCTAACCTAACCTAACCTAACCTAACCTAACCTAACCTAACCTAACCTAACCTAACCTAACCTAACCTAACCTAACCTAACCTAACCTAACCTAACCTAACCTAACCTAACCTAACCTAACCTAACCTAACCTAACCTAACCTAACCTAACCTAACCTAACCTAACCTAACCTAACCTAACCTAACCTAACCTAACCTAACCTAACCTAACCTAACCTAACCTAACCTAACCTAACCTAACCTAACCTAACCTAACCTAACCTAACCTAACCTAACCTAACCTAACCTAACCTAACCTAACCTAACCTAACCTAACCTAACCTAACCTAACCTAACCTAACCTAACCTAACCTAACCTAACCTAACCTAACCTAACCTAACCTAACCTAACCTAACCTAACCTAACCTAACCTAACCTAACCTAACCTAACCTAACCTAACCTAACCTAACCTAACCTAACCTAACCTAACCTAACCTAACCTAACCTAACCTAACCTAACCTAACCTAACCTAACCTAACCTAACCTAACCTAACCTAACCTAACCTAACCTAACCTAACCTAACCTAACCTAACCTAACCTAACCTAACCTAACCTAACCTAACCTAACCTAACCTAACCTAACCTAACCTAACCTAACCTAACCTAACCTAACCTAACCTAACCTAACCTAACCTAACCTAACCTAACCTAACCTAACCTAACCTAACCTAACCTAACCTAACCTAACCTAACCTAACCTAACCTAACCTAACCTAACCTAACCTAACCTAACCTAACCTAACCTAACCTAACCTAACCTAACCTAACCTAACCTAACCTAACCTAACCTAACCTAACCTAACCTAACCTAACCTAACCTAACCTAACCTAACCTAACCTAACCTAACCTAACCTAACCTAACCTAACCTAACCTAACCTAACCTAACCTAACCTAACCTAACCTAACCTAACCTAACCTAACCTAACCTAACCTAACCTAACCTAACCTAACCTAACCTAACCTAACCTAACCTAACCTAACCTAACCTAACCTAACCTAACCTAACCTAACCTAACCTAACCTAACCTAACCTAACCTAACCTAACCTAACCTAACCTAACCTAACCTAACCTAACCTAACCTAACCTAACCTAACCTAACCTAACCTAACCTAACCTAACCTAACCTAACCTAACCTAACCTAACCTAACCTAACCTAACCTAACCTAACCTAACCTAACCTAACCTAACCTAACCTAACCTAACCTAACCTAACCTAACCTAACCTAACCTAACCTAACCTAACCTAACCTAACCTAACCTAACCTAACCTAACCTAACCTAACCTAACCTAACCTAACCTAACCTAACCTAACCTAACCTAACCTAACCTAACCTAACCTAACCTAACCTAACCTAACCTAACCTAACCTAACCTAACCTAACCTAACCTAACCTAACCTAACCTAACCTAACCTAACCTAACCTAACCTAACCTAACCTAACCTAACCTAACCTAACCTAACCTAACCTAACCTAACCTAACCTAACCTAACCTAACCTAACCTAACCTAACCTAACCTAACCTAACCTAACCTAACCTAACCTAACCTAACCTAACCTAACCTAACCTAACCTAACCTAACCTAACCTAACCTAACCTAACCTAACCTAACCTAACCTAACCTAACCTAACCTAACCTAACCTAACCTAACCTAACCTAACCTAACCTAACCTAACCTAACCTAACCTAACCTAACCTAACCTAACCTAACCTAACCTAACCTAACCTAACCTAACCTAACCTAACCTAACCTAACCTAACCTAACCTAACCTAACCTAACCTAACCTAACCTAACCTAACCTAACCTAACCTAACCTAACCTAACCTAACCTAACCTAACCTAACCTAACCTAACCTAACCTAACCTAACCTAACCTAACCTAACCTAACCTAACCTAACCTAACCTAACCTAACCTAACCTAACCTAACCTAACCTAACCTAACCTAACCTAACCTAACCTAACCTAACCTAACCTAACCTAACCTAACCTAACCTAACCTAACCTAACCTAACCTAACCTAACCTAACCTAACCTAACCTAACCTAACCTAACCTAACCTAACCTAACCTAACCTAACCTAACCTAACCTAACCTAACCTAACCTAACCTAACCTAACCTAACCTAACCTAACCTAACCTAACCTAACCTAACCTAACCTAACCTAACCTAACCTAACCTAACCTAACCTAACCTAACCTAACCTAACCTAACCTAACCTAACCTAACCTAACCTAACCTAACCTAACCTAACCTAACCTAACCTAACCTAACCTAACCTAACCTAACCTAACCTAACCTAACCTAACCTAACCTAACCTAACCTAACCTAACCTAACCTAACCTAACCTAACCTAACCTAACCTAACCTAACCTAACCTAACCTAACCTAACCTAACCTAACCTAACCTAACCTAACCTAACCTAACCTAACCTAACCTAACCTAACCTAACCTAACCTAACCTAACCTAACCTAACCTAACCTAACCTAACCTAACCTAACCTAACCTAACCTAACCTAACCTAACCTAACCTAACCTAACCTAACCTAACCTAACCTAACCTAACCTAACCTAACCTAACCTAACCTAACCTAACCTAACCTAACCTAACCTAACCTAACCTAACCTAACCTAACCTAACCTAACCTAACCTAACCTAACCTAACCTAACCTAACCTAACCTAACCTAACCTAACCTAACCTAACCTAACCTAACCTAACCTAACCTAACCTAACCTAACCTAACCTAACCTAACCTAACCTAACCTAACCTAACCTAACCTAACCTAACCTAACCTAACCTAACCTAACCTAACCTAACCTAACCTAACCTAACCTAACCTAACCTAACCTAACCTAACCTAACCTAACCTAACCTAACCTAACCTAACCTAACCTAACCTAACCTAACCTAACCTAACCTAACCTAACCTAACCTAACCTAACCTAACCTAACCTAACCTAACCTAACCTAACCTAACCTAACCTAACCTAACCTAACCTAACCTAACCTAACCTAACCTAACCTAACCTAACCTAACCTAACCTAACCTAACCTAACCTAACCTAACCTAACCTAACCTAA
>OW121753.1:12500-20000 GCA_933228765.1 Miltochrista miniata
TCTATCTTCTCTCTGAGGCAAGTGGTTCTTGAAATATAAGCGATTTTATCATTTTGCGGCCCGGTAGGTACATCCAGAAAGTTTACCTATAGCGGTGCATTTCCCCATACATTTATATTGGTAGTTAGTATACTTAGTGCGTCTTACTTGCTGATAGCGACTATCATACATCGTTAGCTTCGTCTCTTCGAGCCCTACGCGATTCTATAGTGTTTCTGCGAAATTCTAGTTGTAATTTTTGGTATTTAAACCGTTTTTCATCAAAATTTTTCATTTGTAAGGGTCTCACAGCTTCTCAGTTGTTATCTCTCGTCCATAATCTTCAAACCTGTTTACATTTTCATCTGGAATTGTGTACGAGGTCTTCTCGCGTCGTACGGTTCCACTTTTGTGGTTCTGAAACAAAAATTTGATACAAATTAGACAGTCAACAGTTAAAAATAGTCATTTTCAGTCAAAAATACATATAAACTCAAATCTTTTTCCAAATTTTTCTATTACAGCCCATAGCTTATCATATATCAAGGTGTGCGCCGTCGTGATACGCATCCGACGGTGCCGATTTGGTATTGATAAGTCCATAATCATCATCACCAGACCCCAATTAGTGTTGCAAAAATCATACAAATTAGCTTTTCCCTCAAAATTTTTGCGTTTTCCGAATTAAATTACAGCATTTTCCTAGCCACAACTGTGCGCCGTCTCGCCACCTATCCTTCAACACCTCTATCTTCTCTCTGAGGCAAGTGGTTCTTGAAATATAAGCGATTTTATCATTTTGCGGCCCGGTAGGTACATCCAGAAAGTTTACCTATAGCGGTGCATTTCCCCATACATTTATATTGGTAGTTAGTATACTTAGTGCGTCTTACTTGCTGATAGCGACTATCATACATCGTTAGCTTCGTCTCTTCGAGCCCTACGCGATTCTATAGTGTTTCTGCGAAATTCTAGTTGTAATTTTTGGTATTTAAACCGTTTTTCATCAAAATTTTTCATTTGTAAGGGTCTCACAGCTTCTCAGTTGTTATCTCTCGTCCATAATCTTCAAACCTGTTTACATTTTCATCTGGAATTGTGTACGAGGTCTTCTCGCGTCGTACGGTTCCACTTTTGTGGTTCTGAAACAAAAATTTGATACAAATTAGACAGTCAACAGTTAAAAATAGTCATTTTCAGTCAAAAATACATATAAACTCAAATCTTTTTCCAAATTTTTCTATTACAGCCCATAGCTTATCATATATCAAGGTGTGCGCCGTCGTGATACGCATCCGACGGTGCCGATTTGGTATTGATAAGTCCATAATCATCATCACCAGACCCCAATTAGTGTTGCAAAAATCATACAAATTAGCTTTTCCCTCAAAATTTTTGCGTTTTCCGAATTAAATTACAGCATTTTCCTAGCCACAACTGTGCGCCGTCTCGCCACCTATCCTTCAACACCTCTATCTTCTCTCTGAGGCAAGTGGTTCTTGAAATATAAGCGATTTTATCATTTTGCGGCCCGGTAGGTACATCCAGAAAGTTTACCTATAGCGGTGCATTTCCCCATACATTTATATTGGTAGTTAGTATACTTAGTGCGTCTTACTTGCTGATAGCGACTATCATACATCGTTAGCTTCGTCTCTTCGAGCCCTACGCGATTCTATAGTGTTTCTGCGAAATTCTAGTTGTAATTTTTGGTATTTAAACCGTTTTTCATCAAAATTTTTCATTTGTAAGGGTCTCACAGCTTCTCAGTTGTTATCTCTCGTCCATAATCTTCAAACCTGTTTACATTTTCATCTGGAATTGTGTACGAGGTCTTCTCGCGTCGTACGGTTCCACTTTTGTGGTTCTGAAACAAAAATTTGATACAAATTAGACAGTCAACAGTTAAAAATAGTCATTTTCAGTCAAAAATACATATAAACTCAAATCTTTTTCCAAATTTTTCTATTACAGCCCATAGCTTATCATATATCAAGGTGTGCGCCGTCGTGATACGCATCCGACGGTGCCGATTTGGTATTGATAAGTCCATAATCATCATCACCAGACCCCAATTAGTGTTGCAAAAATCATACAAATTAGCTTTTCCCTCAAAATTTTTGCGTTTTCCGAATTAAATTACAGCATTTTCCTAGCCACAACTGTGCGCCGTCTCGCCACCTATCCTTCAACACCTCTATCTTCTCTCTGAGGCAAGTGGTTCTTGAAATATAAGCGATTTTATCATTTTGCGGGCCCGCCCGCCCACCCTTATTTTACTTATTAGCCATTAAGGTTCGTCTGGTACGAATTTCACGAAAAACTTTTTATTGCCTAAATTACATTTTAATAGCTTAACCATGATTAGAAGCCCACTCAACAAGGCGTACAGCCTTTCTAACCTAGATACTTCTGCATTTACATCACTCGGAGAGGTCAGTGCAGTGACTTCGGGACAACAAATAGAACGAGCCCCCGCGGCTCACTCCTCCAAGAAACCGGGATTTAAAATGCCTCCAGCTCGCCAACCAATCGTCCCGAAGAACAAACTGGCAGCTGCAATCGAGAGCCATCAAAAAATTCGAGAGGGCTGCAAAGAGTCGAAGAATATTAAAAAAGAAATTAGAATCGACATAGAAGAGCAAGCCAACCTTCTCCTCGCCATAATTATGAGATACGAGGAGGAAATAGAATGCCCAGAGAGAGTTTGTGAGTTGGGACCTAAAGAGACAAATACAACTACTGAGATAAATTTACTCGAAAAAATTGAGGAGAACACAAGACTTCTCAAAGAAAACAATAAAATACTAAACGAGATAATGGAGAAGCCTTATATGTCTTATGCCGGTGTGGTGACAGGTGCCTCGAAGCAAAATTCTGCGGAACATACGGCTCTGCACTCAATGGTAGTTACATCCAAGGACCAAAACGACACAGGGGAAGAAATCATGAACACGATCAGGAAAGCGGCAAGAGAAGACGACGAGTGGATAAGGGTGGAACGAGTCAGAAAGACTAAAGATAGAAAAGTTGTGATTGGTTTCAAAACAAAAGAAGACAGAGACTTAGCCAAAAACAAACTGTCATCCAAAGCAAACACATTACAGGTAGAAGAAATCAAGAACAAAGATCCCTTACTAATACTGTACAATGTTCTTAAAATACACAACGACGAAGACATTATAAAATTAGTTAAACAACAAAACAGAAACATATTCGCAGATATAAAACCTGAAAACGACAGACTATCTCTAAAATACAAAAGATCTGCAAGGAACCCGCTCACCCAGCACGTCGTACTGCAAGTGTCTCCGCAAATCTGGGGCAAAGTATTGGAGCAAGGTAGACTGCATATCGACATACAACCAGTCAGAGTGGCGGACCAATCGCCTCTCGTGCAGTGTTCCCAGTGCCTCAGCTATGGTCACAGCCGGAAATATTGCAAAGAAACAGAGCCCAAGTGCACCCATTGCGGCGAACCTCACTTAAGGGCAGAGTGCCCAAACTTAAGGTCAGGAGTAGAGCCCTCTTGCTGCAACTGCTTGGCAGTCAAAGCCGAATCTAGTCATGGTGTGTTTAGCCCCAACTGCCCCGTAAGGCGCAAGTGGGAAAGAATAGCTAGATCGGCCACCCAATACCAATGCTAAGGGCAACACTGAAATAGAGCAACAATATAGTATAGTCCAAATCAATCTCCAAAGGAAAAAATTAGCCACAAACGAGCTGATGTTAGAGGCGGCCAAACGTAAGGTTTCTGTGGCCTTGCTACAGGAACCTTATGTGGGTAAGGAAGATCGTATGAAGACCTACCGAGGAGCTCGCCTATACCAGTGCGAGGGTAATGCAAGCGGGACAAGAAAAACAGCTATAGCCGTCTTTAACGACGAACTCGACGTCATCTTGTACCCAGAACTCACCACAAACAATATCACAGTGGTGGGGATAAGAACCCGTGCTTGGGAGGTCCACTTGGTGTCTTTTTACTTCGAGCCAGATCAGCCGTTGGAGCCCTACGTCAGACATATTAGAACAATAGCCCAGACATTCTCAAACAAGAAGCTCATTCTCGGAGGAGATGCAAACGCCAAGAGCCCCTGGTGGGGCAGTCCTTTCGAAGATGAGCGCGGTGAACATCTGTTGGGAAATCTCGTTGAGATGGAGTTGAACATCCTCAACCATGGCAATACACCCACCTTTGACACGGTCAGAGGAACTAGACGCATATACAGCTTCGTTGACATAACGGTTTCCACAGATAGCGTATTAGGTGCCGTTAACGGATGGAGAGTTGACGAAGACCTGGCGAGCTCTGACCATAACGGTGTAGCCTTTAACATCAACCTCCAAAAATCAAGAGGAGCAAGAATAGAACGTACCACGCGTATATACAATACACGAAAGGCCAACTGGGCTCTCTTTAAAGAGAGTATAGCTCAGTCGCTAGCCGCACATGGGATAAGCACAGAAGCCATTTCCAACATACGCAGTACGCAAGAACTGGAACTCACCCTTAAGAAATACACAGACGCCATACAGGAAGCGTGTCAAGAGAGTATACCTAAAAAGAAAAGCAAAGAAACTCTCTCCATACCTTGGTGGTCGGACAAGCTAGCGGCTCTAAAGAAAGACGTCAAAACCAAACGACGCAGGATAAAAAACGCAGCACCGATACGCAGAGAGTGGGTGGTATCACAATACTTAGCCGCAAAATCCAACTATGAGTCGGAGGTGAAAACTGCCCAAACGGAAAGTTGGAAAAAATTTTGCAGTAAGCAAACCACCGAAGGGGTCTGGGAAAGTATCCACCGAGTCATAGGAAGAACCACTACAAGAGCGGAAGATCAGCCACTGATTGACAATGGCCGCTGGCTTAATGCAAGAGAATCCGCGCAACTGCTTGCCGAAACCTTTTATCCAGAAGACCGGATGGAAGAGGATAACGTGGAGCACTCCAACACGCGCACTCTAGCCAAACATGTGAATGGAATAAATAATGGCAGTAAAGACCCACCGTTCACACACGTCGAGCTGATCAGTGCGTTGAGAAGCTTCAACCCCAAAAAGGCACCCGGTGCAGACGGCTTCACTGCCGACATCTGCGCCCAAGCGGTCAACTCCGCTCCGGCGATTTTTCTGGGACTGTTGAATGGATGCCTTGAGCTACAATTCTTCCCGAAGATCTGGAAGGAGGCAGTCGTGGTGATGCTCCGGAAACCTGGGAAAGACTCATACAGCGTTCCCAAGGCGTACAGACCGATAGGCCTTCTGCCTGTCCTTGGGAAACTGTATGAGAAGATGCTCGCTACTCGCCTCAAATTTAGCTTATTACCGAAAATGAGTACTCGCCAGTACGGATTCATGCCCCAGCGGGGCACCGAAGACGCTCTCTATGATCTGTTGCAGCACATACGCAGCCAACTGGACTGCAAGAAAATTGTCATATTAGTATCCTTGGACATAGAGGGCGCCTTTGATAGCGCATGGTGGCCAGCCATAGAAGTCCGGCTGGCAGAGGAAGAATGCCCGGTAAATTTGAGGAGGGTAGTAGGCAGCTATCTCAGTGAAAGGACGGTTCGCGTAAGATATGCCGGAGAAGAATACAGAAAGGAGACCCACAAAGGATGTGTTCAAGGCTCCATCAGTGGTCCCCTGCTATGGAATCTGCTGCTGGACCCCTTACTGAAACAACTCGTCAGCCGGGGAGACTACGTGCAGGCCTTTGCAGATGACATAGTGTTGATGTTCGATGGGGACACGGCCCAGGAGATAGAGGAGAAGGCAAATGCCACCCTCGAACATGTCCGGGCGTGGGGAGTCAGTAATAAGCTCAAATTCGCACCGCAGAAGACAAACGCTATGCTCATAACGCGGAAGCTTAAATACGACGAGCCGCGCCTGTCCATGGGCGGGGTTGACATTGGCTTTAAAACTGATGTGAAAATTCTGGGCCTAACCATCGACCACAAATTGACGTTCAACACTCATGTAACAAAAGCTTGCGACAAGGCAATAAAATTTTACAAGAAACTTGCGCGAACGGCAAAAATCAGTTGGGGTTTACATCCAGAAGTGATTCGGACTATTTATACCGCAGTGGTCGAACCAACTATCTTGTACGCTGCCAGTGCGTGGCACCCTGCGGTTAATAACCTAGGAATCCAGAAACAGCTGAATGTAGTGCAGCGCGGTTTTGCCCAGAAGCTGGCCAAAGCCTATCGCACTGTCTCCTTAAATTCAGCACTGCTCATAGCGGGTATGCTGCCTCTGGACCTGAGAGTAAGAGAAGTCGCCTCATTATACGAGGCGAAAAGGGGCATATCAAGTCTAGAGATCAGGGGAGGGGAGATTGAGCGTATGGCACCAGCTTCCGAGGCCCCACACCCCGCAGAACGCCTTACTTTTGAGTTTGGGAACCTGGTAGACAAGGAACTCTATGACGCGAACTCCAACTTTGAGATAAGAATATTTACAGACGGGAGCAAAATTGAGGGGAGGGTTGGAGCTGCACTATCCATGTGGGACGGTGCAGCTGAAGTCAAGACCCGTAAATTTTATCTCTCGCCGTACTGTACGGTCTACCAGGCCGAGCTATTGGCAATTTCTAGGGCAGTGCGCGAGGCACTTCGGCATGGCGCAACCACCTTCGGCATTTACAGCGACAGTAGAGCGGCGCTCTCGACAGTAGTGAATCATAGCTCTCCACACCCTCTTGCTGTCGAGGCCAGAAAGAACATCCACCTTAGTCGTGCCAAGGGCAAAAACATTGCTCTGTTTTGGGTCAAAGCGCACGCTGGCCTCGACGGTAACGAGAGGGCTGATGAGCTGGCCAGAGAAGCCGCCCTGCTACTGAAGAAGGCCCCGGAATATGACCTATGTCCTGTATCATTCGTCAAGGGAACACTACGGCAGAGTTCCCTTGACGAGTGGAACAGAAGATACATGGAAGGCACCACAGCAGCAGTGACTAAAATGTTCTTCCCAAATGCGGTACAGGCATATAAGACCGTCCGCAAACTGCAAATCACCGGACCAATTACTCAACTTATAACAGGGCACGGTGGGTTCTCCGAGTACTTGACTCGGTTCAAGTGTAAGGAGGACCCATCGTGCGCCTGTGATCCAGACATAATAGAAACAGTGCAACATCTGCTAACTGAATGCCCTATACATTTACGAGCAAGGTATGACCTAGAGATGAGGACGGGAGTCAAAGTGGTCACTGAAAACATCCCAGAATTAATAAGTCAATACACCGAAGACTTTCTTAAATACGCTGTGGCCATAGTTAAAACTGCAAACAAACGAAATAAAACTTAATAAGGACACAGACAATTTAACCACAAACAAAAGTCACACACTAGACTGAAATTTAATTTACATTTAAGTATAACAAGAACTTCGATTACCACGTCGAAGGTATACAGTTGAAAACAAAAAAAAAAAAAAAAAAAAAAAAAACCTAACCTAACCTAACCTAACCTAACCTAACCTAACCTAACCTAACCTAACCTAACCTAACCT